>NMRB01000088.1:111272-150326 GCA_002633025.1 Notospermus geniculatus
AGGTAAATTTCGGTCGAAAATTGCCTGTAAAATCTTTAAACGTGAGTATGACACAGTGAATTCTTGCTTGTTTATTGACAAAAATTGTATAAATTTACGGTGAGAAGTTTCCGTCCCCTCCACGCAGGATTGTAGGTGTTTTCTGCCAAAACAAATATTGTATTTTGTAGAGTCATTGCGCGGTTGGGCGCGACAAAGTCACGTGCACGTTTCCATCACGGTACCGCGTGACGGCCCAGTCTGACGGTCGCGAGCCCTTTGTGAAGCCATTGTTAACCGGCGTGCCCGTGTAGCGTGTAGCTCTATGTGATTCCAGCCTTAAGGGCCTATTTTTGGGCGAGAGTTCAAGTTCTCGCCTCGAGTAAAGAGAACTCAACGATAGCGAACCTGCTGGTGATAATTTTTACAAAGAATTTTAACATAGAAGAAAAAGAACGTGTTTTGATTCCTGATTTACAGTGTTGCCAGTCCATTAACCTCAGCAGCTGAATGAGTTACATTTTTCGCCTAGACTTTGACGTAATGGAAAGAGCTAGGGGCATATCAATTCACCTTCAACAAGAACAAGTGCAGAGCCTCAAAATGATTACTGATTAACTCTCCGCGTAAGAATGATGGCCGACATCATGCATTTCACATGAGGATGCAGAGCCAATCAGATTGAGTATAGTAGAACTCGATATCATATGGTTCAAAGACAGGAGATATATCTAGGCCATTTATCATGCGGGTTATGACGTTTTATCGCCAGGAACACCATTCTTCAATCAGTTTAATGAAATGATCCACATGGTCGTGATCAGAGCTAATAATTTATATGCCTGGTATATCGGAATATTGGATTCTGTATTGATTGCACGGCGGTGTTGCATGTCTGCTAAAAGGTTGGCAAGAGAGAAATGTAAAAATACACGAAATGACCACCTAGATTTCTGTCTGTGTGTGGGTTATACGGAAACCTTGGCTCCTTGTTTACTACATTACTAAGATGAAAGGAATTGACTGGCATTTAGAGTAGAAATACAAGTCATAAACTTGTATGCTGTGAATTTGATTCTGGGAGGAAGCAGATAGTGGGTAGAGAGAGGGAGTGAGGAAAGAGGTGAAAAAAGTACAATTTCTTTGATATCTGCAATATAGGCGAAAAAAATTCCAACAGAGTGGGATGTATCCCTTGGCCAGTCATATACGTCAGTTATCATCCAGAAACGAAATTCAAAATGGCCGCCAAGGCAGCCATCTTGGTTGAGCAACAGGTGTAAATTATTTGGCGGTCTACCTCTACCACCTGCAGATAGATCACAGAAATCTCAAGTAATTCCTTGTGTGGTTCTTCATCAGTTAATACATGTATCGCCTGGAAACAAAAAAGCTGACAGGATGGAAGAATGACAGGCAGACAACACGTACGATGACAGCATCCCTCCAATCCAATGATTGGGCTGAGGAGTAAAACACCCAGTTTTCTAAAACGCTGCAAATCTCTGCAAACCACATTACAAGTCTTCTCCACTCTCCCCTTCAACCCATTAGCTCCTCATTATGTTGATAGTCATTAGACGAACTGTCAATATGTCTTTCTCTTTTAAGCACTACATCTTGATGACATTCCTATTGACTTAGCTCAACATATCAATATTATCCATTTGGTTTTGAGATGGTGCGAGACAGATCGAGTAACATTTGCAAAGTGAGTTTAATAGAAGGTTTTGATCATGTTGTCCTTTTTCTTAGCTTGCATAATTTTGTTTGACATCAAGGTAAATGGTACAGCGGCCATCTTGGATAAGCTTCGGCCATCTTGCTTGGTCTCAGGACAGAACTCAATGAAGAAACTAGCCTTGCACTAGTCAGCCATCTTGAATGAGCATCTGCGTGGACAGAGAATCGCAGAAAAATTTACTGTGCTGGCCATCTCAGATTCGGCCTACCAACAGCCATGGACTCAGTTTCAAGAAAATCAATGGGTCGGCCATCTTGAATTACCAACTGCCATATTGGATTCAGTTTCATGAAAATCAATGTGTTGGCCATCTTGGATTACCAACAGCCATATTGGATTCACTTTCATGAAAATCAACGTGTCGGCCATCTTGTATTACTAGCAGCCATATTGGATTCAGTTTCAAGAAAAGCAATTTGTCGGCCATCTTGGATTACCAACAGTCATATTGGATTCAGTTTCATGAAAATCAATGTGTCAGCCATCTTGAATTACCAACTGCCATATTGGACAGTTTCAAGAAAATCAATGTGTCGGCCATCTTAGATTATTGGATTCACTTTCATGAAAATAATTGTGTCGGCCATCTTGGATTACTAGCAGCCATATTGGATTCAGCTACAAGAAAATCAATGTGTCATGGCCTCCCACATTGTAAGCATTAATTACAAGGCAAAATTGAAATCATCAACATTGCTATGAAAGGTATGTCCAGGAATATTTATAAGTCTTTCTGTAATAAAGGTAGAGATTTTTATAGTTGTGGCACGCCATACAGAATTCGCAGCATGCCATTTGTTATGTTAGCGACAAGACTGTTGCTTAGTTACTCGTGCGTTAAATGGTATTATGGTCATTATATTGGAAATGTGAGTGATATTCTTAGCTCGGTGATGTATTGTCTCATAAAGTGTGTCATGAGATGACAGGGAAGGGGATTGGACAATTATGTAGATGCCGACTTGAGCAGGTACCAGGGTTGACTTATTAACACTGCTTCAGAAGTTTGGTTTGGCCAACTCCAGGTAAAGGTAGTATTATTCCAAGTATGGTGAACTGGTAAAGTCAACTGCACAAATCGTTGGTCGGCCATCTTGGATTACCATCAGCCACCATGATGGACTTAGTTTTGAGAAGAAAATCACCATGCCGCCTCAACATGAGCATTCTAGGGCAGTTGGCTTTGTGTTGGCTACTACAGAAGTCTCTTGGCAGTCATTTGTGTCATCGAGTCAGCAAAAGCTGTAAACAAAACCAACAATGGTGAATTGAGAGCCAACTCGCATGAGAAAACTCTCATATTGAGCAGCGGATTCGGAAGTTCTGGGTTTGAGTTCCACAGCACGAATTCATCAAGAAATGAAGAAAGTAACTCAGAATATTGACGGCAACAAAAACATTTCTACTAATACTTGTAACAGCAATTGGCCCGTATTTTAGAATGCTCCTCAACGTAGAGGAGTTCCTCAAGGCTATTGTTGTCAACAGGAGAACAATACATGTAGCTTGAGAAACTCCTTTACGTTGAGGAGCATTCTAAAATACGGGCCATTGTGTAGGGTTTGGCTGCAACAGTAAAGCTCCTGTCACACTGTGGCGACTTAGACGGGCGAATCCCCGCGAACTAGAATGAAATGGTCCATGGACCATGTACATGTACATGCAGCTCTCTGTCATGTCCAAAGGGTTGAGCACATGGTCCATGGACCATTTCATTCTAGTTCGCGAAGATTCGCCCTCCTAAGTCGCCACAGTGTGACCTGGGCTTAACAACGATGGAACTCGGGCGTAGAGACAATGACAAAGACAAGGACAACTCTTTCTTTGTAGAGCGTGTAGCATGATCTTGAACTGGTAAATGGCCAGATGATGTAGGCCTACCTTTTTTATCAAGCTCACAGCATGCATACCCAACTACAAAAGAAGCGACCACTTTCAAAGAAAGCATCATCTCCACGACTCCTCGAACAGCATTGTCAAGCCAGTCACGCGCGCTCCCTTACTTATCAAGACCCAACGCCCTTGAATAATACAACAGCCTCCTTTTACCCTCTCAGCCGAATCATGCAATCAGAGCAGCTCAAAGTAATAGACTGATTATGATTCCGCGCATCTCCAACAGTGTGGGATGATCAGAATGAGAATGCCGGGCACATGACGACGTTTAGACAGCTAGGACAAGAGGACACCTAACCTCCGACTGGTACCAGTGAAACGACTCTGATTTGGGGATTGAGGTGGCTTTGGATTGGTCTCAGCTCTAAGTTAGACAGTGTCCTTGTCGCAGACTCAAAGGAGGAAGGTATCATGACTTCTAATGGAAAGGCAAACACTTCAGGATAGCCTGGGTGGTGCTGTTGCATCTCCGATACTGCACATTTGGACTTGCATCTTTGTACCGGATGTTATTCCATACCCAAGAAGGATATTGTTTTGAAATTCACATCATCTCTTCGTCTTATCACACCCTTGATTTTGGTGTAGTTACACCGTATTCGGTTTGATACTTCATGAGATATTGAACTTTGAAAAGTGGGACGTTTTTTCTGGGACACCCGATAAATATGAACCCGCCTGCAGTTCTAATTTATGTCTATCTTAAAGCGAATGGCTCGCGGGGTTTGTTGTGGCGCCATGACAGTTGGTCATCGATATCAAGCAGCGTTTTGAGAAAAAGGCAAAAGAAGGATTTTAGTTTAATGGGAAATGCATTAGACAGTCAAACTTCGGAGGCGCATTCTGCAAAATCTGCCGCTTCAAAATCAATGGGAATAGTACAAAATGTACATCGTGACCTACTGGATTTGAAAACGTCATTAACCCATTTTAACAAATTTTTACTGGAACCTCGTCCCCAGTGTTTACATTCGCATATTTGCACAGGTGTTGCATATGGCTGGGGCACGGCTTTGCCTGGAGGCTAGATTCACTCTCTATGGAAGGTACCACCAAAAATGTAAACAAACCCCGCGAGCCATTCGCTTTAAGGGCCACTAATGCTTATGCTTCGGCCCTTTTTATTGTAGGCTACATATTCTCTTTCATAATAAAGTTACATTACGTTACTTCAGGAGAACCTGGTGCCGGTTGCACAAAGAATCTTAAGTCTAAGAAAAAACTAAAGTCTGAAATGGAGTCATCTGATTTGCTGAAACCTGGTCACATGATGACTTAAGTCAAACTTTAGACTTAAGATTCTTTGTGAAACTGGGCCCTGGTTAACGGTATCCGTTTTAAGTTACATATGCATAATGTTGTAAGTAGTGACCTTTTTATACATATGCCCCGAGATGACTGTACCCAATGGTCATTAGGTTCCCGAGACCTGTTTCAACCTCCTGCTCTTGCTGATGCTCCTTCTTTCATTACTGTAAAGTCGCATTTGAGAGGTCATGCTGACAGATGCTAAAATTGACCAGAAAGAGAAATAGCGTCTTTCAGATTGGCTCTAGCCTGATATCGCCTCCCACTTTAACAGGCTCCAAGCTGGACTGTCGATGAAAAAAGACAACCTGATTAAGTCTGGCACCTGCAACGTGACCTCTTAAAAGTGATTTTACGGTAAACACATTACTCAATAAAGAGAAACCACAACAGACCCTGTGGAATACAGCACTTTCTCATCCGTGCACCAGCTGATTACGATTACCGAATTACGCCACTCGGGTGTTACATTTTTCTAGATCGCTGCTGCTCACAGTTGTAAAGAATGTTCACTCCAAGAGGTAAATGAATGTTCCAATTTATTAGCAGAAGTAAAAATATCATTATTTGATAAGAAATACAGCAGTGACTACCTCTGGGGGAACCTTGGTCTAAATTTGGGCTATACTGATCATCTGGATAATCAAATCATGGCTTTGACTGGAAGTTCACATCGCATCACCTAGGCAGGGTTTAGTGATTCAGACATACTTTTGGCTTCACTTAAAGGTCACGAGAGACGGATTCCCCCAAGGGGCAGGTCTTCACTTGTAAACGTCTCTGGCACGTCTACTTATCGATATGCCAATGGTTCACCATGTTAATTTCATTCACTATCAAGTAGGACGACAGTGACACGGGCTCATCATCAACAAAGTTCAAATGTCAAAGTACTTCCTGCGTGTTTACCAAGTTTTTACATCCTAATATTTTTTTGGAGGAGGGGGGGGGGGAACGAATAATATCTTCAAATACGTCACATTAGAATATCTATTGATCCTGTAATTGTATACTTTAGTGCAAGCTTGGAGTTTCGACTTCATCCCCAATATAATCGGTCGGATATACTGCAGATGTACAAGGAACATACACAAGGGAGTAAGAAATAAAAGTGGAAAATAAGAAGTGGGTTGGCGTTTTGCGCGAATTTTTCAATTTCTCAAATTGAGAGAAATTTTTTTCCCATTTTGAGAAATATCGCCCGAAAAATCAGACAAAATATGTCATTTTAAGAAAATTTCTCAAAATGTGAAAATATTTTCTCCCAATTTGAGAAATTGAAAAATTCGTGCAAAATTCCAAAATTTCCCACTTCTTATTTTCCACTTTTATTTCTTACTCCCTTACACAAGGATGTAGCCAGAAATTCAAAGTGTCATGTTTTGGCAAACTTTATGGGTCGTATTCAAAAAGGGTGTTTAAGACTTAGACCCCTGTAACTTCGTAAAATGCAAGGTGATCACCCATTTTGAATACGGCCCTTTTGGTTTTTAGCACAGCTGAAAGACAGCTCGGGTTCAGAGAGGAATCCATTAATTTTGCTCTGTTGCATTTCACCACGGAGCGTACTGGGACAGCAAAAAATACAATTTTCTGTTGATTACCACAAAATAGCTTTTTTTTTCATTCCAACCATTTATCAACAAGGAAATGATGCAGAACAGAACTTAATCGAAAATCATTTCAATTTCCACTTATCAATGGAAAAACGACTTGCTTGAGAAATGCTTCAACAATGGCAAACAGCATTGGCTTCGAATGCTACAACGTATCACCTCACACGGTCTTCCTGTACATCAATCTTAATTGGAAACGGGTAATGAGATCACGAGACTTGTGAACACGATGTCAGAGGATCGCTTGGGAGGCGTTGAACGGGCCATGAATAAACCATGAACATGTCCAAATAACTAAAACAATTTTGTTTTGCCTTGTAAATTTTTTCCCATGGGATATTGGACTGTAGTGGATAATCTAGACATCGCTAGGGAATATACACTTGTAAGCATCCTCCTTCAGTCCTGTTGTGATGCAAGGCTTTTTTCACCCTGTACGTGGTAATGTTTCAGGTCACAAGCTTTGGTGGTCTCGGTCGCCCACCGCTGTTGCGAATCTGAGGAACCGCAATGTAGAGCAACACACTGCGGAACAAAACAAGTGGCTGCAAGGGACTTAAAGCTTTGGGTTCTTGATGTAATGGACGGAATACAAATCCATTAACCCATCCTCTTGGTGCCGCAAAACCACTTAACCCATCCTCTGAATTCTTCCCCACTCAGGTTCCTAGGGGCTTCTCTTATATTTCTTTAGTTTTTATCAACAAATCCATAGCAGTGTCAAAGACCCGTGAGGAAGACGGCCAATAAATGGACCAGCGGTCTAAGGAATTCTCCAGTGGTCAGCCGATTTCTTATGCCGACGGTTCAGAAAAAATAGATTGCTTTGAATAAACCGTTCTGGTTTCCATGTCAGGCCAACTGTCAAACACAAAGAAGTCGACAAATAGATATCGAAGAAACTTGACAACAGCAAACATAGAAGACATGTTTATTGATGATCTTCACTCTGCTTGGTGTCTGTACTTCTGTGGAATGACTTTTTAGGAAATAGACACCAAGTAGAAAAATCTGTAGCAATACCAACTCAATGTCTTCATGTTCTGATCAGTACGATTTACCACGCAATTTGTCATTAATCTTTCATATCTGGTTAAAGCTTGACACAACTGCAGCCACTGAGGAATTTTCATTTTTTACCCCACAATTTTGACATATGTATTTCCGCAATAGCAATTTTGCAACTAACTTCTGATTCTTTGGGACTGATACGTTTTGCTAACACAAGAGGCCGAAAAAAGATGTCGAACAAACAGGCACGGCAAAAAGAAGAGATTTCCAACATACTTATTAGGGAGGTTTAGGAATCAAACGATAAACTTAAACGTTAACGGCAACGTTATTTTTGTACCGAAAATGCAATATAAAATGTGGTTAATGTGTAGAATGATAAATAACGTTGTCGTAAAGTTTACGTTTATCGTTTGATTTCTAAACCTCCCTATTGATGATCTTCACTTCGTTTGGTGTACTTTTAAAGAAATGGGCCACAGCAGACGAATCCATAGAAATACCAATACAATATCTATATTTTGATCATGAGTATAAAATACAATTTGCCATAAATGTTCCGTATCTGGTAAAGCTCGACAGAGCTACATATACAGCCCCTGAGCAATTTTCGATTTTTTTTGACCGCCGATTTTGATATATCGCTGCGACAGCATCATCGCAACAACTCTTGATTCTTTTGGGTTGATTGGTCCAATTAAGATTAATGGTGCTCAGTGACTGAGTGAACCATGGGAACATTTTCCTTAGATGTTCATTTATCAATTTAATTGCTGAAGCCTGGACCCCAACTCCGCCACCAGATACAAGCGTCTGTTGACTTAAAATGAAACAAACGCTACAAATCAAGATCACTTGGGAGCTGTACTGTAAGCCATTGCTGATTTTTGACAACTTTAGTGGTTAATGTGTTTGCTTCCTCCATCAGAGGCGCCCTATAAAGCACGAGTGTATGCATTAGGTGACTCTTTTTCTCCCTCCCCACCTTAATAAGACTGGTCTCCTGTCCGACCTATATATAGCCAGTGGTAACAGCGAGGCCGGATGACTGATACCATGTCGAAACAAAAATGGCCGCCATACCTTCATCACTTGAGAAGTTCAACGTGCTATTATAGCATGACCAACCCTTCATCAGGTAAGGTAACATGCTTCAACTCATTCTTGGTACCAACACTCAGTCTCAATACCTAATTTTTGGTAACTTAGATCATTCAAATACATGTAGATAGATTTGAACAGTCTTATCGAGCATGCATATACGACGTTGCCAAAAGGTCAAAGGTTTCGTCGGCCGTCGCGAGATACAAAACCTAACGCATACTGTTGGGCTTTAACACTTGCATCACTTCCCAGCATCCTAAACCATCCACACAATATACTGGGCCGCCTTTATTTGGTACATGCATAAAGTAATCCTTCAAAGTGAAGAAAACAGATCGCCTTGCCGTGTCCTATGAAGAACCCATTTGCCACAGAAGAGTAAATCAAAGATAGCCTGATTTGCATTTGCCGTAAATTTGTTGCATTAATGTGTGTTCCCAATCATTTGGGAAGTGTTCCCAATCATTTGGGAAGTGCTATGCCATTCAGATTCTCACTTCACCAATTTGGATGTTGACCAACATCAAGATTTGGCAATACAGCCTTAAAACAATTGTACAGTTTTACTGACGACCATCCTTTTGATTTTCAATGGTAGCTGACTGTCAATCTGCAACCTCGTCCCCAGGGGTTTTGTTCGCTCAGACAACAACCTCGGACCACTCGCTAGCGTCAACTCAGAGCCCAGGAGCGCATGCACGAACCCCTGGGTACGAGGTTGGTCAATCTGATGCAGGGCCAAACAGAGCTGACTGCCAGAAAAACCAGACCAAATGTCACCCGCCCCAGAGGCGAATGCACCGCAAGCCCTCCCCGTCCTGCTAAAGTATGAGTTTTAACCCTTATTTTGGAGTGTTTTAGAGTCGGTACCGACCGCTTCCTTATAATTCATTGTAGTAGTTGCAGCCGGGCTTATCCAATTCCCTGGATCCACCTCTACATGCAGCCAGGTCAGAATCCACCCATCAAATACCTTATCTATTACCTCTAACTATGGGCATATAAATCCACCTCATCGACTATCCCCATACTGCTGGATGCGGAATGGCCGTAATATTATATTCATGGCGCCGAAATCACTAAAACCAGCAACCATAGCACACTAATAGAGGTAGAATGGCCATTACGATCATGAAACTGAAAGTATCTGAGACAGATGACAACCACCCAGCCTACTAAGTGACCATTCATTATACTAACTCATCAGGTTATGATCATGATACGTGATACTGGTCTAGTTAGTATAATCGGTAAACCACAAAATGACCGGTTCGAGGCAGTTTGTCCTGCCTACATACTAGTATATATTGATCTATATTTCAAATGTCAACCTGTTGACGGCTTATTCTCAGTGGTCTAGTTTATTACAATGTGGTTGCATGAGATAACTACAGCAAACTGCTCAGGAAAGGAAGTAGAACTCTCGATTTCTCCTCCACTAAGACAAGCATCTGCCTCAGAAAATACCCTGACGGTAAAGAGGTGGGGTGGCCGCATAGAAACTCTGCTAGCGCTAGCGGAGCCCATCTGCCGATAGTGCTGTACATTTTTCCATGAATTTTAACACCAATAGGCTGTCGAAGCACTAGCGGAGTTTCTATGCGGCTACCCCTGGTCTCTGCTTTTCAATGGAAACCCTAGCCCACTGCCTCAATAGGTGTCATTAGTGGTTAAAACTATTGAAATGAAATTGACATCCCGGTCCTGATCAATTTCCCACACAAAAGGCGTCAATGGGGACCCTAGCTACGATAGAGGGCAGCACACCGAAACCAGGTCGTATGGCCGCCTTTTGTGTGGGAAATTGATAAGGACCGGGATGTCAGTTTCATTTCAATAGTTTTAACCACTAGTGACACCTATTGAGTGAGTGAGCTACGGTCCCCATTGTATATGACCTGGTTTCGGTGTGCTGCCCTCTATCGTACTAGGATCCCCATTACAAGTCGTATTCACCGCAGATTTGTTGCTCAGCAGCATCCCGATGGACATTCAACGCTTCATCTCTCATCTCTTTATGCTCACTTTGTGAGAAAACAGCGAGAAGCGAGTCACACCAAAAAAATAAAAGTCCATTAGCAGACTGAGAGCAACAGCAGCAAGTCACAGCAAACAACAGCCCATTAGGTGGCTGACAACAACAACTTTGTGTCAGTTTCAGAACAACGACCAAAGCCAAAGATGGATGCATCTAAGTCATTTACTGTTTGAATGTACAATTTTTTTTGCAAAAGTTGCCTTGCAGACAATTACATGTACCGCTTCCCTCCTTCGGAGAAAAAGTCAAGAGTCCTGTCGAAAGTCCTGTTGTCAACATCACCCAATAAACCTGCCGAGAGTTACATTGGGAGTCGCCTTCTCCATCCTCTTCTCCGACCTAACCTTGTATCTGAAACTAAATCGACCTTCCACTGATGACATGTGGTAATCAATGTCAATGTCACCTCGGTCTCTGAATGCCCATTCTTATATCCATTTAGGAAAGGTGACGCGTTAAGTCGCCATGGGTATGAACTTAGTATTCGTAGAGTGTCTTCATCGCCATCATCATGTTATACACTGGAGGAAGAGAAAGCTGAAGCAGTTTGGCCATGTGATAAAAGCCAAGGGAACCCTAGCAAACACCATCCTGCACCAACTCCTGAAAACGATGGTAACCAAGAGGTTTTGGTTGGATGACATTAAAGATTGGCCGGGACGATAGACCAGGGACCTGCTGACACTTGACAGTGATACACCTCACAAAGGACACAACAGCATGGTGACAGATAGCTTTTGTGCAGGCGTGCCCAAAAGAAGGCCCATGGCAGTGAGACATGATGGTGATGATAATGGTGATGAATACTCAGGGGTGTAACATGGTAGCAGAATGCTAAATTTTACGACTACTGCTGGGCAGTACTCAAGAAAACATAACAATAACTCATGGCTAGGGAGGTATCGGAATACAATTTTACGGAAGACAGCAAGTCAAGCACACCATCTTTTAAGCCTCGATATTGGGAATATGTGCTAGAAAGTACATGTATGTCCACAAAAAAATGTAGTAACAAGAACCCAGTAACAAATACCCAGTTTGATGTTAGTAAAATTGTTTTNCTGAACACCCCCCCCCCCTAGATCCGCCTATGACATATCGTATTCACCGAAGACTTGTTACTCAACAGCATCCCGATGGACATTCAAAGCTTCATCGCTCATCTTTGTATGCCCATTAGTAGACTGAAAGCAACAGCAGCGAATCAGAGCAAACAACAGCCCATTAGTGGCTGACAACAACAACTTTGTGTCAGTTTCAAAACAATGACCAAAGCCAAAGGTGGATGCATCTAAGTCATTTACTGTTTGAATGTACAATTTTTTTGGCAAAAGTTGCCTTGCAGACAATTACATGTACCGCTTCCCTCCTGCGGAGAAAAAGTCAAGAGTCCTGTCGAAAGTCCTGTTGTCAACATCACCCAATAAACCTGCCGAGAGTTACACTGGGAGTCGCATTCTCCATTCTCCGGCCTACCTTGTATCTGAAACTAAATCGACCTTCCACTCATGACATGTGGTAATCAATGTCAATGTCACCTCGGTCTCTGAATGCCCATTCTTATATCCATTTGGGAAAGGTGAAGCGATAAGTCGCCATGGGTATGAACTTAGTATTCGTAGAGTGTCTTCATCGCCATCATCATGTTGTACACTGGAGGAAGAGAAAGCTGAAGCAGTTTGGCCATGTGATAAAAGCCAAGGGAACCCTAGCAAACACCATCCTGCACCAACTCCTGAAAACGATGGTAACCAAGAGGTTTGGTTGGATGACGTTAAAGATTGGCCGGGACGATAGACCAGGGACCTGCTGACACTTGACAGTGATACACCTCACAAAGGACACAACAGCATGGTGACAGATAGCTTTTGTGCAGGAGTGCCCAAAAGAAGGCTGCATGGCAGTGAGACATGATGGTGATGATAATGGTGATGAATACTCAGGGGTGTAACATGGTAGCGAAATGCTAAATTTTACGACTACTGCTGGGCAGTACACAAGAAAACATAACAATAACTCATGGCTAGAGAAGTATTGGAACAATTTTACGGAAGACAGCAAGTCAAGCACACCATCTTTTAAGCCTCGATATTGGGAATATGTGCTAGAAAGTACATGTCCACAAAAAAATGTAGTAACAAGAACCCAGTAACAAATACCCAGTTTGATGTAGTAAAAATTGTTTTTTCTTAAACATGAAACTCTTTTCAGCAGGAATGCAGAAAGGTGAAACGGAGTGAGAAACAATAGATTCCCATCAAAAACAAAAGCTACTTTATCATCAGAACGTTCAGTTCTTCTGCAACTGACTGGTATTTGTATTAGTGTATTTTTGGCTACTCAGTCAGATTCTCTAGGTAATCTGGGTTAGCAGACCAATGCAGAGTTGGGAACATTTCACATCGGCATTCATTGTAAAACTGTCAGGTATTTCTCAGTTGCTTGTCTGATATCAGTGAGAAGACCAACGCGAAGTTGGTAAATGTTTTAGTAGCTTTATCAAGTCATATTCCTCACCTGTGTTTTCTTGTCTTGGCTTTCACTTTTCTTTTTTGGCACGGGAGTTCAGTCATAGGAAGTTGGCAAAAGATTGATTTCTCATCATCGTGGCAAGAAACTGATGTCACGACCAAGTTTTGTGGAGTTTTTGACAAGGAAAGAAATGCAGTGTCGTGTAAAAAAGCAGCTCCATCTCATAATTGACATCCTCAGTAAATATCCCCAGGGGTATTTGTATTTGTATTAGATTTTTCGTCAGGGCCGAAGCCATAGCATTATTGGCCCTGGTAACTACGGAAGAGGCCATCTCAATCTACTCATGTCCCTCATTTGGATGGGGTCTTTCACTTGCCCTTGCAAAGGCATAAGGTAAGCAACACGGCTTACTGTGCCATGTAACGATCCTCAGGGCTAACCTGAGGGCCTACTTCCATCGCATCTCTCTTACGCTTTCAGATGCTAATTCTTGATATCCATCATATCCTGCTACACTCTAACAATGGAAACATCACCGACAACATGACGGAATGCTGTTATTACAAAATACCACTCTGCAGTCAAAGGTTTCACCATCACCAGTGCACCTGAGAAAGCGGCATCTTGGGGATTCCGCCACAAATTATCACCGAACCAGGTGATGAGCAGAAAGTAAACAAGAAACCAACCATGCCGGAGAGCATGTTGCAAGCTGTCAGTATCATGATGCTTGAAAACTATCTCTTCCTCTGCGTTGGTTGATAAGCTTTTTGTCGACTGCACTGAAACCAAAATCCTCGACTTTCATAGAAGCAGCAACAACTGTTGGGAAAAGAATAAGCTGTCATGGAGAGCACTTTGTTGAATTGACAACTCGTGTACGATTGTTTTTTCAATGAAATTGACAAGACACTAAGCCCTTCATGAATTACCAATGAGTTTAATCCGATTGGTGATGGTCTGCAAAATGGCCAAACTATACAGTCACATGATGCCAATATTCTTTGTATTGCTAGAGTGTGGGGATCCTAGCTATACAATAGAGGGAAGCACACCGAAACCCGGTCCAATGGGGGTCAAAACTGTGATAGAGGGCAGCACACAGTAATCAGGTCCTGTACAATGGACGCCTTTTTTGTGGGAAATTGATCAGGACCTGACTGACCCTTTCAATTCAATAGATTTAACCACTAGTGACACCTATTGAGGCATTGAGTTGGGTTCCTCATACAATGGACGCCTTTTGTGTGGGAAATTGATCAGGACCGGGATGTCAGTTTCATTTCAATAGTTTTAACCAGTAGTGACACCTATTGGGGCAGTGGGCTAGGGGCCCCATTGACTAAATGTTTGTTCTCATAACAATATTCTGGTACATGTATTTTATGGCACAAAGCAGCAGGCGTCAAATCAGTACCAAAATGACAACTGCGTTTCTCTGGCTGATTTTTCACGTTCATGAAGTATAGATGATCGATCACGCACAGCCATCTGCAGATTGCGATCAGATGTCAACGATGATTCTCTCATTTTCCTCCCCATCAACCTATTGATGGAACTTAAGAACAGATCAAACCGACTGACATAACTCACATCGATGATGTGAGGGTGAAGACAGAAGATTTCCTGGCTCAATGAGAGACGTTATCGGCAAAACCTGGATGAAGGGGATCTGGGGTATTGAGCTGTGGTTGACAAATAGCTAATTTCAGATGGTTTAGTTGAGTTGTGCCAACAGATTCCTTTTCGATTTGCACCGGTCTAAATCAGGAACAAGGTATGAGAAAAAGAAAAAGTCTGATTAGGTGATTTACAGTTGATGCGGTTTCATTTCCGGAGATACTTTTATTGATGATGTGCACCCTTTCTGGAGCAAATGAATTCTACAACCTTAAAGCAAATGGTTCGCGGGGTTTGTTGACAGTTGTTTGTTGACATGTCCTCAAATCAAGCGCCGTTTTGAGAAAAGGGCGAAAGAAGGATTTTAGTTTAATGGGAAATGCATTAGACAGCCAAACTTCGGAGGCATACTAGTATTCTGCAAAATCTGCCGCTTCGAAATCAATGTGAATAGTACAAAATGTAACTTTTTAACCGACTGAATTTGAAAATGTCATTAACCCATTTTAACAAATTTTTAATGGAACATCGTCCCCAGGTGCACGTTCGCATTTTTGCACAGGTTTCGCCTATGACTGGAGCACGGCTTTGCCTGGAGACTAGGTTCACTCTGTATGGGAGGAACCACCAAAAATCAAAACAAACCCCGCGAGCCATTCGCTTTAAACTCGGTCTCAAAAAAGTGAGACTGATACACTTCCACCTTTTTTACTCTCTAAATCAACAGACCCTTTTTTCAAAATCCTATTTTTTCTCAGGCTGTGATTGGCAACAGAATCCCGCAAGAAAAACCGATAAATGAACACTTTTTCCCGAAGGTAAACCAGGAACGATTTGGAAATGTCACCTCCTCTTGTAACCAGGATACAGCTATTTCATCAACGGTTCAGTTTATTCTTCCACCTACTTACATGTAGAAGATGGCAATTCCAACAACAACCACAATACTCTCAAAGATTGCAAGAAAAACCCAAGACAATATGATATTCACGAGTATTTATCACGCCTTCGGCTTAATTGTCACCGTTGAGCAGCGGCTTTTGAGTGGAAGATATTGCTAGGTAACCTGATGATTAGGCACTGCTGTCATGGAGATGTGTACAAAGTCATACCCGGAGATGAAGCCAAGTAATAATACATTGCCTACGAACAGAGCTCATAAAATATTTTCCTTGCCAGGTTTATTTGTGCCTGTATGTTTGCCTGGTTGATAACGATCAGGATTTTATTGTCTTCTATCGAGAAGGATTTTCTCACCAATGCCTTAACCCTTTCCTAAATGTCATATTGTTCATCCCATTATTGGGGAAAGAATTAAAATCCATCTATTTTACAGTATTCATGTCATATCATAGTTGGATGTAACCCTGGATATTTACACAATTCTCAATCCAGGTGTGAAGTGCCACAGTGTTTCCCATCATTGTCAGTGGTACAGAGTGACACATTTCCCCGTGTTCCCCTTTTGAAAAGTTAATGTGATCTCTCTACCTGGTTATTGTATGGAAACACTGTGATATGTGGAACACTAGAAACCGTTACACCGGTAGTAGGTATACTTTCCAATCACTACCCTAAGTAGGGCTGAATGGGTGAATGTCGTCCAGTCCTGATCCTACACGCTAATTCCTAGCCCAAGCCCCTAACCCTAACCCTAACCCTGACCCTCAACCCTTGTCTCTGACCCCTACCCTAATCCTAAACCTACTCCTGACCCTAACCGTCAACGCTAACCATCCTAACTCCGTAACCTGGGTACACTAGTTTGGACGACATTAACACTTTGTGCCTAAGTAGGCTTACAGGAAATGCAGAGTCAGTGGCCAACAAACTGATAATTTTCAGCAGGAACTGCCCCATTAGGCTTCCTTTAGATAGAAGTATACGGTATACGATCACGTTGGTTGATAAAGGCTTCACAAAGGGTTTGCAACCGTCAACATCCGTATCCGTTGGGTAAAGTGGTACAGTTCTAGCACCTGAGTATACACTTCCGTGCAATGCTGGCCATATTTACACCCAGGGGCTAGAATTGTACCACTTTACCCTATTTCTATGTACACGAACCTTTTAGGGCCTAAGTATTTGCTTTCAACAAATCAGAGTAACTGGACGACCAGCAGACAGCTTTTGAACTTTTGTATGGTATAGAAATTTCATGAAGGCTGGCCAACCTTTCCTTGACTAACACACCACCATTGCATTGCCACAGTTTACGATAAAACTAACCATTGGCAAGAAAGTGGTAAAAGGCCGATAAAGAGGCAGAGATCAGGGCCGTATTTAACTTTTTGGTCCAGGGGGGGCAGAAGCCTCTCAGGGGGGGGGGGCAGAAGACCTCTTTTTGCCGTTTTTTGNCGTTTTTTGCCCAAAATCCGCATGAAAATCACGTTTTTTGGTTGGCTCAGGGGGGGCAACTGCCCCCCTCGCCCCCCTTTAAATACGGCCCTGGAGATTCTCGTAATTGTGGTTTATCTTTGGTACCATCAACACCTGGCTTTAGCTACATGCATTTAACCTCGTGATCCTGATCGGAATGCAGCGAAAACTTCATCTTTATCTAGAGTTAACTTCATCATTTCAACTTCAGCCTTGTTTGCAAACATTTTCTGTAAACGTTGGCAACAAAGGAGACCAGCTTGCAATTGCCTGGCCTGGTTTTAGGCCAGCCAACCATAACCTGAATCTGCTTCAACAGTTTTTTATACTCGTAAAGTACATGACAAGACACAAGACCACTTATATCTATTGTTTGTACAAAGAAGCCAAACAACCATCTTTTTCTAAGAATACAACGACGACTTCAAAGACTGACTCAAAGATATCACTTCAACATGACATGGGTCAACAGCCTAAAGGCCTCCGTTCATAAATAATTGGCAAAAGTCGAAACTGGTCACAACAATAGACCATTTGACAACATCTTGGTCCAGCTAAATGTCAAAGTCTCTATAAACAAGGCCTAAGTGAAAAAAATATCTACTTTTGTGGATTGTTGCTGCAAGGTAACGTACTGTTGAATAGGTTATCATGGTGACAGAACTTGAACGTTGTCATGCAATGTACCCAAGGCAAAATACAACCAGAAATACAAAAATCCACAGAAACAACATGGACCAAACATATAATTACCCTCTGTCTGCCTGTCCACGGATATATTGTCAGCAATAACTCGGAAATGTGCACACAACATATACAGCGCCATTAGTTATTATGAGAAATGTGCTCGTCACTCGCTAGCTGTAGCATTAATGAAAACATACAAAGATGCCCCGGCAAAGATGCTTTTAAGGTGTTGGTGCGATTTCTGACGACACAATATTACCCAGGAATCACTTCAACAGCCGCCAACGTTTGTTATTTATGCCGCGCGAATTCACAATGTCGAGAAGATGACAAAGGAATGGTACCACATCAATGAGGCCTCAACTCACATCATGAAATTTGCCTCACTCCGAGATATGTAAATATCAGCTTCCATGTTAATCCCGCTCTAACTTGATCCAAAAGTCCCGTACAATAAACGTGTATTTGAGTGGGATTTTTCCAGCAAGGGCGCCATGATCCGCAATTCATTTCACCTTGCCAATCTTCCAAGGATATCGTCATCAACAAAGCCGCGGGAAAAGGTTGAATTTTTCTCATTTGTGATTAGATGGAGATGACATTTGTGGTGTGGCAAATGTAAAGATCTTGAATAGGGAAGAGTAAAAGAAAATATCCACCGAACATTTCAGTACCTGGATGTGAATGAAAAGGGTCTGAAATTGGCCTGGACATCTTTTGGAGATTTTGCGCAGAATTGGAGAAATATGTTCTTGAGAACAGGAAACTGAATGAAGGCATACTACTTCATTCAGAAGAGGCAAAACAAACAAAAAAAAGATGAACCAAAGCTTTACCACGTGAGCCTGGATACGTCCAGGAAAACCAAGGTTGTTGTTGAAAACAACACAGTCACAGACATGAATGAAATGGAGGACTCCTACACTGGAAAAAAACAAGTAAGAGGATGACAGAATCGTAAGAAACGAAAGGGTGTAAATTTAGTACATACATGTACAAAATGTATATGCCAACAAATGACCTTGAACTGAAAGCAACCTTGACCTGGAAGTACTGACCTTGACAGAACTGACCCTAACTTTGGGGTAGCTGGTTTGTTATCAGAGGGGCACAGCAGTTTTTGGTGAAAAAGGGAACTATTGCTTGTTTGGTAAAAGCCCACTTCTTTCACTGGAATCATTGGAGAAAAATTTGCTATGGATCAAAAATAAAATTTACAGGACACAAAGGCAAAAGGAAAGGGCATGACGGGAAGTTTCAGGGTTTTGGCCAAAAACTGACTCACTTTCATCACAACCTTGTCAAACCGCCACAGAATCATGCGTGACCCGATTTGGGAAAATCAGGCAAAATTCGTCCTGAGGGAAATGGTTAATACCCAAAATAAAGGTGAAATCAATTGAGCTGTTACCTGTTGCAGTTATAACGATTGCCTACTACAGAGGTAATTTGATGACCTAACACTTGTCAATGACTGGAAGTCTGTGCCTGCATCACATATTTGCTACTGGCATACATGTATGCTACACCACAGTTAGAGTCTGGTAGAACAAGTTGCAAAAACGAATTGCTCGGCTGTGGATGAGGAAATAAGTCAGAAGATATGAATATGAATGTGTTTGGTCGTGGTATGCTACAGCTCAGTAGAGTCTCATAAAGGAAGTTGGAAGAAAGAATTGCCCATCTGCGAAGAGATAGTCAGAAGATATGAAATGTGAATGTGTTCGGTGCTGGAGCAACAGCAGCTCAGTACTAGAGTCTGACGAAGAACGTTTGGTACTGGAGGAACAGCCCAGAGTTTGATGAAGAAAGTTTGGTACTGGAGAACAGCCTATAGTACGAGAGTCTGATGAAGAAAGTTTCAAGAAAGAATAGCTCATCTGGAGAAAAACCAGTCAGAATAGTAAGCTACAGCCCAGTAAAGAGTCTGATGAAGAACGTTATAAGGAAGAATTGCTTGTCTGTGGAGAAAATCGGAAGATATGATGAATGTGTTTGGTAGTGGTATGCTACAGCCCAGTAATACGTAGAGTATGATAAAGGAAGTTGGGAGAAAGAATCCCTCCTCTCTGAATCAGTCAGAAGACTTGACGTGTTTGGTACTGGTATGCTATAGCCCAGTACTAGAGTCTGATAAAGGAAGCTGCAAGAATGAATAGCTCATAAGATATGAATATGAATGTCTTTGGTACTGGAGCAACAGCTGAGTGCAGCTCATGTACTAGAGTCTGATGAAGAAAATTTGGTAATGGAGCAACAGCTCAGTAGTAAATTTGGTAATGGAGCAGCAGCTCAGTAGTAGAGTCTGATGAAGAAAGTTTCAAGAAAGAATACATGTATTGCTCTCTGTGGAGAAAATTAGTCAGAATGGTAAGCTACAGCCCAGTACTAGAGTCTGATGAAGAAAGAATTGCTTGTCCGTGGAGAAAATCTAAGATATGTAGTACATGTATATGAATGTGTGTGGTACTGGTATGCTACAGCCCATTAGAGTCTGGTGAAGGAAGTTGGAAGAAAGAATCGCTCATCTCTGAATCAGCTAGAAGAATTGTATAATGTGTTTAGTACCGGTGTGCTGTAGCCAAGTACTAGAGTTTGATGTAAAGGAAGTTGGAAGAAAGAATTGCTCATCTGTGGAGAGAATACATGTAAGTCAGAAGATATGACTATGAATGTGTTAGGAAGAAACAGACAAACCTTTTTCCACAGCGGCAGTTGGCACCACTTGTCCCATTTGTAACCATCCGAGGAGTGTATCCAAGAATGTATGTATCCACCAGCAGCTGAGATCAGCAGATGAACTTTTGTTAGTCGTCTCTCATGCTTGAATCTCTGTGACAAAATGACTTATACCTATGACACTGGGTCTTCTTACCATAAGACCTCGGAATATTCTTCAAAAAAGTGAGCCTAATAATATCCATTAAGTATGAGGTATAGTTTTCACAAGGATGGAGTAGTCCATAAGTTGAGTATGTACTCTATTGATTTATTGAAAAATCACGTTGCTAAAAGAAAACAGTGTATATGTATGTATAGGATTTGTTCATGTACGTACATGTAACAAATATTGGAAAAAGCATTATGTGGGCAGTGTGTGAACCTTTGAAGGTCAGCGCTCTTGTGTAATTTTAAGGTACTTCACCTCGAAATGCCACTGTTGACTTGATGATGGAACCATTCCAAGCTTCCTCTTGGAAGAAAGGTTTGGCAAAATGGCTGAAAAAGGATGCTCTGCATCCTTCTGGTGCTGCAACAAAAAAGGGATGCGAGCCATCATAGAGAGGCAGAGAGTCTACGCCATGCCGTTTCCATCAACGACAAGAAACGATGGACATCAATTTGAACTACGGAGAATCCCACAGTTGCTAAAAGCTGGCTGCACCGATGGAAATTTCATTGAGATTTATCTGTGCAGGTCATGTCTGTAAGCCGAAGGAAACCTATGCTACATGTACATGAGATTACATTATTGTACATGTACCTCATCTATCTCAGCGAGTTGTGCAAGGCTCACAGGCTCATCCTCGCACCCAGGGTCTTCAGAACCGCTCCCCTCCTCGCATTTGTTTCATTAAGGGTGGGTACGACTGAGATGACCATCCTTGGGTCAGCGTCGGGTCATCCAATACGACTGATTGAGCCTCATCCTGAGAATCCTAGGATGAGGCTCAATTTCCAATCTCGCAGACATGAATTTAAATTCTCAGGATGAGGCTCAATTTCCAATCTCGCAGACATGAATTTGAATTCTCAGGATGAGGCTCAATTTCCTATCTCGCAGACATGGATTTAAATTCTCAGGATGAGGCGCAATTTCCAATCTCGCAGACATGAATTTGATTTCTCAGGATGAGGCTCAATTTCTTATCTCGCAGACATGAATTTGAATGTGATGTGGTAGGCTACAAGCTTTCGGAACCCATTTCAGTCATATCTGAGTTGAGATGATCTCAGACATGAGATACTATCACAGACATGAATTTGTATTGTGCGGCATGCAAGCTTCATTCATCATTTCAATGAAAAAACCTCTTTTAAACAACAACATATTCTTCTTATCGTTATTCTTTGCAATTTCCATGAGTGACACTAATTGTCTGTTGGAACAATGTCTGAAAAGCGAAACTTCAAACTTGATTGGTAATGCGGAATGAATCTTAATTGAGAATTTCATTTCTTCAATAACTGACAGCCTGATTAAGCAAATAGCAATTAATGTCATGAATTAATGTGAGGCCACAGTCTATGTTTTCAAACCAGCACGCCGATATAATCACCATGACTGCGGTTGTGCGTTTTCTTGGCACAATACGAGTTCGATGATTGCTTGGCAGTTTTAGTTTAGTTAATGCACAACCATAGATGTTGGAGTACTTTTTGACCTGCCTCGCCGATAGGCCAAGAAGAGGGTTTATGCTATGCTTGGCGCCCTTTAATAGTGGTCATCTGGAGGGGTGCGTGTATTCAAGTTTTTCCGGTAGAGTTCTGGTTGGATCCAGCTCTTGTGGCACGCGTGCCTCTCAACTGAAAATTCACAGTTGATTTCAACAGTCTTCCAAATCAAAAAAATTCACACTCAATTTCAAAGATTTTTTTACAAAAAATATGGATGACGGCCAGATATTGATTACGGTGGACTACAAAAAACTGATGTAATACAAACTTCATATCTGAATGTTTAGCATATCCTGAAACAATGGAAAATCAATTGTTGTAAATCAAAGAGAAGTTATCCGATCATGAACATGAGATGCAGCAGCTGGTGGCGAAATAGACAGCTGATACTTGAAGTTGATCCACAAAACTTGCGATGGTAAGGTGCTGGTGCCATGGGAGCAGAGGTGGGCGGTCGTATGGATAGCTGTTTTTCAGATACCGTTGATGGTGCTTTTGCTGACAGATGGAAATTGTCGCCATGACAAACACTTGGGTGAACAGGGATTTTTGGCAACACAAAACCACTGCATGATGTCAATCAAACAGTATGTTTCTAAATTTCTATAGAAAAGTGATATCGAGCAGACAATACAATATGTACATTCTATAGAAAAATGACGTCGAGAAGACAATACATTTTCAAATTCCTATAGAAAGGTGATGTTGAACGGACAATATATTCTATAGAAATTTCGAAGCAAACAATACAATTTAACCTTCCATAGAAAAGTGATGTTAAGCACACAATGCATTTTAACTTCCTATAGAAAAGTGATGTCAAGCAGAAAATACATTTCCAGGTTTCTATAGAAAAGTGATGTCAAGCAGACAATACATTTACAAGTTTCTGTAGAAAAGTGACGTCGAGCAAGACAATACATTTCCAAGTTTCTGTTGAAAAAATGCCATGTGAACTCGCCTCAAAAGATGCGCTTTGCACTTCAGCGGTTTTCTTTTTCTTAGGGTGTAGGACAGTGATGAATGAAGATGGACAAAAAAGGCGATTAAAAGCTCCACCAGAGATGTGACCAACCACCGAAGACGCCATGATCCCAAAGTACAATGTGTGGCGTGTGTCATCTTTCTTATCAGTTGTGTCGAAAAAGCGGACCGCATAATTGCTGGAACACGTCAATCAAACATGCACTGTTCCTAGTTTCCATGGCTTCCTGTGACAAACAGCAGTTACCATGACGACTAATGCCTAGTAGAAAATAACAACATAAAAGGGTGTAGGTTCCGTGGATGGTGAGATAGCAATCTGCCATTCTTGGGTTTTTCACCATGATCAAAATATCATGATCATGGCTTGGAAAGGGATATGTTTATGTCAAAGCATTGTTAACCCACTGAAAGCTTGTCTCGAGCAAAATATCAAAATATCAGGATTGAGAAGGGAACCCATTGAAAACGAACGTGAAGCAAAATATCAAAATATCATGGTCTGGCTTGAAAGGGATATAAGATCATGTGATTTAAAACTAATGTAGGATGCCAATATATCATGATCACATCATCGCTTGGGAAGGAATATGTTTGTGAAACACAAGGTTAATCCATGTTCAATGATGTTCAATGATATTACTATTGATGAAATATATGATGATGCTGTCATTTTGCACAATAAGACTGTTACCAATTTCTCATCTTTGAATGAAGTGTGACCATAGAAGGAAGAGAAAGCCGAATTCTCAATCCCTCGTTGTGGGTATTCTTCGGAAAGCACTCAAGATTATTGTTTCGAAGTACAAGCACTTTGATTTTGGTGTTGTACAGAAGGAGCCATTGTCTGGAAGATTCTCAAAACAATATCTTACGATGCTGAAGTAGTAAAATGATTGGCAGGTAGGTGTGCCAGGGAATTTTTTGTTCTGACCATTAATCATCTCAAGTTGACCAGCAACCACCAATAAGAAACTAAATGAATATCAAATTGTGTCCTCGCTTCAGATCTAAATCTTGCAGACAGATATGATGTTTACCGAGCCAAACATTTACCAACGTAACAGTCTTCAAGCCTGCGATTGGAAAGTCAAGAAAGTGGCTGGCATTTAGGCAAGCAATATTAAAACATCGCTTTCCCAGGTTCTGACGTTTTCTGAATCTCTTTCCTCGTACAATATACTTTTAGAAATCACCATCCCACAGCATCTGAATTTCTCAAATCGCAAACATGAAAGCGACATGAGCAAAAACCTGAAATTAATTTCACTCGGACATCCCCGAGACTCTCCACTGCCCATAAGATCTGATTGGCCATTTATGTCAACCCGGATTTCTCCCGAGCTACGTGGCATCCATGACAAGCCGAGTAACTATGGCAACTGGTCATACCCGCCGATGACAACTTGCGCATAAACACCTCGTACGGCTAAACTAGCCCTATATTCATCAATTACTTCCCTCACAGGTTGACCATTGTTAACGCCGCACCGACCACGAGAGCTTTGCGGGCAATCTCACCTTTATCGTCACAACGAATGGATCATTAAACCGCATTATACCATTGTTGATTACTGTTGGAGAAATCGATTTCATTTCCTATTAATTAGATCATGGGAGTGGCATTTTCCTCGACTTACAAGCCAGACATGTAGACATGAAATTAAAACTGCCCACTTCGCGTCGAAACGTCAAAATGAACGAGTCGANGTTCAGGAGATATGGTCAAAAGAAGGTTTTCACAAAGCGCCCCCTACAGGCCAGAGCGTACAAACAGCAGCGCTAAGTTTCGGTCCAGAGATAGTTTTTACCATATGCTACTTGTACACCAAATTTCAACTCTGTAGCCCAAGCGGTTTAGAAACGTGCCACCCCTGTTAACGACGCCGGACGCCGGACGACGCCGGACGACACCGGACGACGCCGGACGACGACGGACGACGGACGACACACCATGGGAGAAGCTCACCTCACAGAGGTGAGCTAAAAAGTAACTTCTCTTAGTTCTGAGCCACGAATGAGCTTCATCTGGCCCAGCAAGCAAATACATGTAGGCCTATATGTTGTATTTGAATTGGCTTCGAATACCGTCTGCTGTTGTTGCAATTAACTGCACTCTGGTGAAGAATGATTTACCTCCATCAAAAATGACAAACCTAAAGGCATTGGACTACATAAAATATGAGATTTTGCTCTCAATGAGCACCAAAGTGGTGGAAAATATGTGGGCAGTCGTTGTGCCATTGATCCATTAGCATCCATCATAAAGTCAC
Source organism: Notospermus geniculatus (assembly GCA_002633025.1). NCBI lineage: Eukaryota > Metazoa > Nemertea > Pilidiophora > Heteronemertea > Lineidae > Notospermus > Notospermus geniculatus. The sequence continues at coordinate 136,785 of NMRB01000088.1, forward strand.
GAGATTTGCCCATTGAAAGCCAACTGGCAGTGAGAAAACTCTCATGTTGAGAGGCTCCTTATCATGTGCTTGAAATCATGAACCAGATGGAAGATGTTCTCAGTCTACAAACAAAAGTAAACGACTTCTTCTAACAGATCGTCAAACAATTCTTCATCTGATCTTTCTGATCAATACCACTTGGAAAGGAAAAGACATAAATGCCACACAGTGACATTAGAAACAAGAAACCAGGTACCTCAGAACGAATCTTTTATTAAAGATTTTCAGAGACAAAGCTAATAGCTGTATAGCTGTTATATTCAGACAGATAAAGTAGATTGCGCGACACAGAAGAAAAGATTATACAACCGTCTTTGTAGTGCTGTATCAAGGTAGTGTTGTAAAGCATTACTACAAGAATGGCAATGGCTGATATTCATAAAAGCTAGCAATCATGGCAATTGCTTTTCCTTCAAGTTTTGTAGTATATTGGCTGATATTTATAAAAGCTAGCAAATGTTTTTACTTTAAATTTTGTAGTACATTTACTTTGGACCTCGCTGTGCAAATCTTAAGTAAAAGCATAGTAAAAGCAATGTATTATTTCCCTAATCAATGTTTTAACGTTTGTAACTATACATGTATGTATATTACCACAGACTGTTCTTATCCTGTAAAGCGCTCCAGACAAGCTAGTCTTAATGGGGCGCTATATAAAAACAAATTATTATTACTATTTATTATTATTATTTGCTAACTTTATGAATACCAACCAATGGGTGTTATTCATAAAAGGTAGCAAATGCTTTTACACGTACTTCAAGTTTTGCAGTAGGGCTACATTTACATTGGATATTGCTGTGGAAATCGCAAGCAAAAGCATTTGCTAACTTTAAAAATACCAGCCAATATTCTGATAGAAGTTCTTTCAATATTTAATGCAGTATGGTGCCACCAAATAGATAACACTGTCTCCTTCCTCGGGACATAACTTTGAAAATAAGCCTGGTTCCAGCTGAAATTCCCAGGCATCACAGCAACAACGCAAAGCATGCAAACTACTACAGTTGTAAATCAAATTGGAGAAAAGAATTGCTATATTTAGCACTATTTCCTTCCTCTCTTTCCTGACACAAATATATGAACATCTACACCAAGCACTTCATCAATCTCTCAGTACCGGTAACTATAAATGCTTGTGCATTTTACCTCAGCCTATAGTATTATACACTGAAAGCGATGTAATTAACTTTTCTATATTAAAAGCATTTTCCCGGGTTTTATTTGTGTTATTTATGGTGCACCTTGAGGCTAATGAAAATCGATATCATATGCAAGATTTCTCATTACAGAATGTCGTATTGGATCGGATATCGAAAACCGTATAATCATATGACGAGAATCATGGGGTAGACAATATTGTTGTGCATTTGTAAAAGAACTGCCCACACAATAAACAGTGAATGACAACGGAGCATTGTGTTTGTCGACAAAGCAATTTTCAAGGCTGCTTGCCAATATTTTGGACTAGAGTAATGTTGAAAAATCCAGGACATGTGAAGTATGGTGAGTATAAGAATGACTGGTCAAAGAAAACCTCCTTGTGGAATCCTGGGGCCTGTATCAGAAAGTGACTTTAAGCTAATAGTACCATTAACTTAGTGCATTTTCCATTTGGTTAAAGGTACCATTAGCTTAAAGTCACTTTATGAAACAGGCCCCTGAAGCTCAGCAGATTGAAAAATCGCGGAAATTCTAAATTCTAAGTCTAAACGTCACCCAGCCTTGTTCTGGGTGACGTTTAGGGTCACCCAGTTTTATCCTGGGTGACATTTAGGGTCACCCAGGACGACATTCACCCATTCGGCCCTAGTTACTTGCAGAAGTGCCCAGTTTGTACAGGCCAATGTACACAACTAGCAACCGACTAAGCTAGCAAGGTTTTATGAATAGGCCTATCGGCCCTGATCGCCAGCCACTGCAGACTTACTAGGTGATATCGGTTTGATATTCTTTGATATTGGGCGATCATCGCTGGTGAGAAGATTCCACGCATACCTGGTTTCAACAGCCAATTTTGATCGGGCCCATATTCATAAAACCTTGCTAGGCTTAGTTACTTGCTAAATTGCCAAGTTTCTATAGACCGCTGCCGATGTACACGACTAGCAACCAAGTAGCAAGATTTTATGAATATGGGCCCTGATTGCCAGCGATATCACTTGGTGCACTGTCTGCTTCACCCACAACAAGAAACCTTGACACAACCCATGCGACCAAACTAGGATGCCACGAAGCCTAAGATCCATGTTAACATACAGATTTGTTGCCATGGTGGCACCAACTGGTGTCAACCATATAAGGTAGGGTGATCACTTCATCAGTGACATTTACAGCGAGAACGAAAAAGGGGAGTTCTTAGATTGAAACGGTGAAGCTATTTGGAGGGAGATCTGAGACTTTTATTGTGTCAACACATGATGGATGCTTGTGCCTCAGGAGGACAATTGCCTCCTCCACAATGGGTAATAAGAAGCCATTGACATGAAATCGACAATGAGGGGAATGCATTTTGCAATAATCATGTTGACAATCTGTTTTGGAATAATCATGTTGACAATCTGTAGAAGTCATTCACTGACTTGTAAATACTTTATCCTCGCCTCTAAGAGGTCAGTCATTAATGTCCAGAAAGTGCCACCTTCTGGGCAAGTCTAGGCATTGCTAGGTTATTGTGAGTACAATATTCCAACAAACTTCTTCGTTCTGATTGTTGGAACAAAGAACGAAGCACCGGCGCCAATTATGGAATGGAACAAAGGCCTAGTCATGAGTACTCTCGACTGACCTCTTAAAGGCGAGGATAAAGTATAACTTGTAAAAATAATATTTTGAATTCTTACGAAATAAACTGCAGCAATATCTCTAACTGCTACGTCTGTAATAACAATTTTTAAGCTCATCCTTTGTAGTATTGTATGCGTCATATTATATTATTTTATTCATACACCTCTGTTAGGTCTGTTAGGGGGCAGCAAAAGCGATCATACCTAATCTTGCTGTGCTCCCGACCTACATGTATTAATTTGTTGTACACTTACTAGTATGTTAATGTAGTTCATTGTTGGTCAAAATAAATGAAATGAAATGTATTGCGACCTGAACTCAATAGTTCTGAAGGAACCTGTTTATTGCCAATGTCAGTATCGTTGAAAACCAAAAGTTTGAAAGGCAGCTGAAGCCTGTCACAGGTAGTATTGGAAAGCTTTCAATGATTTCTCTTTAACGAATACCTATTAACATGGTTTCTCTAAGGTTTCAGGATGAGTATTGGTTTATTGGTCGTAATGAAATTGCCAGCAGTGTCAGTGAAAGGCCAAATCATCTTCGTTTTAACTTATATGATAGGCCTATCCGTTTCTCATTCTCTTTAAGATAATCATCAAAGCATCATCCTGGCTGGTGTTCATAAAAGTTAGCAAATGCCTTTAATTAATATTTGCACAGCAGTGTCCAGTGAAAATGTACTACAAAATTTAAAGTATAAAAGTATTTGCTAGCTTTTAAATACATGTATCAGCCACTTGTAACTCTGATGGTAGAAGAAACATATGTATGTTTCTTCCCTTGCCAAAGTAATATATCTTGTTGACAAAATATGAACGTAGTTTGCAGGGAGTGGTAACGGCGCACAATGAGTTCACCCATTGCAAATGTGTGGCTTCTACATAGTACCTTTTTGCTGCAGCACAATGTCAAAGGAGCGTCATATCATTACCCCAGTTTCTCCACAAACTTTTCTGGAAAACTAAAGAAGCAGCTCATTCAGTACTTAGATTATTTCAGACACAGGCTGATCAGCTGGTAATGAAACTGTGGATGCGACCAAATATTCGTAACTTGCAGACAAGTGGCGTGATGTTAAACATTATTTTGGACTTAAGCATGACCCAGACCCAGCTGACTGCCAGTTTCTTCTCATGGATGTGGTCAATGGTGAGCTTTCTTCTCCCTTTATGGTGGTGTCGAATGTGAGACGAATGTAAGACGTCGTGGGTTCAAATTCTGCTAGAACATTTTTAACTCTCATCACACAGAAGGGATGCAACGGCAAGTGCTATAAGGCAACTCAGCGTTGGGGGTCAAGAAGTTCATAAAGGATCAATTAACTATGGTTACCTACCTGGAATGAACAGCTTGTCTGTCACCCCTCCCATTTCAAATCAGCAGATGACACCCAGCACGGATTAGGTAAAAATCGGTGACACGGTCACCGCAGCTGTCTATATTGGATGCAAGAAGACCAAATCGAAAAGTTGCAGCACATTGGAGTTTATCCCATAAAAATATGTTACATTTGTACCAGCACCAACGGTAGATCCCAGACTAGTTCGGATCACATGGTTCCTCATGTGGCTTCCTTTCCTCTCATTGGCGTGCTTATACCATGTATACCCTAATGTTTGCAAAAAAACGACTCCTTCACACGTCTCTTTTCTAAGCTGCCAATACCACACCTTGTCTTCAAGTTATATTGATTTCACTAACAAATCCATGTTGTCATTCATCCAGATCATCATCACGTTTTGCCTAATTCGATTTTCATTTGCACGCCAATTGTTTTTAAATATATTACGCTTCTTCTCATATTATCTTATCCTGTGCCACTTTCTTTCAATAAGACACCATCGGAACTCCTTTATTTTTCATACACCGGCAGAAACCATCCTCTTGTACAAAAATACACAGAAAAAGGTGTCATCATCATGATGTGATAATCCATTTCTTCTTGTGCGTCTTTTGACAATATCCATCAACTGCTAATCCCATAACAAAAGACAAAATCTATTAATCCCATATAGATACAAAACACAGAGCGAACAATGTGCATTTGCAAAACATCTAAACATATCCTAGTATTGTCATTTTGTGAATGACATGTGGTCTGATTAAGTTTTTATGATAATGCCCTCTATTGTAGAAAACGGATGATACTACTCCATGTCGATTTCAATAATTATTGGAAATCGGTGCACGTGTTCATTTCAGCAGATAGGCAGCGACTAAATCAGGACTCCCAAAGGTCGACGAAGGAGGAGCAAATATTACGAGGTCGTAAATAAAATCCAAAGCTTTGAAAATTCCCCACCACAAGTTTGTAAATCTATTGAGAAGACCCAATACACAGGTGAAAAATCCTTTAGCGTATTGTGGCATCACCTGCTCACCATTCAAAGCAAACTGATTCTTAATCAAGGATATTCCGAGATTTCAGGTCTCGCTAACCTCGAACCTAATCAGCTGTATTGCACGCCCCGCCATAAACCTGTTGTTGGTTGTTCGGTGGCTCGCGATGGGCCACCGTCGGCTACATCAGCAGCTTGAACGCTTCAAAATAATCAATGAGGAAAGGATGATCAATACAGGTTACGCGGGGCTCCCGATGAGAGGAATCGTAGGTGGAGTAAAATCCAGGTGCTGCCGACGGAGAATTAGTACGTATCCATCGAGACTTTGTTAATGCTGCAAACTCTGCATGAATATCAATCGGTTTCCAATCATTCCACTTTTCTGCACGCGTTACTGAAGCCCATCACTCCGTCTCTGCCGATCCCCCATGTTGCCATGGGAATGCCAAGCTTGACAAACTATTGGTCGTGGACTTGGTGTATATGGCAAGGCTCAGTCGGAGGCTTGGGTACAGGAGAGATAAGAGTTGTCTTAGTCCGACATGGGTGTACATGTAGTTCGTGTCATGGAAACTGACAACTATACCTTGTGAGTGTTCTGTTCACCATCAAAAATTGTTTCTGTCCTTAGGAAGCTTTTTCTCGTCAGACAATGACGGAACAGATCCTGATTGTAGTTTCTAATTAGGCCACCAATCCTTGGCTTTAGTTTTCACGGAAACCCATAGACTGGTGGACAGAAATATTAGGGCAGTGGCCAATTTGAAGTTTGATATAAGTTTCTGCCTGTTAACGAACTCAACTTGTGTTCATATATATCGTGGGAAGGGTCCTCCTTTCCCCTTGCTACAATTTCAGTGAATTACATAATCAGTGGCAATTATGCAAAGAGGATGACAATAAGGTAATTCTCGCCCTTGTTCATCAAAGCCATTTACAAGCAAATACATGTACTCGTTTTTCTTCGTTTTTTCTTCATTTTTTCCTAAGAATAAAGCTTTATTACTCATGGTTGATGCTACACTTGTGTTACATAACATGTCTGACCAGTTACGCCGTAACAAGACATGTCACTATGTGTTGAAATCGCTTGAAATTAACAACAATCCACATTGGAAGTGCTGAAAATGAAAGTTAAAACATGATCAAAAATGTGTTCTAGACTTTATTCAAGCCCAAACATTTCATCTCCTAATTCTTAACAGGCAGAAACTTACAGCAAACTTCAAATTGGCCACTGCCCTAATATTTCTGTCCACCAATGTAAGTAGGCCTAGTCTGAAATAATACACCAAGCCCAACTGGCCCTACAACGCTACAGTGTTACTGAAGCTTTCAGTCAAAAGCAATTCAGTTGAACCACATCAACAGAACCCACAGTAAGATGGAGTAAATGGGTTAAGTTCTCGTTCAAAACGAAATGAAAAGGCTAATGGAGTAGAGGTAACTGAAAGTGAAATTAGAAAATCTCACGCCAGAACTGGTCTAGATCAATATTGTCACATAGTATATGAAGCAAATGACAAGACGGCATATTGATCATGAATAGATTTACCGTAAACTGGTCAATGTAAGAAGTAATTGACTGGATTCAAAATGACTGAAGCGAAACATGACAAGGTATATACAGGATGTATCAATAAATACAGGGGACAGATGCCTGTCTGGACGATATTTAGTTCTATGAGGGCCATATTTGCCCCACCCCCTCGAATGATGAAAACAACGTGTTTTTAATGCACAATTGAGAATGAAATTGACAAAATAGTGTCTTCCCCTCCCATCAGAGAGGTTATTGTCCTGCTGATGAATTTGTGATAGATATTTCTTTCAAGTAGGGGGTGGAAGCTGAACGTGGAGGGGGGGGGGTGTTTGAAGTTTTTGTTACATGTAAAATTTAAGTTCGTTTTAAAAGACTTGTAATGGCAGTGTGGAGTTCGCATGGTCAATTTTACAGAATTTTCCCGGGAGAGGGGGTCTTTCAAACCCCTGTCTTCAGCAGCAGCCTGTTTCATAAAGTGACTTTAAGCTAATAGTACCATTAACTTCAGTACATTTTCCGTTTGGTTAATGGTACCATTACACTCAATAATTCAGTGGTATCGGCCTCCGCTCGAAGCTGTCACCCTCAACCATGAAACACTTGGTGCCAAAGTCCGTTTCTGAACACTAGATGTCACTACCAGTTGTTGACGAACGCGCTCGATCACCCAGCCAATGAGCGATCAGCCAATAAGAAAATGTTTCGTGTTTTCTCCTAATTGCGTGAAATACTGGTCGCTGATTGGTTGATGACAGTTTGCGCCATCTAGCGTTCAGAAACATGATTAGGGCCGATCTGTGCCAGTGGTTGAGAGCGTATAACTAGTATTGAGCTCGAGGCCACTGGGGACGGGTGTATGGTACCATTAGCTTAAAGTCACTTTTGAAACAGCCCCCTGGTCTTCCGAGTCCGACTCATACCTCTTATTCATGCTCAGTTGTTGCATCAAAAACGTTCTCCCATTGGTATCCCAGCGTACTATTTGCACCAAAAACATTTATATCAACTTCATGTAGTATCTTCACAATTATGTTGACAGATACCTAAATTTACTCGTAGCCTACTTAGAAATGCAATATTACACCGAAGGGAGTTGGACCAAATAACATGACATAGCTAATTGCAAAACATATGTAGGAGATGATGAAGGATGGCCCATTGGGAGCCGGGCAACCAGCACAGGCATAAAACTACGAAAATAATGACAAGTACATCATCTATTGAGTTGTTTTGGGATGAAATATGTGTCAAATATTATATCATTAGGTGGTATTACAGGCAGATAATAAACAAATTGTCTCCAGTTCTCTTATTTTTGACATGAATCAAACATCCCCGGCGCCCTATTCATAAATTGTCTGCTGGCATTTTCGGGCTGTGTGCCGTGCAAAAGCGAAAGGAAACGCAAACATCACCTGAAGAAATATCACATAGCATTGTTCAATATTGTTCCCGATTTTTCGCCCTTTTCCTCTCAGGTAATCTTCTGACTGCATGCATATTCAAATCATTTGGGGTCAAAGCGTGTCCCGAATAAAGATATTTGAATTATTTCATCGGCTTCGAGTTTTTTTGTACGATTTTTTTGAGAAATTTTCGAGGTTATTTTTGAGGACGCCTTCTGATTGGTCATATTGAATCACATGATCGCAGCGGCAAACTATGCTTCAGTAAAACAAATCCTTTTCATCACTTGAGAATTTCGACACGCTGTGATACCATACTAACCCTTCATCGGGTAACGTACCATACTTCAACTCATTCTTTTATAATGCATAGCCACAGGTTCCATGCCTAATTAATAACTAAGATCATTCAAATACATAGATTCGAACAGTCTTGTTGAGCATTCCTGATCGGTGTGTACACTCGCGAGCGCTGTGGTATACGGTGTACATCGATTGTGTATGAACGAGGTCACCAAGGGCGTGCTACTTTATGCAATCCTGGTTCCTCTGGCCATCGATGGTGGCGCTGACTGATAATCACGATGACCCCGGCGCGGCCCAACACCAGCGAACCCATTTGCCGTTGGGCTTGTCTTCCAAAGAATTTTTCCTTGTCAATATTTACGTTGCCAACGTAACATCCCCGGCGCCCCATTCAATCTTTAATGTCTGCTAGCATTTTTCAAGCTGCGTGCCATCATCATAAAGACATCAAACCCTTTGGGCCGTATTCTAGAAGCTTCCTTGGGTCGTATTTTAGAACGTTCCTTAACCGGCGTTAAGTCGACCTAAAGCCTATTGTAAAACCATCGAGAACAATAGATTTAAGGTGGACCCTAATGTTAAGGAACGTTCTAAAATACGGCCCCTTAAGTCTAAGGTTTACCTTTAGCTATTGTTTGCAGGATAGAATACAAAAGATTAAAGTGGACCTTTGAGCTAAGGAGGCTCCTAGAATACGGGCCTTTATGTTTTTATGGTGCCATCAAAAGCAAAGGAAAATCGGAATATCTTCTGAAGAAAAATCCCTTCGAAGTTTCTTCAAATATTTTTTTCATCGCCAGTTATTATACTGTATTGTCAACATGTTAACATCCCCTGACGCCCTCTTCAATCTTTAGGCCTAGTCTGTTGGCATATTTAACGCTACACGTGTACCTACATGTAGCAAGAGCAAAACGTAAAGTCAGGACTTTTCCCGACGAAATACTCTCCAAAGTTTCCTCAAATAATTTTTTCTAGCGTCAATTTTTACGTTGTCAACATTATTTTTTATGTCGCCAATTGATTGCTTCAGCAATTCTTCGAACTAATCACATGAAATGCTGATCACTGGAAAATTATGGTGTTAAAACTAATGGGCACCGGGAAGAAAACAAGGAATAAAAACAGATATTCCTTTACCAAACAAACGGATCGTTTACAGACGGCAATACACACAATTCAGTGTAAACAAACAACCATTGATCTCGGTAATTGATTGGATATCTCCCGTCTAAACTTAGCATCAATAGTTACGAGATCAACACGGCATCCGGCCGAAATCAATAGGACAAATTATTGGGATAAAATAACAAAGACCTATAAAGGGTGCACATAGGTGACTACGTGAAGTGCGCACTCAGCAATTGCATTTTACTTACGGCAATGATGCTTTTAAAAAGGACCATTATATCGATGTATAAAAGAACATTCAAACAATAATCTGCATGGCAAGCATCTATTTTCGTGAAGGAATTGATTTGGGGCCTGAGGCCTGAGTCCTCGCAGACAGAAAATCATTTGTTATTGGTTATATTTGTTCCTGATCTCACCGGTATGAGCTCGGTACTGCCCGTCGTCAATAATCACGTGAAAGTCGTTTCCAATGCGCTGATTGGTCAACAAAGGAACAATACAATTGGTTTTCGGCCAATCAAACATCCTGAAGAAATCAGGTCCGTCTAGCATCGCTCCCAGAGGCTCGCGCACGCCTTGTGTGTGCAAGTACAGGGAGTGATGCCAATATGACGTTATTTCTTCAAGATGCCAATCAACAAGTTTTTTTCTACTGTATTCCGACGATCACGTGGTTATGGACAAACGGCACTACCGACGATAGTATTTACATGTACTCTTACCGGTGAAAACACAGAAACCAATCTAAGGCTAGGCGCACATTGGGTCAACATGAAAAAAAAGTAGCAAATGGTTTTACTTGAATTTCGCAATATACATGTAAATACACAAGGTAATGCTGTACAAATATGAAGTAAAGGTATTTGCTGGTCTTCATTCATAATATGCCGTCAATGGGTTATAATAGGGAGTTTAAGAAATTAGACGATAAACGCTAACTTAATACGACAACGTTATTTTTTGTACCGAAAATGCAATGCAACGCTCTGTATAATCTGGTGAATTCGCAGTATGAAAAATAACGTGGTCGTAAAGTTAACGTTTATCGTTTGATTTCTTAAACTCCCTATTATGATCCACTGACGGCAAATCTCATTGCGGTAGGGGTATTTACAAAGTCGACTGACCCAACGCTGCTGGACTCGTCATTCAGCCGGGTCAGTCGACTTTAAAAACACCCCTGCCGCATTGAGATTTGCCGTCAATGTGCACCTATAGCCTTACTGTGGTTGTCCATTCCTTGTCTGAGGATGAAGTCGTGCTTGAGGACTTCAACTCCACCAGTCATTCCGTACATTTCCCCCAAACCAAGCGCTGTGTTGACTCCCATTAAAAGTTGATGCCTGACACACGCACCCAGACCAGGTGATTAGCTGGTTTCGCACTGACGGCTAGATGCTAAACTTTGCTGTAACCATGGTGACTGCTAAACGATGGTAATGGATGAGGGAGATCAACAGATGGAAATTGACATGGTTCGTGGTGCGATCTGGTAAAGGAACGAGGAACCACGTGTTGGAGATTACCGGTACGCGTACAGAGACATCTCGTGGAAATGGAGAGACACACACCGACAGAGACAAAATACAGGGCTAGGTCCACAATTAAATTTTCTGTACACGTCCTGTACATCGACTGTATATACATTTTGCCAAATAATTCAAAAACTACATATAGGAGTTGCTTCAAATTTTCACAGGCATCGATTGGCATTTGTTGTCAATATTATATTTGAGTTTCATTAAATTCCAATGATTCTAATTCTTTTTATTTGCAATTTTCTCAGACAATGTAAATATCATACGAAATCGCCGCCATTTCACTGCCCTGAAACCAGTATCCTTACACCCCTGCTGGGAACGGTAAATATCCGGGTAAAATAAAATGGGCCTAGTATGCTTTAGACTACTATATTCCGATCAAAAGGAGCCAATTCTGAATAACCTACCCCAAATTATATCTTTATAGCCCACATTTACCTGTTACCGGGTGTTTTTATTACGCACTACCAGCTTGTCCCATGGTCCCACTGTACAATTTTTCCTGGACCTAGCCCTACAGGAAGTGAAGATACATGGCAAAACGAACTTTGAAATAATGGTTTTCTGAAAGGCAAAGGTGGTGGTGCACTCTGGTGGCGGTATGAAGAACTGAAGTATTTCAAAGGAGGTCGCACAACAGCACAAATGCTGATCTTCAAAGCAGTACTTTTTGCAGGATTCTAACTCACGATCTCTCGCATATGGCACCATCCTCAGCATTAAGGGAAGCCCACAGCAACTTTTCTTTGGTATGCTCACCTCCATTTGCTAGAAATTTAGTGAAAGCAACAAGATTGCCTCGTGTGCAGATGTTTTTGAGAATTCATGGCTCTTATGAGCGCAAGTTATTGCTCCGATCATTTTTTTATTGCTTTTTGCTTGTGGTAAGCAAGACACGCTGCTTTCCATCGCACATGGCGCAATGATTGTTGCATAATTGTTGTCTGCAGATGAATAAATTGCCTCATGTGCCGCGCTAACATGTCCATCTACAAACAAATGGTCCATTTGCCAAAAATATCATTCGAGAGAATCCTTTTTACTCTACCGGAGTTGCCTCTTGACATTTTTTTTGTGAACCAACTTGGTACTTTAAGAAATTAACAAAGTGTCAGAGACTTTCTGTCAAAAATTCAAGAACGCGCTACAAGAATATGAGGAATGTTACTTTAACAGATGGCAACAGTTGTTGGACCTTTAACTGTCATCATATCCAGGCACTTGCAATCAGTTACCAGACAGCATTCTCCCTTGGCGCAGAAATTTCAGTTCCTCTTCTCGCTGACAGATGGCACTGCTGTGACTTTCAAAGCCACATCATGAAAATGGTATTTTGGAGCGAAATGATGAAATTGACATTGGTTCTTCTGAAATCCAGAGACAAAGAATGGCCCCACAAATTGAAGCTCCACTTCTCTTGTATATTTTTATGCCCAGCGAAGTAAGCAATCAATTTTGTTCGAAAACATCAGAAAGGGCCTACCTTACTCAGCAGCGTCATTGCTTCAAGTTCTGAAGCCAGATACTCACCTGCAACGAAAAAGCATAGGAAAAGTTATTGAAAAGAAAAATAGCAATGACATGGGTAGTTACGTCATCATGACGTAATGGTGGTGCGATGATCTGGAGGACATAGGAACAAAATCTGGTCGAGAAATCTTGGTTGTCTGAGGAATTAGGTTGGATATTTCGTATCGTTTACCTCGGCAGACATCCACACTTCATAGAAACATATACAGGAATAACTGTCCCTTGTGTCCGTATCAGGACAAGTCAGGAATGCTAAGGAGGGATACGTGTCTGATCCGCCTCTCTCCAGAGACGGCGGACATCAGAGATGATCACGGATTTTGCAAATGACGAGAAGGATAATGAAGTCTCATCAATGAAACGCAATACATTCTAATCTAATGACGTGTAAGACGGCCATCTCTAGAGGTGCAACTAGATATGATTCACCATTGTCCGCTGTTTTCTTCGTTTCAGAAGACTGTGACAGGAATAAATAGGTATTCACACTTGGACCAGTTGCCAAATGTGGAGCAGGAACTCCGGACTTGAGTACCCATTGCGCCGGGCATCCATGCAAGCACTGACCAGGGGCGGATCCACGATATCGGACAAGAGGGGGCCGCACTGTTGTAGAAACATTGAAATCTGGGGTGAATTTCAATGATTTGCTCCAAATTTCAGAATTTCACGATCAACTTTACAGACTTGTTGGCCGAAGGGGGGGGGGCGCCCCCGGATCCGCGCCTGCTGACGACTGCATGCAACATTGATCATCCTGAGGTAATCTGATTCAGTGGTTCTTCATGCTTGCTCTGTTTGTGGGCGGAGATGCAGACAGCAAGCATAGGAATCGCTGATTACCTCAGGATGTACGTTGCTTTTTACTTCCAGCTCAGAAGCCGACGTGCCAAATGTAAAACGAAACCCTC
>NMRB01000088.1:150336-180663 GCA_002633025.1 Notospermus geniculatus
GGGGGGGGGGGGTCCAGTACGCCTACAAGCCAAGTACACAATACATCAAGACTGGTGCATTCACATTCATATTCCAGCAGCCGGTCTCCGTACGATGTGTCGAAGTATATTTTCCCAGGGATAGGACAGCTGCATGAAGAGATCATTTTGTATGGAGAGGAAATGATCAAGCACCGAAAAGAGATACGCCAGGTGCCGTACGATTGGTAGGCCTTTTTTTCCCCTTACTGAAGTACATCCTTGCGTGAGGGAGATCGTAACGCATTATTCCTTTCTGTGACAGCAAGAATTGTGCAAAGACTTGTCATCAAATGCATCCTTTTTATTGCTTTTTGTCGAGAATATGCTGCCGTTTTGAAGAAGCTTCATTAGCCCTGTTCCCAGATTTCAAAATGAGGGAAACGGATCGAGATTTAGCACTGACACATGGCAGAATAGGAGCTGTCAGTGAGTTGACCAATAGGTGTCACTACGGCCCAATTCAATGCATACAGCGGACACATTCATTCTTGATCGCAAACTACAACAGTGCCAATTTTCTCCACTACATGTACGTTAAACAAATAAACACTGTCATCGACCAGTCGCCGCCATGTTTGACCGCATCACTCCTCCTAATGGAGTTACCGTAGGAGCCTGATCACAATTGGTAGATATTTTTCCATTTAACCTTCCGCTGCACTACTTTTCAAGATGGTAACCTTCGAACGATACTAGAGGGTGTTGGTTAACCTCGTCCCACGACCCTCTAGTGTCAAGATTGTCTTGATCGACCACCAATCATGTGGATTTTCCTGTACATTGGTCCGCTAGAACTTTGCTGCCATCTTTTGGCAATACGCGCGGCTGACTACTCCTATTGAACGCAGAGCCTCTTGCTCATGAGCCAGCGACCTAGGCCACTATACCATCATAACTGGTATTAACCAGAAACATCATAGGACTAATTCCTCCGCGGAACCTCCTTGTGTCCTATATCAGCCTCATACATACAAGCGTGATTACTGGCCAAATTTCAGCATTATCGCCCAATCATACGGTGGGAACATGATTCCATCAAGCCCGACGTGGCTCCCATGGTCATCATCGATCATCCACAAAATGAATTTGCCGAAACATGTATCAATTTCTCATCCATATCGCCGGCGATTATTCGACCAATTTCGAACGCTTCAGACATTAGCATGCAATCAGAGCTGGGATATGACTCCACTCGTTCGATAATTTGTTTCCCATGTGTCATCGAGAGTGAAAACCATACGAACGCTGGTAGGAAAAAATTGTCCATTCAAGTATATGAAACACCTTCCAAAAATGAAATACGCCAAGTCGCAGTTTTAAGGCCAGAGAAATGGGTCCAGCCTCTCCTGCTGGTGATGGACGGCATTGCTGACCACACAACAGGCTGTAGATATCGTGGAATCGAAGTCCTGTCACTGCGCTGATATGACAAAGCTGGAGGAGCTAGATCCCAGTGGCAAAGCCAGGCCTCTGTGACCTTACAACTGCGATTTTGGGATGGGCAATTGATGGGTTTCGCCAGCAGCCATCTTGCCAAAATTAGGTCATCAGCATGGGCATTCTCTTCCAGAGTGACAGTTGATTGGTTCTCCCATGACCCAGTGGGGGAAATCACCATGACGATGACCTACATTTAGGAAGGTGGCTGCAAGCGAAACACTCATCTATACCACGTCTGCGATTGAATTTGTTCAGATTTTGCACTGTATTAAAAGTGTTCACATGACTTAGAACGGTTACAGGAAACTTCGTCCCTGAGGAAAGTTCTTCGTCCCCGAAAATTCGTCCCTGGAAAATTCTTCCCTAGGGGACGAATATTCCTCGGTGACGAATTTTCCTTGGGGACGAATATTCCGGGGACGAATTTTCTTAGAGCCACTTAAAGTAGATCTCTTTTCTGCTGATAAAAAAAACAATGATATAATGGGCATTAGGCCTCAGCCATAATCTGAAGTGATACATACATGTACTACTGCAGAACACAAACTTAATCAACAGTTACATTGCGATCACGTTGTACAGCGCTCGTCATATCAATATACATACCAAGTGCCCCTGGGTCATGTCTGGTTAGGGTGGATAACGCAGCGACATGGAGGTGACTTTACTCATAAATGAATCTTAGAAAATAATCAATATCCAATGACATTTATGATGCCAATTCGACAAATCATCAATCATCGATGCATTCATTGGAAATTAAGTTAGACAAAAATTGACTCGTCTGTAGTTGATGTTTTTTTTGTCTCCATGATTCTTAAGCCTTAGCGAGCGTCTCCTCTCGTGGAACCTCTCTGATAGGGACACAAATCCAGCCCAAATTGTCATGTCATTATTTCGCTTTATTTTAACCTGTAACTCATCCGCCCCCAGGAAAGCTGGCAGTATCGTCAGCTGAAAGGGGCTGTTCATTTTCGTCACTTTTCGAGCAATCTGAGTTGTGATCCTTGGGAAAACGGAAAAAGCTATGCACTTGCAAATTGCAGGGATTATTTGTTGTACTGTACAGAATAATCGCTGCAATTTGCAGCTTCATAGCTTTCTCCATTTTCTCAAGGATCACAACTCAGATTCCTCAATTGACGAAAACGAGCAGTCCCTTTTCTATAATCATAGGGAATGAATTTGAAAGAATTTGAAGAAAGATTCTTCAGATGGTTGACAGAAACAACATTTCTTCAAATATTTTTCAATGATTTCCAATGGGTGAGAGAAAATCCAGACAGAAGATGCCGTTTGCTGCACTCATGGGACGGATGAGTTATAAGACACCTTTCAATTTACGACATCATTTGACAGTCTGGATGCATCCTGCAAAAGACGACTCTTCTTATCACGTCACTCCATTTCTCTTACATGTATGTATCTCCCCATTTTCGTCCAACCCGTGAAGGTTATTTCTATCAAATATATTTTTGTTTCTATTCATTAAAATGAAAGGGCTGAAGAAGCCACAGACATCCTATTTAAGAATACGTGACATTTCCTTGAGACTGAAGTACCTCTTTCTTTTATGGAATTAAAAGGCCAAGAGTCATCTCAATCACGACTTTCTCTTCTGTTTTTCTCGTAACGGAAGCCGTACCATTACGATCAATTACCTGATTTGTACGTGCACACTGCCAGGCATCCTAATCCCACTTTTGTGACGTACACTTTCTGTTAGATTGGTTCCCGATCTCACCCGCCCGTTCGGATTTAATACAGAGATCGGTAACGGCTGTCGTTGTCAACCTGCTGATTGGCCAACCAATCAAGGCGTTTTGATCCGCTGCTTTTTCGGACGATCACGTTTTTAAGGACACCAGGCACTACCAATCTTAGTATTTAAAGCATCGCTGTTTTTAATTTTACGGTATTTTCAAAATGTTAGGAGAATGCAGGTAGAGGTCACACAGCCTCGAGAAGGGCCCCAAAATGCTTGCCTGATCATACTTCAAAGAAGCAAGCCTTAGATTTCAGCACACATCGAAAAAAACTGCAGGGAGAGCTCTTACATGTACATGTATGTCTTTACATGGGGCACAGTAGCCTATATTTTACTCTACACTAAAGGTCGGAGGACGTAAGCACTTTCTGAATGGGGACCACAGCCGACTTTTTCAATAGGTGTCACTAGTGGTTAAAAGTATTGAAATGAAACTGACATCCCGGTCCTGATCAATTTCCCACACAAAAGGCGTGCATTGTATTAGGGCCGGGTTTCGGTGTGCTGTCCTCTATCGAGCTAGGATCCCATTCAATACAGTGCGGCTTTAAACCTACTGGTGAGATTGGGAACAAATCAGATTTTCTTTAACAAATGTTGTTTATCACACAGCATCAGAATCCAGCAAAAAGCGTTATCCGTTGTCTGAAAGAGCTGACAATGGGAGTTCATCAAACTTGAGATTTGAAGAATTCTACTGCAATAATTCTGCTTCTTTGAAAAGCAATGCTTTACGACAAAGAAATGTGTCAGAAAGCCAGCTTCTCTGAAGACAAAAGGAAGGCTATCTTTCAAAAGCAGCATTTATAAGAAGTCGATTGCGTTGCATCTCGGCTTTGTATTACGAAAGGAGGTGAAAAACACTATACAGGCATTCGGATCAGGAAAATGATGCAATCAGAATGTCTCTTAAAGGGGAACTGCTATGGATTTTCTGTCAGTGTACGATTTTTGGTTACACTTTTATCAAGTGCAAAGTAGGGTGAGGCACGGAGTATGTTGGCCAACATGCAGTGGTTGCCACCCATTCCCCCACCCCCAATTCCCAATTCCCAATTCCACCATTCCTTCCCCTGCAATTGTTGCATCCCAATTCCACCATTCCTTCCCCTGCAGTTGTTGCATCCCAATTCTACCATTCCTTCCCCTTTAACTGTTGCATCCCATTCCCACCATTCCTTCCCCTGCAATTGTTGCAACCCAATTCTACCATTCCTTCCCCTGGATTCATAACCCAATTTGACGAAAATCCCATAATTCTTACTCATTGCCAACAACGCCCATCCCCTGTCAACAGCAATGTCATGTTGAGAAAAAAGGTTGTCCCTTTACAGTAGCTATAAATATCATTCTCTTGCCTTAGAGACAAGAGGGAAATCCAATAATGACTGGTTCAGCAATTGGATGTGATCCGAGAATGCAATACCCAGACAGCGATTCTCTGTTATTCGGTACAAGAAGAGAATATTGCTTCTAGCAATATGAACCTGATGATTCTTTTTGGACACCTTAACCCTCTGCATGTGTAGAAATCTGTGCAGAAATGTATAATGATTGCTTTGAAAAGTGCATCTGAGATCTTGCAGCGATCAGGCATGGTCCCTTGGCTCTATGCGAGGCACGTAATGGTGACCTGAACTGAGGGAGGACAAGGACTGGTCGTTCACTGACACAACATTTTTTTACTCTATTTCACTGGCGCAGGAATGATCACTCTGCACGCAAGGCCTCCACCCCTAAAGTAGGATGGACCCTTTCTTCTACTGCCATCAACATGAACGTGTTCTCACCTGAGTTGGCTCTCAATGGGCAACAAACCTCCATCGTTGCTTTCCTAACGATTTAACTGTTAAAAAAACCGTCCGGTCCCATGGGCACAAATACTGATTTCCCCATGGGTTCAAATGACCCAACTGGGCAGCGTAAACCTAGAAGTAGGTCAGTTGGACCCGAAAGCTGCTCATGGGTGCCAATACCCCACGGGTACATGTAGTAATCGTAGATGGGCCAAAGTGACCTATGAAACTAGTCATGGGTTACTGCAACCTGGACCTGTCATTCCAATACCCGAAGAACAAATATTCTGGGTACCATGAACCCATTCTTTCGTACCCATTTCAAAGAAACCCATGGCAAACGGGTCCAGATAGGGGACAAGGAATGAACCCATTCCCATGGGTTTCTCAAGCTTATTAGTTTTAGACCTTCATGCAAGTTACACAAACGACTTCTCAAAATTTCAAGGCTCAGTTACCCGCAGTGCTAGGGCAACTCTCATGTTGAGAGGCGCCTTTTCTGAACCCAATTATGAAAATCTCTGAAAAATTTGGAAAAAACACGACTTTCGAGTAGCCATAAAAATAAAGTCTCCTGATAATAATTCTTTTCCCCTTCTAAAAACCGGTATTCATTCATACTGACTAATGCATTACACTTTGACATTTAATCCAAAGTCTGGGACAATCCCTTAGAAGGCGAACAATGTGTTATACGGGAGATGAGTCTCAGATCTGCTTTCTGATAGGCCGCCTCTGTTGGTGTAAAAACACGATAAATCAGGCAACTGATTATTAAGAGCTGACATGTAATTAGCCGGTTGGAGCCATCTGGGCATCGTGCGTGATCGCCATCATGGACTGGGAGGAGTCAGCTGGATCCTGAGGGGAAAAAGCGCAGTTGTTCTGCTTGTCGCTGTTAAAGGGGCACGCTATGCGATCTCTTACCGGTAGAAGGACTGCCCACGTAGAGGGGTCCACCTAGCGGCAGCAATACGAACTACAAAAAAACATTAAATGTGCTCGCCGACAACGTAGATTCTCCCTGTGTTGGAAAGTGGCGCGCACGGCGATGGTGGCGCCGGCTGTGGAGAAAAAGTGGCAATACCGGGCTCCTTTAATCAACGCTGCATATGGCTCTGCTTAACCTCCGAATCGGTCCATGTTATGACAAGGAAAATTTCTCAAGCTTCTGCATGGATGGAATGCCAGAACAAGAGTCAAGTCAAAAGAAATTAAAGGAGTGTTATTAAAATCAGGACTCAGACATATGGCCGCCGAATTCAAGATGCCACTACACAATGACTATGAGTAACAACATATAAACACATGTACTTTTGCATTCTTTCTGCTGTAGGCCTATACAAGTTTTGGAGAGCCCTGTGCAAAACTGAAGTAAGGGCATTTACTAGACTATTCATACTATCCATCGAGACACCGCGAATTTATCCTGAGGGTATCATGAGTGGTTCCGAGTGCCTGTTCTTGTGCTCGGTGGTGAACGGAATGAACACCAGCAGGAACCATTGGTTACCAAAGGATGCTGAGTTCCAGAAGCGTGCCAATGCAACCTGATGCGAATGCAGCATACAAGCACGGGGGCAAGCAATGTCATTCCGTGGCATCTACTTCGTGAAAATTGACCAAGATTAACGCCAGTCCCGTCCGTACTCACCAAGGTGTTTCCGATCGTACATGATAGACTCCTAGTTAAATTCTATCAGCACCGAAGGAGCTCATGCATGATACGTATCAGTCCATCGCCTATTCCTATCACATGCCATAGGTCATTTTACAGGCTGGCGAGTTTGGCGCGCCGTTTCCATTTACATGGACGTGTTGACAGCTAATCAAACAAAAGCACAGCGTAATGGAAGTTTACACCCGACTGGTGGAAGCAGTGACCTTTTCATGTGGAATATGCATATTCATCAAGGATGAGGGAATCAGACGGGATGGTTTGTGTTGGCTTGCAAGAAAAAATCGACACAGAAGCCAAACTCCTGCAGGACATGGGTCACTTCAGCGTTGACCGATGCTCAACTGCTGCAGGCCACAAAGAAATATGTTTCTTTGTGGGCTGCAGCAGTGTATCACGAGCAAGTGTACCACTTGAGGAAGCAACTGCACAGCTTTTTTTCCAGCATTTGCCAGTCAACTGATACATGTACCTTGATGGCGTTACACAGCTTCACGTCGGAGATGGTCACTCAACACCACTCGCCAAGCCTACGAGCATTTGGATTTGGGTTTCATTTGTCCGTCAGGGCCGACGCTATTGCATTATTGGCCCTGGTAAGTACGGAGGAGGAGGCCATCACAAGCTACTCATGTTCCTCACTTGGATGGCGTCTTTTACTTGCCCTTGCAAAGACACAAGGTACGATGCACCAAGGCTTACTGTCCCATGCGACAGACTGAAGAGCCGGAAATGAAATCCCTTATGGCCCGGGCTCGAATCCGGGACCTGCCGCTTGCTAAGCGGACGTGATAACCACAAGGTTATCAGGCTCCTACGAGCATTATATTTGAAGTCACCATCAAGAGAGTTCCAGCATGTTCCATAATGGTAAAGATTGTTGCTTAACATTGGCCCGCCATGTGAATCTGTATTTCTGTGGCGTCCCTATCTTACCTTTGAAAACCTTTCCCAGGCGAGCTAGAAACCGGCCGTACAAATCAAGGACGGTATTGATTCGGTGAAGGAAACAATTTCCCAGCGTACGAAAAACCCTCCTGATCTGAGGAAACGCATCTTTTTTCGAATCATGCGGAATATTGAACAGCGTTTTTTCTACTCGCTACTCAAAGAGAGAGCAATCAAGCTAAACTAGAATGACAAGCCATAATCCTCTACCGTCAGAAATCTCGTCATTTCACTGAAAGAGGATCACTGCCTCTCACTGCAGTTTGAGGACACAGTGTTCGTCCTCTGGCTGACCAGGCGGACAGGTGGTTTTTAATAAACAGTGATTCTTCAGCAACGATGTTGAGCCAGTGGTCGGTAGAGACAGATGATGCACAGAACCACCCAGTGCCATTGAGAATTTTTCAGTTAATTGATCAGTCAGTGAACAAGGCTCCTGGTGCAAGGAGGCAACAGTCATGATCAGTCCTTAGAGGCTTTGCCACCAACAACTCAATCAGAATTTCAACAAACAAATGCCGAAGATGGGCAGATCGGCCCTGATGGTTCAGTCTAAACCCAAGCTTGAAAGCCTCGATCGATGTACAAGTATACGTCTTGCCCAAAGGGATCAGTCCATGGATGTTTCGAATCACTCAGGCTTTTGACACCAACCAATACAAGCTGTCAGTCAGTTGATCAATAGGTGTCACTACGGCCCAATTCAATCAGTGGCGAGCGGACCCGTTCATGCTAGATTGAGCACCAATCAAGAGAATTTTCTTTGTATTGGTCCGCTAGAACTTTGCTGCCATCTTTTGGCGATAAGCGCGACTGGCTGCTCCTAACTAGAATTTCTGCAAGCTGCGGAGTTACAGATGAGCACACCCCTGATGGTTGACTGTCTAAACCCAAACATAAAAGCCATGGTAGTCCTTGCCCCCATTGCAACACAGGTCATTGGACGTTTAGAATCACTCAGGCTTTTGACATCAACCATGCAGTCAAGATGTTAAAATAAGCAGAGCCCTGATGGTGGCTTGAAACCCTTTTTTGTTCTTGCCAATCCAGTGCCATCGCCGGGTCCTTGGTTGTTAGATTCACTTTGATTTTTGACACTAACCAGTCAACGAGAAATTCAACAAGTAAGTTGCAAAATCACGGATGAACAGACTCCTGATGGTTCAATCTATGAAATCAAAGCTTGAGAGCTTTGATATCCTTGCCCAATACAATCAGTCAAGTTAGAATCACTCATGACAGGCTTCTGACACCAACCACTCAACTAGAATTTCAACAAATAAATTGCGAAGTTACAGATGAACAGACTTCTGATCAGTCGAAACCAAAGCTCGAATGCTTTAGTCCTTGTCCAATGGATTTGAAGCGGCTTTGTTCAGGATGGATATTCAACTACCAGTGGCGAATCCAAGGGGGCGTGCCCGCTGCACGCCANATGGGGTTTGCCCATTCAACGCCCCCCCCCGTTCGGCAACTCCTGGATCCGCCACTGACTACTGATGGACACCGGTTGAAGAGATCCCACGAGATGATCAGACGTGGAAATATTCTTGACAAGGTTGGAGATGGGTCAGCGAGCCCTCCCCAGACGAGAAAAAAGAGCGATATCAGCAACATGTGGAGCCAGACATCCTTAAGGAGTCTATCATGCAAAAGAGAACAGGTGTTGCCGAGCTCAGAGAGAGAGAAAGACAGACATGTTGTGATTCGATAATGAATATGACAGTGGTAGTATAGCCTAACATTGATGTGATGGACTAGACCAGATCTATCGTATTTTTTATCTGTCGAGTAGGTAGTGTAGACCAAAGAAGCCATCAATACCATCGGCAAGGGGAGACGGAGGTGTGGCAATACCAAGGAAGGAAGAGCAAACCATTTCTAACGAAGAATTCGATCAGTTTTGGGTGAAACTGTAACCAGTGAGTTTGCCAATACAAGCTGTCAGTCGGTTGACAAATAGGTATCACAACGGTCCAATGGGGACCCTAGCCCATTGTCTCAATAGGTGTCACTAGTGGCTAAAACTATTGAAATGAGATTGACATCCCTGTCCTGATCAATTTCCCACACAAAAGGGATCCATTGTATAGGACCTGGTTTCGGTGTGCTGCCCTCTATCGTAGCTAGGATCCCCATTGGTAGAATTCGGTCTGCTTTGAGTGAAACTGTAACCAGTGAGCTTGCCAATAGGAGCTGTCAGTCGGTTGGCCAATAGGTGTCACTACGGCCCAATTCAATGCCTGATTGAGCACCAATGAAGAGAATGTATTAGACCGCTAGAACTTTGCTGCCATCTTTTGGCAATAAGCGTGACTGACTGCTCCTTTTCTTGGTTGATTTCCAGAAGCAGCTGACCAAAATAACACTGCTGAGTATTCAAACCAATGGCAGATTAGGAAAGACAGCATGTCCGGATCAAAGAACTTTTCTTATCAATCTTCTGTGGCCAAGTCTTAAAGCTGGTTGCAAACAGGTCCCAGTTAGATCATCTTGGCAAGCCATTTCTTAAAACCTACGAGTGCTAGGGGATCTCATCTCTGTTTTTATGAGACTGTCTGTGACTCGACTCTCGTATAAGACGTCCAATAATCTCACAGACATAAATTGTTATGTCTGCTGCCGGATAGTTTTGTACAGCGGAAAGGATGCAATATCTCAAACAGCTTTAATGTACGATTTCCATAGTTTTGTACAGTGGAAAGGATGCAATGTCTCAAACAGCTTACACGATTTCCATAGTTTTGTACAGTGGAAAGGATGCAATGTCTCAAACAGCTTGTACGATTTCCATAGTTTTGTACAGTGGAAAGGATGCAATGTCTCAAACAGCTTGTACGATTTCCATAGTTTTGTACAGTGGAAAGGATGCAATGTCTCAAACAGCTCATACGATTTCCATAGTTTTGTACAGTGTTAAGGATGCAATGTCTCAAACATCTTGTACGATTTCCACTCTCTTTTGAGTCAGCCTTCAAAAAGCTGTTATCTGCCCTTGCTAGGTACAATTGACCTTTGCCATGTTTGCTCTGTCCTCTCGTGCGGAAATACACCACTTAAGGTGGTGATGATCCCAGTCGCGCCAATAAGTTAAATGAAGCAAGTATTAATGTGATGTGTGACCCAGCCTATTGAGATCAATATCCATCAGCACTACAGAATGAGTATAAAAGATACGAACTTTAAAAAAATCAATTCTTGGTCATCAGGCAAGTCCTTCATTTTCCTGGCAGCTTCTGTAATGGCTAATCTGATTGGTCAAAGATACTCAGTTTTTTGGGCCAAGGAACACAGCATCTTTTTGGGTCAAGGACAACGATATCTTCCCGTGCCAAGGACTGAGTTTTTCCGGGTCAAGGCAGCGATCTTTCTAGGTCAAGGACAGTAATGTTTTCGGGGTCAAGGCAGCGCTATTTTTCTGGGTCAAGGACACTGATGTTTTCCTGGGTCAAGGACACTGATGTCTTTCTGGGTCAAGGAAACTGATGTTTTTTGGGTTAAGGACACAGGTATTGCCTGGGGCCAAAGATTGATATTGCTAAATTGGTCAAAAACACAGTATTTATGGGTCGGACACACAGAGATTGCCTTTGACAAAGAACACAGTTATTCTTCTTGATAAAAATGTTACCAAAAAAGTGTTAATCGCCAACTGTGAACAAACCTATCAGCGTCGTTGGGATTGTTGCAGTTAATTTTTCTGCAAAACTGACGAAGTTCGACACAAATAAGAAACCTTCCTGAATATGGTACGCAAACCAATTCCACGCACCATCAAAGCCAAACTCCTTCCTAACAAATATTGGATTCTTAGTCAAATGTGGTGAGAAACATTAGCAGGAAATCACACGCAGATGGAATCAAATGTCTTCCGCTAAAAAAATAAATAACGCTTGCTAACACCTTTAATGTTCTCTTTCAACTTCTCACATGACATAAAATAAGGCAATTTGGAAAAATCGTGTTCTTCAGAGAGTTTTTGATGTGTTCAGTACTGACTGTGTTGTACAACTCGACATGTCCCTGACACAGTGACAGGAGAATGATATGAAACGGTGTTCCAGAAAAGGCAAGTCACGGGTTTAATTTTCAATTAATTGGACACGACGGAGGTGACATGATTAAAAACGATCAAACATGGTTTGCCAGGAATGCAGATAATTAGATTTCTTGATGAGATGGCGGGATATGACAAGATAACAATGACGGGTGGTCTTGTAGGGAATGATCGATCACCAGCTCACTCTTTCTGTGTCATTATGCCCCAAAGCATCAGTCAATTTCTTCCTTGGATTTTGGTCTGCATTTGAGCTCTACCAGGGGAGTGGTTCAAAACTGGTCAGCCAAGAAAATGGGGCAAAATTTAACTTTGAAATGATCACAAAGATTTGTGGCATTGATTTCCCAAAAATCAAATGTAGCATTTGATAATATAGGGTCGTATTTTAGAATGTTCCTTAACGTTAAGGTCGATCTTAAGTCTATTGTAAAACCATCGAGAACAATAGATTTAAGGTGGACCTTAATGTTAAGGAACATTCTAAAATACGGCCCATTGACCTTTAACTATTAGTTTCTCCATCTGGGATGTACAGTGTACACTTACATGAAGGAGGGCATCAAAAAATATTGAGCTTACCAGCAAAATCTATCGTTGCGTCCGACACCAAAACTACTTTCTGCTGTCAGACTTTAAAGGGTTAATAGATCAATTAGTTTGCAGTGCCATAATTTAGAACTCCATGATAGCTAGATCTGACATGAATATTGAAGAGTTTCAAGAAGCAGCCTGTCACCAGTAGACAAAACAATGGTGAAAATTTTCTGGTGTTGGACGGAACACTTTTTGAAACACACCCACCAGTCTCGGTGAACTACACATTGATATCAATAATTCTTTGAATACATTTTTTTTCTAATATCATAAAAAGAATGCTATTTTTTCTCACCTCATCAGATTCCCTCAAACCCTCAGGCAACTACTTTCATCCTCCCACAGCAGGGGTTTTTATCTCCTCTTCATCCACTTACGAGTGGAGTGTATGAAGAGGAGCGAAACCGAAGCTCTGCTATGGGAGGATAACTACCTTAGATTTTGATTCCTGTATTTTGAGCTCTCTACCAGTCTCTTGGTAAATGTATCAACAATTTGAATACATTTACAAACATTTTTTTAAAATTTCTAATATTAAACAAATATACAATTTTCTAATAGATTCATCACTTTCCTCAAACCAAACCCATGGCCAACGACTTCCTTGCATTTTCCAGACTCAGTGCCCTGTAGGCTGGTATATGTACATGTACCAATTCATTGAAGACAACACATTTCTTTTACTTGAAAAAAAGGAAAATTATCTTTTTAACCCATATTGAATTTTCAGAATCAGTGCAGAAGAGTCCTCAGTTGGAACGAATAAAACAATATCACATGTCACCAAAGCTTGCAGCATCTACCATCACAAATATTAAACATTTCCTGATTTGAGTGAAAAATACACTTGAACATGTCAAGTGGAAAAATGCATTAAGTCCAAGAACTAATGAGCGGGAGTAATGAGTCCGTTTTTATTCAGTACATGGTTTATATTACTAGATAATTGCACCAGGGTTCAAGAACATGTCAAGTCAATATAGTCGCTTGAATCCAGTCAGTTCTTGTTGATAATCCCCCCCCCCCCCCAAAAAAAACATTTCNGTTAAGTTCTTGATGATAAGACCCCCCCCCCCCCCAAAAAAAGATGCATGTTTGAGACACACAATTACTGCCAAATCCCGGCAAGCTTTTTCAAGGTAATGCAAGTTCATGAGATTTTTCTTGAATTCCCTTACTCACTGGAAGCTTGAATAAATCTTGAATAGTGCAAGCTAATTCAAGCTTTTTCGACAGAGGCTCTGAGGCAGGGATGTCCTCATTGCAAATATTGGGTTGAATTTTAATGATCAATCTTGGCCTGAAATTTCACGCTATGGTGTTTCAAATCGGACGAGAAAATTTCCAAACTGTCTCAAATTACTGGAAATAATATTCTAATTGGTGGCGACGGCAACTGTTGGAAGTATCCCTCATTACAAATAATACTTGATCCCTCATCATCGGTTGGTGGTTATTGGTTCTGAGCACCGTATTTGGCACCCTCAGCTAATCAGGACAAGAAATAATGACGAGTTTCTAAGGTGAAAGACATAGCTTCCTACCGGACTCGAACCCACGGACCCTCGCATTAGGCATCAATCGACAGCACTCAGGGGCAGCACACCTTATTAAACCAATAGGCCAAATCCCCATCTTCAAAAAAAGATGGTTCGTTAAACGAGGCGTCCCTAATAGCACCCTGTGAGTATCCAATCTCCGAACCCAAACAGTTTTATGTTATGCAAGGGGTCACATATAACAAAGATACAATTAAAGGGCATGAAATACATGTAACCATCATCGGTTGGTGGTCATAAATGGTTCAGAGCACCATATTTGGCATCTTCAGCTAATCAGGGGTTCAAACCCTCACTCTCTCCATCACCGCATCGTGTGAGGTGACAAAAGGAGTGAGCGCGAAAAACCTTCGATTTTCGGATGGTATTTAGGGAAACGGTAATCACCCTTAAAGGATTCTTTACCATGTGTGGAAAATTCCCAACATGTCATCTGAAACTGAAGCAACACTTGGATGCTAACAAGTTCTGCTATCTGCCAATAACACCGGGACTTCAAAAATTTCATTGAAAATTGTCTCCGAGTTATGAATACAGTATGGAAGCGATGTGGAAAAACAACCCGGTGGAACCTGGGAATGGCAAAATTTAGACTATGGAAGACAGAACAGAAGGGAAGTCTGGGAGAAGAATTCTGGATCATATCAAAAGCAGTGCTGATTATCGATAGAAGAAAGTGTTGCCAAGTGATACTGACGTCATTTCCATAGGTCATACGCTGATGATGGTAGCCGTGTCTGGGTCTCTGGCACGCCGAATGATACAAAAAGCAACGTATCATTGCAGGAAAATAAGTCACGCAGAGGAATTGTTACGTGTGTGTGAACACTTGTTTGATGTTGACGGCGTACCCAGAACCGTCTGGAGTCAAAACGTTTTTTATTTGATGCTCAGATTGCAATGCCATATCTTTTTCTTGGACGTCGATCTATTGAAAAAAGACAATCATGGTGACGAAATAGTTCAGACATACCAAATAGAACTTATACAGACTTTCTCTCCCAAGAGACAGTGGTCCCCGCAACAGATTTTTGTAATGCGGCATCAGCAACAGGGATTCCTTGTGAGCAGCTGATAAGTGATTTTTGATAGTTGTTACTATGGTAACGCAGATATTCGGCATTGCCCAGGGGTACTGGATTGGTATCCAATGTCGACTGGTCTGGGCTCTTTCCACATATAGAAACCATGAACAACAATAGAGGAGTTCATAATGATGGCTTATAGTTGTTGCGAAACCAACTTTTGAAATGGCGAGCATCTAAAACTTCATTTACCATCACATTGTGTTGTTGGTGACATGGGTTTGCAAATAAAAGTGGTCAGGAGACTGCTACTTGTTCACCCAATGATAATAATGATAATAATATGAAGTTTTGATAGCGTCGCCCATTGCAATACAGTCGAAAAATATTTCACATTATTACCCCAATCTCCCTAGAAACCTTCATGGGGAATTCAAGGATGAGCTCATTCAGTGTATCACTTGATCCTGTCAGACTAGTGGTGAATACAAAGTGGTGACTCAGCCGGGAAACGAACCCGTGACCACTTGCTGTTTGTCGTTACATGATTTCCACTGCTCAACCACTGCAAAAACGTGTTCCCCAATGGTGATAGTTTTCACAAGCTGTTTCGTGTCAGACCATCTCGCCTTACTTGTACTTGTCTTTACCCTGGGGTGTAAGCGTGTGCTGTACTAATCTAGCAGAGGTGAGGTATTCGTCTGCTGCACAAATCTTGAATAGAAGCTTGAATAGCAGAGATCTTGAATAGCAGAGGTGAGGTATTCGTCTGTAGCACAAATCTTGAATAGAAGCTGGAATAGCAGATATCTTGCATAGCAGAGGTGAGGTATTCGTCTGTAGCATAAATCTTGAGTAAAAGTTGAGACTGTGCTGACTACATGTAATTTATCATGGGACTTTGCAAAGGAGCCTTGTGATGGACCTGGACTCACATTGGGTATGCCTGAAGTTTTGTATTTTCTAAAATAGCTGACAAAACTGACCTCCTGCTAGCAGAGAAAGTATGATGCATCAGTGATTTGCTTGTAGGTTGGGGAAATAGAAAAAAAGCAATGATACAGTTCTTATTTTGTCGACAAAGGATGATGTAGGTAAGAAGGCGCAGGCTCCTCTCTAAAAGCACCTGAATCAACTTTTGACGGCAGAGTCCTATATTAGATTTCTACTTCATCTAATACGTCTATATTCAGCGCATGCAAGAAGGATTAGACTGGATTTTAGAGTCGTTGGAGAATGACGCTAAGTCGAGTCGGATGTTGAATTTGAGACGTATGCTGAAAGCTTGGAATTCATCCGTTTAAAGTTCACATCAATTC
The DNA here is from genome assembly GCA_002633025.1 of Notospermus geniculatus. Classification (NCBI taxonomy): domain Eukaryota; kingdom Metazoa; phylum Nemertea; class Pilidiophora; order Heteronemertea; family Lineidae; genus Notospermus; species Notospermus geniculatus. Next base: position 166,545 of record NMRB01000088.1, read on the forward strand.
GACGCTCGGATGAATGGTAGAGATATCCCGGGAGCACGAGTCATTATCATTCTTAGCATGCCTCCGTGAACGCTGCAGCGAAGGATGGTATTGAGTTGTTGGCTTGCTAATTTGCCGTGAGCATCTGACTGCCAGGAACATCCATGGAAAACAACGAAACAAAAAAATCATGGTATAATATCAAAGAAAGAATCTGTAACAAATTGTTGAATCCTTCTCCACCAATGCGTGAAAAATCCACTAAGTTTTTCAACCAATCGAAGTGATAGACCGGAAATTTTCTTATTTTTTTGGCTCAGACATGAGATATTTTCGGCAGATAAGATACTTTTAACTTTTTCATTGTGCCAGATGATATTGCTAGCAAAGATAACAGAGAAAGTAAGTTATCAAAATCTTAGTAGAAGCTTTTAAGCAGAAATAATTTATTGCCAGTAGACAACATAATATGCCAAATGGCATGATAGATCATAACAAGAGGCATATGTGCCAAATACTCAGCTGACGATCAGACCGTAGCAGATGGAAATAGGTCAATCTATCATGTTCCTTCAGAGATGCAGTCGTCTATATACATGTACATATTCCTTTAGTAATTCAGTGCAATGCTATATAAAGCATGACATGAATAATGCAAGAGATAATCTAAACGTGCACTGAAGTAACACTCCTGGGAGTTACGATTAGTGCATAAGGCATAATACAGCCGGGTCGTCCTCATCAATGTTTAATCAATTGCTCACAATTATATATTATGCTTTCTTTAGTACGATTATGCAGAAGTTAATCACGGGACCATTGATGGTGATGTAGTGCTTAGTATGCACTGACTTGGATAGAGAGCATGATCTATTCTAACACATGGCTTGTCACTAGTAAGATTTGATGACGAAAGGGGCTGTTCATTTTCGGCAATTGAGGAATCTGAGATGTGATCCTTGCGAAAATGGAGAAAGCTATGAAGCTGCAGCGATTATTCTGTGCAGCACAACAAATAATCCCTGCAATTTGCAGTTTCATAGCTTTTCCATTTTCTCAAGGATCACAACTCAGATTCTTAAAGTGACGAAAATGAACAGCGCCTTTTAATCTTTGGGATCTGGCAGAGTACTGAAGGAATGAACTGCCAACTTGTTCAGGGATCATTCCCTAATTTCGAATGCATAGCTTGTCAGTATGTTGTTATGACAAAATTTCAATCTTTTAGTTTAAATCAGAAGGATCTGGCAGTACATTGGGTCATATAAATAAAGACTAGCGAATGCGTTATCTTGAATTTTGCAATACAAATGCACAAGGCAATGCTATACATATCTGAAGTAATAGCATTTGCCAGTCTCTATTCATATGACCCATTGAAAGACTTTCCGGCATATGTTTAGCTGGTTGTCAGTTCTCAAGTTTTCAGCTGCATTACCAAACCTGACAGCCAAATAATGTAACCAAATTTCGTCCGATCGAGAAAAAAAACAATATTCAAATCCCTAATGCAGATTTCCCATCCTCCCATGCAAGGCTTTGGTCTCGTGACTCCTCTTCACATACTACTTCCAGTGGGTAGATCAGGAGGAGCGACCCGAGGTAAAAAACCTCCTGTGGCAGGATGAGATTTCGTAATTTCATCAAGATTTAGAAAATATTTTTTTTCAAAATCGCATTTTCTGACCATTTCACCAGCTGTCATAGAGGCCCCTAGATGCAACAATGAGTCTTAAGCGGCCTATCCACGTACAATATTATTGCACAATATGAGGATCAAAATGGGCAATATTATTGCCAATCTTTTTCCCATCCATTATGCCAGAAGCACATGACACCCATTTTGGGCCCCATATTATGCAATAATATTGTACCGTGGAAAAACCGCTTTAAGCGACCCATACACGTTCAATATTATTGCACAATATGAGGATCAGAATGGACAATATTATTGTCAATCTTTCTTTTTTACCCGTCATGCCAGAAGCACATGCCCCTATTTTAGGCCCAATATTGTGCAATAATGGTGGATTGTGTATCTGGGCTTTAAAGCGGCCCAAACACGATCAATATTATTTGAGGCCCAAAATGGGAACATGTGCCTCTGGCATGATGGATAGAAGAAAGATTGGCAATAATATTGCCCATTTTGACCCTCATACTGTGCAATAATATTGATCATCATGTATGGGCCGCTATAAAAACATGTTTTCAATTATTGCACCTTCAGATGAATCAAATTAATTTTTAACGAGGACATATAATAAGGATGAGGATGTTTTCTCCCCTTAATAACGTTCACAGTATGTCATCTCACTTGCCACGAATGTTTATTCCCGCATTGTATTAGCGCCATGTTATTGTTCATTGAGGAATATGACAGCCTGACAGCTAAGGTATTAGCCCACAGAGTCTGGGCATGACAATAAGTGTAATGGCATGTCAAGGAAATGAACAGGATGGAAAACCTAGCACAACTCAAGAGGAGCCTGATCAGGAGTACGAGAAGGTAAACAGTACGACTGTGAACAGTGAGCTTTCAACTGAAGATTGGCTTGTATTCGTAAAAACTAGGAAATGCTTTTACAACAGTTTGCACAGAGATGACCTGTGTATAATGTGCATTGAGTTAGTGGTAAAAGCATTTAACAGTGTTCATGATTTAGCCGGTAGTGAGGTTTCCCAAATCTGACGAAACACGAAGTACGAAATAAGAAATTGGACTTCATTTCCATGACGTAATGTATTTCAGGAGATGGTTTGTACCACAAATATCGCATTCTGCAAGAGCGTCTTTTAGCGCAAAGGCATGACGTTAGACTGATATAGGGTTACGGTGTGCATGTACATGTACATGTACATCAAACTTTGAAATTCGTTTCCACTTCGTAGATACGAGGTGGAAATTTAAAAATTCAAGATGCACCATAACTCTCTCGGTCTTATGATATGCCAACAGACGCACTGGCAGCAGGGGCACTGTGGTACCAACCATCTCCAGAAATATATTAGGTTCTGGAAATGAAGTTGCATTTCGTATTTAGTAGGCCTATTCGTGTTTCGTCAGATTTGCGAAACCTCACTAGTGAAAACCACGAATGCCAAATTCTTCGCCTGTTATACTGGCATGGTTGTTTTAAGTCCCATTTCTTCTAATTCCATCACTCATATGAGACCAGTAAACTGCATCTGTACGTTTTATTTACACCTGCACCTCCCTCACCTATGATCGTGAGTTCAATTCCACTTTATCATATTGATTTCAATAAAATCGTCAGCAGTTTACAGGTTGTGTGTGATCCTTGGCATGAAATGCACAGACAATCTGAAAACTGCTGACGCAGCAAACGATCAGAGTGCACTTTACAGTTAGCCCTGGTTTACGTACATGTACCCTCTGTCCGATTCTCAGGTCTTACAGCAACTGCTAAAATCGTTTGTTCTTCTTATCAGGTATATACCACATAGATCTTGTAGGCATCATTGACATTAACAGGCAGCCCAAGCCAGCCAGGCTTCTTGTCTGGGGAACTAGAAGAAGTAGGCCTTCTTTGGGTACAAATATACGGGTATTTGTAAAATAAGAAACGAAACGAAACCAAAAACAAAGAAACGAAAACAGAAACGAAGAAATGAAGCATATAAAACATGGAACAACCTGGTAACTGGAACGGCGATGACTGACGTTTTGCCCAGACTGATCGTGAGGTTTATCCTCAGGCCGCTCCTCTGGACTGTTGTTACATCTTAGTGGAAACTTCTTGATACCGATCTCAGCCTAGTGGGGAGGAACTGGGTATAGTACATGTATGTGTGCATTCCCAGTATCTTTTGTGAGGTCCGTGCACATAGCACAGTTCAGCCAGGTACCCTAGAAATAATTTTAAAACGCTCGGCTAGACCATGAATGCGCCCTGGGACATCGTTTCTGGTTTCATTTCTTCGTTTCTGGTTTCGTTTCGTTGTTTCTGGTTTCGTTTCGTTTCTTATTTTACAAATACCCCAAATATAAACATCATTAGTGGTGAACGATCGATGTCCTACTACAGAGAGAAGAGCATCTCGACAGAGGCAAGGGATGACGATGATGAAGGGCACATTTCATATAATCTCAAGGAGAGCCCGAACAGGTAATTGCTTTCAGAATGGCCAGAAATTGCCAAGGGGCTAGAAAAGTCTGACATCAAAAGGTAGGGAACAAACATGAGGGAGATTGATCAATATATAGCAGCTTTACATACAGACTACTTCTCCTGGGGCAGTGTCAGCGGATAAACTCTACTGAGCCACGTTTGGAAGCGTTGGAGAACTGACACTTGTTGTATGATCTCATTTCTCGGTAATGCCCCTGTCGCCGTACACGGTTATTTTATGAATTTGCTCGATAAACGCGTACAAATTGGTTCTATACATCTTATCCCTAAGGATGAGTTTCGCCAGCAGCCATCTTGCCAAAATTAGGTCATCGCCATGGGGATTTCCACCATGGGGATGAGGGAACCAATCAGTTGTCACTCTGGAAGAAACTTCCCATGGTGATGACCTAATTTTGGCAAGATGGTTGCTAGCGAAACTCATCTATATGTATAGGTTTCTACATGTATAGGCCCCCAAGTCTGAATTTAAGAAAAACTGTTTGAAAAATTTGATCGTGCACGGCGGACGTTACTAAAAAAGATGGCAAGGAATACAACACTACATCCTTTATGACCAGGGGCGGATCCAGGATTCTGGTAAAGGGGGCACAGAAGGCCACAGGGGGCCGATAAAGGCAACCACCGAAGGCGCGAAACCCCCAAAAAATTTTGAAATCTAGAAGGCCGTTGGTGCGATTTCCCAGCATCTGAGGGACAAATTACAAGACAATTTTGTGGCACTTTGAAAAAGGGCAATTTTTCTAACGTTGGTCACCGAAAAATAGGGGGGGGGGGGGCACGGGCCGGGTTTGCCCCCCCCCCTCGGATTCGCTGATGACAGACAGCATAACAAGAACCAGGCCGCCTCATCATCCTCTTACAGAGAAATGACAGGCACATTAATAGAGAAACACAAAAAGCAAGTTTTTTTTGCTCAAGATGCTGTACACAACAGGAGATCACATACCAATAAACGTCTGTTCCACCTGTAGCTGGAGCAGGGCCAGTCAAAACACCCACTAAAAACACAGACTTCTTTTACGGTAGCGTAGTTTGATACAGCTGCCAAGGCAGTGCTTCATACAGGAATCTGTTCCGCTCGATCCATCAGTAATACTAGGAAAATAGCTCTATTGCAGGGGGAAACTGGAGTGGCCGCAGAAAATCTGTCTATGTGAAGACAATCACCCTCTATCAGGATGAAGGGCTATGAATAAGGGTCGAATCCGGAACTTCAGAGATGACAGGTGCTGATGTTTCAGCTGCGCCATTTTGACAGCCTCTATTGCAGGTTGATGCACTACATGTACATGTACATGTACACGTACACGCACCTACATGTTGGTATACGTGTACACGTTTGAGTCATGTTTGAGCACGTTTGAGTCATAACACACCAGCGACCAAACACGCACACACGCGCGCACGTACACGTACATCATGTACATGTACATGTACATGTATGTACGTGTACATTCACTGGTATAGTATGACTCAAACGTACTCGCTAAAGGACCAATAACAGAACAAAACTAAGAAGAAACCACTAATCATCGTTAGTCTTCAATTGATCCACACTGATTTAAATCGATACTGCTTCAGATAATAATGGAGAATATAACAATATTGTACACCTGTTTGATAGTATCGACTTTAGACAAGTTTACACTGATGTATAGTCTACTGCCAGGGGCGTTTGCCAATACTTTAAATACTCAGTGAAGGGTCCACCCATTGGATGGATATCATCCACCTACACAGCCTGTTATTGTATATAAATATACATCTACATGTACGTTTAGAAAAGAGTTATCGCTTCTAATTGGAGGTGTGAACAGTAGCCCTGTAATTTGTAGGCTATTCAGAGTGTCATCAGCAGTTGACATTCAGGTAACGTAAAAAATAGCAACGAGTTTTCGCAAAATTACACGGATTCTCTGTTCTGATGAACAAGTTACGGATCTCTTTCTTCAGAAAATAAATTGCAGAACGCTATGATGCCAGCTCTGGTATACAGCATACAGCACTCTAGCTGTTTCATTAGGCCACTATGCCACCTGTAACACATGCCCACCATGATGCGATCCGTAAAACAGCACCTTTTAAACTTACTATTATGCCGCCTTGTACAATACCCTATCTATATACCGCCATGCCAACTGTTTCAGAATGCCCTATTGTATACCATGATGCCACCTTTCATACAATACCGTTTATGATGCAATATGTAAAACAGACTTGAAACTCCGTACCATTATGCCACCATTTATGCAATACCCTTTTTATACCGTCATGTCACGTCTAATTTACTTCAATGCCACCTCTGACACAACACCTGATCACTTCATGATGCCACCTCTATACCACCCTAATAGGCCTATGCCAACTCTGATGCAATCTCTATGACACAATAACCTACTTATACCTTGATGCCAACTGTGATCACTACAACACTTGGTCCTACAATTAAATTTTCTGTACACGTCCTGTACATCGACTGTACATACATTTTGCCAAATAATTCAAAAACTGCATATACATGTAGAAGCGAATTCAAATTTTCACAGGCTCGACTGGCATTTGTTGTGAATATCGTGATGTTTGATTTTCATTAAATTCCAATGACTTGAATTCTTTTTATTTGCAATTTTCTCAGACAATGTATACCATACGAAATCGCCGCCATTTAACTGCCCTGAAACCAAGCAGTAGGCCTATCCTTACACCCCTGCCTGGAACGGTAAATATCAGGCTAAAACAAAACGGGCCAAATATGAGCCAATTCTGAATAACCTACCCCAAATTATATCTTGATAGCCCACATTTACATGTTACAGGGTGTTTTTATTACGCACTACCAGCTTCTCCCATGGTCCCACTGTACAGTTTTTCCTGGACCTAGCCCTAAGCATACCAAAAACACCATCAGGGAGAAAGATCACCAGATGGAAAAACACCACGATTATGGGCTGCGAAAATCATTGTAAATGAAATGATGGAGTGGGTAAACAATAAGTAAATCATTTTAGAGAAGGAAGCATAATGCCTGTCATGTCTGGGAGATTGGCTTATGTCAGAGAAAATGACACACTTCCTAAACAAGTAATATTTTGATTAGGGAAATGGGAAAAATTACCAGTTACGGAAATCTAATTTTGATATGTTTTTCTACTCAACTAGATGGACCGAACATTTCTGGTGTGTTTTGATTACGAGGGTGTGGGTTGATGTGGGAGGTCTAATGAAGTCAGATACTTCCATCCTGATTGAATGATGTTGAATGGACTGGTGGCAATGAATGTCCAGTGATTCTTAGTGATAGCTGCGTTCGATAATGTTGACATGGTGGTTCGACTGTAAACGAGTGGGAAGTTATGCCATCAGAGAAATGGAAATCTATTGTGGTTTAGAGACCCACTTACTTGAGATTAGGAGAAACGATTCCCGGCTCCTGAATGGTCCTTGGTACTGGCCTTTCTACAGATATTGACATTTCATTTTTGAAAGTACTCTAAACTCGGTTTTTAAAGGCCATTGTATGCAGAGCCACACGTCTCCAAAACAGGTCTGTAGGTAGGCCCACTACCGCCCTTGAGGTCGCAGCCATGGCTGTGCAGCATATTGGAGGCGTGCTTAGAAACGGGTGACGCCAAACCCCTTCGAATACTTAGCCACAGTCAGCTAGAGCTGCCCATCGTCGCAGAGACCCTAGCAAGTTATTACGCTGGGGCGATGCCATCAGTACACGCTGACCACACAAAAGTGAGTCTAGAGTATCTGCAAGTTTTGCAGACATTTTGAGATGAAAGTTGGCGTCCTGCAGCAGATGTGACTGGCATCATCATCCGTGGAAAATTTGAAAAAATATCCGAAAGTAAAACCAGGACATGACTTATTCCCTAGATATGCATGGCCTGATAAGATCCATCCAAAGCTGGCGTTCAGCATGATCGTCAGCTTTGGCAAGAGCCGCTCACCATCCATCCAATTGATATGCAATGGAGATCTTGTCGCTGGCTTTTTATGGCTCCGATATGGATCAACTTACAAGGGGAGAACATCCATGTTTGGTTTTATGTGAGCTGAGAGCTTGGTCGTGCAGACAAGGCATGGAATACTCTTCAACTGTTCACTGTGACATTGGTTTACAGGGAAATGGGAATCTACCAGAATATAATATCATCCACTGAGTAGTAAGTCTTCACGACAGACCTATACATTTACAAAGCCTCACGATCCGTTTCCAGTGCAGGAGGTTTCCCTCTCTTGCCGTGTGGTTTCCGCAGGCAACGTGTTCATCCATGCCTAGAACACAACAGACAAAGAGCTGGCCGACATTTGAGGAGCCCACACCCGCACTGTCTGAGCAAGCGGCATGTCCAGAGTTCGAATCCAGCGTGGGCCATGGGATCCCTGGCTCTGCACATTCGTCATGGGGCAGAAAGCCGAGGTGCCTTCCTTTTACCATGTGTTTTTGCAAAGGTGAGCAACGAATGACCACACCAAACGGTGAGGAAGATGAGCAGCTGGAGATAATGGACTCTTCCATGGTACCCAGGCCAATAATGCCTTGATTTCGGTCCTGTTGGAAACTCAACAACAACAATCTTGTGAAAAATGTGTGAGCGGCATGTCCCGAGTTCGAATTCAGCGTGGGCCATGCGATCCCTGGCTCTGCAGGTTCGTCCCACATGCATGGGGCAGAAAGCCGAGGTGCCTTCTAGCTTGTGTTTTTGCAAAGGAGAGTAACGAAAGACCACATCAAAGAGCGAGGAAGATGAGCAGCTGGAGATAATGGACTCTTCCATATACCCAGGCCAACAATGCCTTGATTTCAGTCCTGTTGGAAACTCAACAGCAACAACCTTGTGGGAAATTTGAGGCCAAAGCGTGAAACCGCCACAGCTGAAATGGGTCTTTGGGCCAGGTCGACCAGGCTAGTAAATCCAATGCCTTCCACCTACGCACATCGCACCCTCATCTTGGCGTCAAAGATAAGGAAGATGAAGCCTTTCAGGGATGTCACCACTGAGGTATCTTGAATAAGATCAGTCCCAGGGCTGAAAAGTCGTCCTGCATGAATACACATGATGTCGTAGCTTCGAGGGAAATCGGAGTGAGTGCTGTGATGAAGTATCGACTACAGAGTTCACCATGGCAAATTTCTTGAACACGATAATGAAGTCTGCGGATCATTAACAATGCCGTCAGTGTAATTGAGATGGTTGTAACTATCATAACTACCAATAAATAGTGGGAAGAGATGCATGGTTTACTGGGTGTGAATTCTTTATTAAAGTTAGGATCAATAGCGATATATGTGCAGCATAAGATGAAACTGGATAAGGAGAAGGCTGCAGAAATATTTGAGAGATGAGGGATTTGGTCAATGTTGGCCATCATTCGGGTTCGGAATGTCTAGCAGCAGTATATAACTGTCAATTTGATACTTGTGCATTTTAAACTAAGTTTGTAGCACATATTATACGAATACTCTAGATTCGTTCTTCTAAGGTTACTTTACTGAACACTCATATGACCGCCTAAGCGACTGAATATGCATGGCAAAATAAAGAGCTGTAACGCAAGATTCACTCATTGGTCAGTTATGTTGAATAGAATCAATAAATTCTTTGTATAGCCTATGGTGGGCTAGTCCTAAACCTACAGCATGAATATATGAAGTGACCTTGAAGAACGAATCTAGAGTATCTCAGTGATGAGATCATCTCTTCGACCCATGTGACCTAAGAGCTGAAAAACACGTGCTACATCATCTGTCCGTCATGTCCGTCCGTGACATAGCTCGCTGACACGATTGGCAGACACGATTTGTATTTGTGCTGCCAGCATAGGAGTATAGGCCTATGCTGATGAACTGGTCGTGAAATTGTACCTTGCATAAATCGAATAATAGTGATTTAGACACTCATCGATGTTAGGGTTAGGGTTGGGGTTTAATTCCTTGAATTTGTTCCCTTGCAAAGACTAGCTACCGGTACATCAGACAGCTTGGCAAAACCAAATGGAAGTGAATTGGACTGAGGAAGAAATGATTTTCTCGGCAGTTCGTGACCAGAGTATGAAGCTGAATCATGAAAGAACGATCAGAGAGGTCTATTGGTACCAGACAGCTCATTATCCGTGGTCAGTTTTGTGAACGAACTACAAATGAAGCGATTCCATTTTGTATAATATGTCAGCGTACGGAAAAGCTCTCTCTCTCTCAACTGATTCTGAATGGGTGAACGTCGTCCAGTCCTGATCCTACACACTAATTCCTAGCCAAAGCCCATAACCCTAACCCCAACCCTGACCCTCAACTCTTGTCACTGACCCCTACCCGAATCCTAAACCTAGTCCTGACCCTAACCGTCAACGCTAACCATCGTAACTCCGTAACCTGGGTACACTGGATTAGACGACATTAACAGTTTGTGCTCATTTGATAGCGTGATGTGGACAAATTGACTTGTTGGTATGACTTCCTGACAAAGCACAGAAAAATTATGTACTACTTGGACAATTTTCCAAAGAGATAAGCTACTTGGCCATCCTCCTACTGCAGGGCTTTGGCCTCGATCCTCTTCATACACTCGCATTAGTGGATAAAGAGGAACGAGTGAAACTCCTGTAGTGGGAGGATGTAATCATGCCGAACTTCCGTGGTTTCCGTCAGTCGCACAGCTAACTTCCCACGTCAGAGTTTGGTGATGAGTCGGAACATGCACCAGGGTGTACTTTGGATGTGGGTATGGCGATGAGTCCAAACACCAGGGTATGCCCTGGATGTGAGTCAGAGTGTGGCAATGAGTCCGAACACTAGGGTGTGACCTGAATGTGGGTCAGAGTATGGCAATGAGTCCGAACACCATGGTGTGACCTGGATGTGGGGCAGAGTATGACGATGAGTCCGAACACCAGGATGTGCCCTGCTGTGGGCCCGGGTATGGCGATAAGTCCCAACACCAGGGTGTGCCCTGGATGTGAGTATGGTGATGAGTCTGAACACCAGGGTGCCTTGGATGTGGGGCAGAGTATGGCAATGAGTCCGAACACCAGGATGTGACGTGGATGTGGGGCAGAGTATGGCGATGAGTCCAAACGCCAGGGTGTGCCCTGGATATGGGTCGAGTATGTGATGAGTCTGAACACCATGGTGTGTCCTGGAAGTGGAGAAGGATAATGGCAATGAGTCCGAACACCAGGGTGCCCTGCTGGTAGAAATGGCATTTGTATTGATTGGCGCTGCATGATGCTGATCAGCAATGAGTTAGGCTATACTACATACAAGAGTATCTTCCCGAGAGGACTTAGGACCAGCGAAAACGAACGAAACTGCCAACTGGATAGTGAGAGCTGCATGGTGTGATCTCAAGGACTCGGATCACATCAACAGGCAATAATTCAATTCATATAAAACTGAAATGCTGTAATTAGATTTGGGTTTCGAACAGAATGTTACCAATTGAGAGAGGTAATCATGTAATGTATCATAATGTAGGCACCACATTCCGACACTAATGGCGTAATTAACTTACATCACGTGGGCTAAGTTGTGTACGCAGCGTGTCACCTCTGAAGGCAGGATGCCACTATGGCAATTCATTTAATAAATGGAACAATATATTTTGAATTCAGCCTTTAATCCTTCATGGGATTTAGATTAATGAGAAAATTTTAAAAAATGGCATATTACATGTTCGTATATGAAGTTTATGATTATACATGTAGACGTGTAAAGGCGGTGACAGACTGGCGCGTAAGCAACGCGTCGGGAAGCGTTCAACCAATCAGACAGGCGGTAACACGGACCGAAACACCTGCTGAAGAATCTGATTGGAGGAACGCCTGCAGGACGCGCTGCGTACGCGCCAGTCTGTCACCGGCTTAAGGGTAAACTTTATACCCATTAAAGGGAAGTCCCATTAAAGGGAAACAGTCGTGGCAGTCAAAAATGACATGAGGAATAATTTCGTGGCCCACGAAATTCACAATTTCAAAATTATAAGTTTCGTATTTTAGGGGATTGCGTCCCAAGGTAACCATTTGCAGTTAACTCTGTTGTAAATGCCATTCGACGGCAGCAAAGCCACAGCAGTTGTGCAAATCATGCTCCAAGTAGGCAAATCCCGATGTGAGAGTAAAATAATAGATTCAAAATGGCGGCCTTTGATTCCCGATTCAGGTACCTTGACTGGCACAAAGTTCGCTTTAAACTAATCCCCGATGACAGCAAAGACGAGGATGGTTAAAAACAGGCACCTGTGACTAAACGAATAGCTTGCAAAGTTCGAGTTACTCAGTGGAAATGACACATAAAGTGGGTTTGGCTCCGTCATCCTTCAATGAAAGAGAGGGTGACTCGCCGAATGCATTGTTTGTAGGCCTACCCTGAGAACTTGCAAGTTGAGATCGCGTTGCCTTCTCATTGAATGTCATGTAGCTTCCAATGGGTTAAAAGTAGCATATGCGATACGACACACCACTCGATTTTGGAGATATTAGTAGCCAGTATAATCTGCTTTGGCTAATGGCTTGTACTGACATGACGGAAAGCGGTATCCCCTGGACAACTACGTGAATATTCGATTTTAGGGATAGGTCAGAAATTCACGAACAGTCTCACACTCAGCATGGCGGCTTAGGGCCGTATGCACGGGGCGGACTTTAGCCTAAAGTATCGCTTAAGTCAGACTTTCTCTTTGCTTGAAGCACTGAGAAAAGTCAGACTTATGAAAGTGTGGCTGAAGTCCGCCCCGGGCCCATATATTCATAAAACCTTGCTAGCTTAGTTGGTTGCTAGTTGTGTACATTGGCCTGTACAAACTGGCCACTTTAGCAAGTACATGTAACTAAGCCTAGTAAGGTTTTATGAATATGGACCCTGGTTTTGCGACTGGGACATAGTTCCTCCAACATTATCGTATCAAAAGCGTCAGTGTCTGCACTTCGAAGAATGTCAAGAGCCTGCTGTGTGGTCAGCAATGACGACCGTCACCAACAGGAGAAGCTGGACCAGGTGTAACGTTTTTCAGTGTGGCCGTTTTTCTGTGTGACTTCCATTGTTTGGAACGGAAATTGGGAAACGGACTCGCTGTTTCTCTGTGTGTCGTTCATTGTCAGGTCGCCGCTTATTCCGTCAATCTATTGTATGTCACACTGGCACACGGACCTCACTGAAGAACGTAACAACGGCAATGCCAGATCCCTGTGACCTACAACAGTGTTTTTAATGTATATCACCAACAACGAGTTACATGTAGGTATGTTGAAATCCTTGCCAACAAATCAAAGCTTATGATCAAATTGACCAAGATGGTATCCTGCAATTGGTCGCCCGTCTGAGAAATGAGAATCTTCACGAAAGTCTTCCTCCAATCCATGCACGCAGCACAACGTAGTTGCCAACACAGAAGCCATCAATTGAAGAACATCCAAGATGCAGTTCGGGACAACACCTCTGGCTACACGAGCATAAAACCTTCTTTCAGGTAGGCTCCAATTAACACCTAGTTGCAGCAAACGAGGCAGAGATCAGAGACTTACCCTGAATTTCACCCTGAAGCGCATGCACGAAAGAAAACCCCAGCAAACCTTTAGAAATGACGACGGAAGAAAATGTCTGAGATATTCTCGATGGATTCGTTTACCCTTTAAATAAAGGAGAATGCAACGAGATACGTCTATGAAAGTGCCGAGTTCTCAATATTAACTTGATAACCCTTCAATGAAACAGACACTAAGTCATTTTTCCTGTATACACGAAAAAACAGGAATCACAACTCGGGGTTAAATAGGTCTAAAATAGCATAAGCGTTTGAGTGTTTTAAGGTTCCAAGGAAATGGAACACTCAAGCACCAAGGGGAAGTTCTTTGAGTTAACTTTCAAACGATTTGACAGCTTCCCGATATTTTTTACGGTGTCTGAAATGAAGAGTTATTTGAGGAAGCATTTTAATGCTGACCTATAAAATGCACCAGATAGCGGGGGGGGGGGGGGG
>NMRB01000088.1:180677-201466 GCA_002633025.1 Notospermus geniculatus
GGGGGGGGGGGGGGGGGACTCGGACATAACCCCTGTACTCGCAGAGTTTTCAACGATGAGTCAAACGATTTCTGTTCAGGCACAGGAAATTCCAAAATGGGCATCATGACGACAGAGGGAAGGACACCGCAACCAGGTCCTATACAATGGACGCCTTTTGTGTGGGAAATTGATCAGGACCGGGATGTCACTTTCATTTCAATGGTTTTAACCACTAGTGACACCTATTGAGGCAGTTGGTTATGGTCCTCATTGAATCTGACTTGACGTGCATTCATCGAAATAACATTGGTAAGCTGAGTCTTGCACATGGGAATGAGTAGGCACAGATGGAAGCGTTGTGGTTGAAAAAGCTGTGGCCGTGTTTTCGTCATAACATCGCCGTAATTGAGAGTTTGACGTAGCTGGCCCTTGGGTATAGCAGGACATGGATAGGATGGACACTAAAATCTGTTTGGCATGGATTGTTGGAATACATGTATGTCATTTGCTGAACTCGGAATTGTTTGGCCCAAATGCAGGAAAAGACCTATATAGCTAGGAAATAAAGCACTGTGTGGTCTTTCCAAAAGCAAACACATCATGGAGTTAATCAACTAAATCTTGGGAGTAAACGAAAAAGATAAATACACCATTAAATGACTGTAGTAAATAGTCCCACGTTTATAACAGTATAATGTAGCTCTGTGCCTTGATTTAGATATGTTATGGAGGTATAACAACATTTACACTCCAGACACTTTCATCATGGCATATCAGAACTAGCTATAACTCTTCACGTAATATAAGTAGCAGCTACAAGATTGAGAAAATTAACCACCAGCGATGCAAGCTAGGAGATCTTGTTTAACCAAGAAATAGGCTCGCATGTTACTTAATAAATAGTACATTATTGGAATATTCATCGGGTACAACAAGATGAAAGCAATAGTGCAGACATGTTATGAGTAGGTTATGGATAGATTGATGACAATCATGCAGTACTTTACGCGGTATCTTCCCAATTCTTCCTGGCAAATCGGGATCCCAATTTATTGGCCCAGGGTTAGGGTAGGGTCAGCTGCTGAATTTGTATATGGGTGAATAGGAGCTGTCAGTCAGTTGACCAGTAGGTGTCACTACGGCCCAATTCAATGCCTCGTGGACCTATTCATGGTTGATTGAGCACCAATCAGGAGAATTTTATATTGTATTGGCCCGCTAGAACTTTGCTGCCGTCTTTTGGCGATAAGCGCGGCTGACTGCTCCTAGTGGGAAAGGGCGAAATGGGAATAAACGCATGTACTGTACACACATGAAAGTACATCTTGCCCCGACAGCCGTTAATATTACTCCGACTCTCCGAAGGGAGTGAAGTCGGAGGGCGAAGTGACCGTAGGCCTTGATTTGTCTAGATGATGAAATAAGTAATGAAATATGGCTTACTTATGTTTCTCACTGCGTGCTTGATGGAGTTACCATAATAGGTGATTCTTCGTAGTCGAGCTCTGATATTCCATTTTTCAGCCATTTTGGCCTATACAGTAAGTGACTTACTCAATGGTAAGCTGCTGTGTCGGTAATTCTTTGAAGGAATACCCCTCAACACTTGAGTGGAGAAGAAAAACTTCTTCAAACAGTTGTCCTCAATGAAATTCCCACGAGATTGAAGGTAAATATCTTACGGAAGATGTCACCCACGCAATTTTCATATGCCGACCAAACAGTCGGCAAAACTCCAATTGAAAGACTAGAACTCTTTCCTGCCTTTCCATCTGTCTCTATTACATGGTTCTGGCACACAGGTCTTACGTAACGAACATTATTAATACCTAGATATCTAGATATGATTCAATAGGTTACACTTCAGTATAATACCTATAACTAACTCCAATTCGATGACAACCCTCAAATGCAACGTATGGCATCTGGAAATGTAACAATATTATTGCAAAACTAAAGCCACACCTTTGACATCTGTCTCCCACATCTGTGATTCTCATACCTTTTTATGCATCATTAGTGTGTAATTTTTGCCAATCTGGCAAAAGTTACATGACAGAGCGAAATGTGTCACAACTGATGGTTCATTGTTGACCGGTGTAATGTTTTCTAGTGTTCCTCATATCTCAGTGTTTCCACACAAAAGACAGCTAGACACCATGATCATGACTTTTCAATCAGCGAAACACAGAGAAACGTCCTCTCACGACACCCTTTTTCCGCGTTCCCCAATCAATGAGGGGAACACTGAAAACCGGGAACAAGGCGACACTTTACACTGGTTTGCGGTCCCCAGAAATTGACAATTCTTGCGGGAACATTTTTTAACCGGAAATCACTGCAGTTTGATTTTCACCAGCTTCTGTGTTCTTCTACCTGTGCCTACTCTTGCGCTTCAAACATATCATGACCCATTGCTTCACCAGGACCGTAGCTGGCTTTTCTCGCTGGGGGGGGGGGCATTTTTAGCAGATGAGCTCAACGGACCGAAGGNAAATTAGAAGTTCTGAGATGCGATTTGAGGTCAAGTTCCTGCGCTCTGAGACACGAACAGTAATAATCTTTTGTCCCATTTGATTTTGCTGAATTTTTTTTGCACAATTTGCCCCCTTGTCCCTATGCTAGCTACGGACCTGCTCACCTCACGTACCATCGACTCGGGGGCATTGAGAACACAGGGTATATTTGAGGGACAATCGGTTGGATATTTCATGCATTTTACCAGGCTGACAAGGGAGGTACATTTACATATACATAGCAAGACTTTCCCTCTTTGCTTCCCGTTGCTGTTCAGATGGTTTTGGGGGACAGGCTTGGTAATTTATCACATTTTACAGACAACAACATTAAGGGGAGAAAGGAATGTAGCAAAAACGTGGTATTCAACTTGCCTTCTTTCTTCCCAATGCCAAGCTGCTTGGAGAAATACTTTGGTAGAAGCCTCTGCAGCTTCATTCGGAACATGAAGGTGGTGTAAAGAAGACACTGACGAACAGGGCACGTCTCTGCCAAATGCATCGACCACTTCTCTACCACACGGCAACGGTAACGGAGATGTGCGTATCTCCAAAAATAACATCCATCCAATACATTATCCTCCGTGTGTAGCTAGGTAGGCAAGTTGTACCCTTGCAAGAGAATCTATGCAAATAATCCAACGGTTTCTTTGAATACGTTATTTGCTGCTTGGTGGTTAATAGGCCTGTGCACGTAGGCCAATTACGACTTCCTGATATCCTTGGCTTTTCACCTGTAAATGTGACTTTTTCTGGCGAAGAAAGAACGCACAGCAATTTCCGTGATTAACCTGTTAACTTCTGTGCAAGTTGGAAGCACTGAACCCTTTCCTTGCAACGCAAAACATGCAATTAGTGCTAGTTGAGGTTTGTTAAGTCCGTAATACTCCTGGAAGACTTTATCCCAATAAAATAAGCTGTAACGTATCTTTTATTTGCTTACGTACGATTGACGGACAGAGTGTTGTACCATGCAGAACGTACGTTTTTACGCAAGACTAGGATGTTGAATATCCGGCTGGCTATCTTGTCGTGTTTATACAAGTTTGATGCAACACAAACGAGCTGAACTCTTGTTTAGACAATTTTAAAGTGTAACACTCCGCGAATACTATTCTTTCTTTAAACCTGTCGATGTGATGGAATACGGTTCATGCTTTAAGAGTACCTATAGAAATTGATCCATGCATCTGAACTGTACATTGATGACGAAATTGCACTGGCTTGAGCAAATTATTGATGTAAAACTAAAGCACCACGAAAACCACAGGCTTGTCAACTTTGCTAATGGAAGATATATTTTTAAATAAAGTTCCAAGTGAATCACGTTTGCCAACGTTCCTTGTTCAATGAGCTTTCCAGTAACGAAGTCTGTAAGTATTCCTTCTTTATTTCCACCCTTGTAAACTTCACCTAAGACCTTATAGATATGCAGCAAATATTGAATCCTCGGTTCGTACACTTTAGATCCCAAATGACAAAACCTTACAGACAAAATAGGCTAACCACCACAGATTTGATATAGGAAAGAACTGGCTTCAGGAAATAGGCTTCGTACATTCCACTGTTGTTGCCATTCAGATTCCAAATGATGGCCAAAAGCTCCAAGGAATAGACTTTTATCCCGCTGAATGAATCACAATAATGTCTGATTGCCCCTCGATGATTTCCGCTAATCATCAACGTATTCTTAACCAGTGGAGTGAACAGAAGTTTAGCAGTGTATTAATCCACAGGTAATCAGAAGGAATGTAACTAGTTTGCCACTTGCTTGCTGTAGAAATGATGTATGGGTTGTATGTACGTATCCAATACGTTTGTTAGGAAACCTTTTGAGAATCTGAGCAACGCGAATTCTATCAGACTAAAATATTGGTGAAACAATTTTGATGATCCAAAAATATGTATTATTCCAGCGAGATTTTCATAATATACAAAACAGATAGTTCTGTCTCATCCTGTTTGATCCGGATGCAACCTGTATCCACAGTTAAGCGATATTGAATGCCTGGCTCTTTCAAACCCTGACGGAATCACCAAATGTAAAGAGAAACTTTTAATGGCAGACTGACAAAGTCTCAATCAAAAGCATATCCACTAATCCGCTTAAGGTTCATGTTTATGATAGTGATCTTGTCCGTCGTCTGCTCTAGTCAGTTGGCGAAGAACCGAGCGATATTGCCGTCTGCTGATAATCAATAAGTCAGACGTTTAGGTATCAGACGTCATCCCCGAATGGCAAAACTGGCTCACGGTATTCAAACTGGTAGCTTTTGTTATTTTCACATCATAGATTTTACAATTTGATCTATCGTTACCGCGAATAGCAACAGCAATCTCTTCCCACACCAAACTCCCGAAGGTGTAATAATGAAGTCCTTTCCCACTGAAATTCAGGAGTCGCTCGGGCGGTGCCTTTGAAATCTTTTGATCCTATAATTGTCCCAAATGTCCCCAGCATACAAGAACAAATTTCAAAGCTATGAAACCATACATTTCAGTTGACAATTACCATTTCCAATAGTTACTTTATATTTGAAAGTTTATCCTGAATTTCAAGAGTTGCTGTTCACATGGTGTATAGTCTGCAGATGGAGAAGCAATGGTTTTTGCACTACATGTGGGTTCAACACGTCATTATTAGTGAGGTTTCGCAAATCTGACGAAACACGAAGTACGAAATACGAAAATCGGCCTCATTTTCTGGACTTGGAGATTTTTTGGACTTCGTTTATTTCTGGAGATAGTTGGTACCAGAAATGTCCCTGCTGCCAGTGCGTCTTTTAGCATATCATGTAAGACCGAGAGAGTTAGATGGTGCATCTTGAATTTTTTAATTTCCACTTCGCAGATACGAAGTGGAAACGAAAGACAAATTTCGAAGTTTAATATACACCGTAACTCTATCGGTCTAACGTCTTACGCTGAAAGACGCTTTTGCAGCAGGCGATGTTTGTGGTGCAGCCATCGCCTGAAATACATTACGTCATGGAAATGAAGTCCAATTTCGTATTTCTTACTTCGTGTTTCGTCAGGTTTGCGAAACCTAGCTATGATTCCCAGCGGAATGGATCCCGATGAATGTAGGTGGTTATCTATCTGCAGAGAAGTTTTTTAGCATCGCTTACGGTCTGCGAAGATCAGCAAGGTGTAGCAGATGTCAGTTCTGAAAGGAACACTGTGTGGAATCTTCGGATTGTTCGTTGCTACCTTCACGGTTAGCAACACAGGCTTCAAGTTATACACATGGGGTTTAAAGGGCGGGCGTCTGCCTTTCACCGGTTCAACAGGTGTCTAATGAGTGTTTCACACTAGAAAAGAACTCTGAACACGTTGGATCAGACACTCTCATCAAAGCTAGCAAAATGAGCAATATGTTAGGTACGCACAGGTCGTCTTGCTTCGTTTGATGATGGTGTCTCCAATTTCGCCCATTCCCAATACGCCCTTCAATGGTTCAGTGTAGGTTTAGGGTAAAGCCTAGTTCACACTGCAGGCGCGGTGCGACGCGGCGCGATCTGAACAAAGGATTACGGCCTTCTTACGGCATCGCAAGTGTGAAAAGCTATAGGCTTAACAGTGGAAACAACCAGGCGCGAATCGCACCGCGTCGCATCGCGCCTGCAGTGTGAACTAGGCTTTAATATAGCTGTTCACACTTGCGGTGCGACGCGATGCGGTTAGAAGCGGTAGGACGCGACGAGCGATTTCCATCGTTCCTGCAGTATTTTTCCGCGTCGAATCGCCTGCCGCGTGAGGATACCGGCATATCTGGCACAATTTGAATGACATGAATGATGTCACTTCCGCTATAAACAATGACCACCACACGCAACCGCGTCGCGCCGCGCTATGTCAAAACTGACACCGATTGGCGATTTTTTCAACGCATCGCACCACACCGCCAGTGTAAACAAGGCTTTAGTGATAGCTTAGAGTCAGCATCAGGAAAGGGCGAAATGGGGATAAACTGCGGGACTTCCAATCCAAGCTCTGTTCAGTGCAATCTAAGCTTTCAACATCAAGATAAAACTGTACGGAGTTGCAAATGCCAAAATCAATAATGAAATGAAAAACAGTCGGTTTGAATTAGATGCGAAATGACTAGTTTGATTTTAAACGCCAATAGAATGAGCAGCCTTCTATTGCTTACACTGCTGGTGCAGCAAGAGTTCAATCTATTTTAGTGGTGTAGCAACAGCGAAGGAATGGTTTGGACTAATGCTGTTAAGTGAATGGTCAAGCAATTATACATGTACGTAGGAAAGCAAATGGTTCCAATATTTATAGTAGGGAGTAGCGATGTTTTAACTTTAAACAGAAATCGAATGAGCAGCTTTTCTATTGCTTACACTACTGGTTCAGCTGGAGTCCAGCAACGGAGAAGGCAGTTTAGATTATGCTGATGGTCAAGCAATGTAGTGAAGGCAATATGGTGACAAGCCAAGTGGAATAGCGAGGGTTCAACCTTAAACAGACTGAGCAGCTTTCTGTCTTTCACTACCGGTGAAACAGTGGTGTGTTGTAGCAAAAATGAAGGCGCAGTTCAGACTAAATGCTGGTTTAGCCTACTGAATGGTCAGGCAGCAAAGCAAATGGTTCCAACCTAGGACAAGTGATGTGTGAACCTGAGCCTGTGGAGTACAGCCACTTGATGCTGCAGAACAAAACCAAAGAGATCAATCGTCAGTGAAGTATAGAAGAGAAGTACAGTTTTAAAGCTGACGTAGTCTATGGATTACAACCTTTCAGAAAGTAGACTATATCCAGTAGTTGTAGGTAATTAGACAAAACTTGGTCAGTTAGGAACACGGAAATTTGTGAATCATAAGTGGCAGAAATTGCGGGAATTGGTTCAGGACATCCAAAGAAATGAAGAAAGATCCAAATACAGCATGAAATCCAACAATTTTCATCACTCTTGCAAAATACTGCAGATGAAACGATTTCAATGTGACTCGAATTGCAGCAACACAAATCAATGGTAACGATTTTTGTACACCCACTATTTGCCTGGGGTGTTATCACCTGCTGTCTATAAGTATGAAGTGCTCAGCTGACAAAAGAGTGTGTTACAATCCTTTATTTCCAAACTTCAAGTTGTGCGGGCCTCCGAAGCTCCACATACTCCCAGTACACTGTTCAGGATTGCGTTTTAAAGTGTGAGCACCTGGACAGAGCTCAGTAATAATATTGTTTACACGTAGCTATGCGTGCCTTGCAAAATGAAATTAACAGTGACTGGTACCCATGTGGTTATTTATAACTAATATTATTTGTAGACCCATAATTTATAGTATTGCTTTCTCATTGGCACAGCCAAAAGCGGCCCATACACGTTCAATATATTGCACAATACGAGGATCAAAATGGGCAATATTATTGCCAATCTTTCTTCTACCCATCATGCCAGAAGCACATGCCCCTATTTTGGGGCCCATGTTGTGCAATAATATTGATCGTGTATGGGCTGCTTCATGCTTTCCTCTGTACCCTAGATTCACATGTAAATAGTAAGACCGCTTTATCAACTCGGATCATGAAAGCCTCCAGTAGGCCTACTGTCCATTCTACGTGTAGCTTACCCTTTGGTCAATGTTCCTATTTAGGCGTAATGGGCTTGATGCAGAACCAGCCTTAGATCTGTAAATCTAAATAGCTCAACAGCAATTGATGCTAAGCGCCGGAAAATGCACACCATTCAATATGTCTGCCAACCCAGCACTTTGAATTGATAAAATGAAATTATTGAACTGCGGCTAATCACTTAGGTTCAAATTTGTGGTACAAAAGAGATCTTCGTTAATTAAAAACAGTTAATTACTAGTAATGAAACTCCAAATCGAGCTGCTGTCAAAGGAGAACATGGACCCATTACAAATTGCATCAAACTTTTCTCATTTGTCTTCCAAACGTTTTACCTCATTAGAACTTTCTTTTTAATATCCGTTTAATTCCCTTCGGCAGCACTCAGTGATCATGCTGTTTATTAGGCACTGCCTCTTAATATGTAAAACATTGCCTACCAAGTGTTATTAATGACTCTGCAATGCAGTTCAACTCTTAGTAAGTGTATTGATTTGAAATGTAAGGCTGCGTACATGTCTGTGCTGTCATGGTTCGATCCATGCCTTTTTTGACTCTAAGCTTTAGATATGTTTATTGACATAGCAGAATTCTAGATCATACATTTAAAGTTAGATTGTTAAATGCTATTTTATGTTAATATCTTCTTAAAAAGTAAATTCTGAATTAGTTTAATCTTGGATGTATATGCTGTCATCCGGATAATCTTTGACACAATAGACCATTCTGATAAAATTACTACTTCTTACCATCGTTCGTTCCAACGTCACCGTGCGCGATGACGTAGGAAGGAGCAGTAAGAAGTACTACAACATGTAATTTCCTCAGTATATACAATAAAGCAACGTTTTTTTTTAGATCACCCTGTAAAGAAAAGAGAAGGAAATAAGGCCTACTACGAACGATAATTCCCCAGGATACAATTCAACGAGAGAATTTGCCCCTGAACACATTGACCTCAAGCCCAGCCATTGAATACTTTATGAGGGAGAGGATAATGGTGGACTCATTCATCTGACAGTTTCATTAATTCCGCTCCGCTCTGAGAAAAACAATCCAATAACACTAAAGCCAAATGTATCCGTGCTGCCGAGCACTTGATCCATATTGAAAAGAAGATGCTTCTATCCAGGGCAAATCACTATAAACTCCCTATAGAGGCTGGCTACAGAATGGGGCTAATCATGGCGAACTTGATTGCTCCTCATAGAAATATCGGACAGAATAACACTGATAATTTCTTTATACAAATGCTATTCACCACAAGAGTTGCCAATCCGAATCCGTCACGCCAGAGTGAGAGCCCGAGTGAGAGTCGCGTTATATAATACACAGAATGCACTACGGAATCCGATCAGAGCTAGCCGAAAATCACCATAATCATTCCGGGATGACTTTGAGATGCGATCGGAGCAATCTAGAGTCTGGCGTGTATGCAGGAGCTTGATAGCAGCTCGGTAATCGCTGGCTCTGATTTTGTTAGCACTCGTGAGCAGAGACTGGTTGACTAGAAATCCAAACAGTATCTTGACATGTGAGAGACTGGCATGATGATGGTATTTTACATGAGGCAAGAAACGCAGCCAGTCAATACTATACAAGACGAGCCGGAAAAGCATGAATGTGTTTCAGCAACACGATGGTGTACAGTGGATTAGATACTGAGACGTTGGTTGTGGTTTCTTTTGTGATGCTGGAAAAGCAATGCATCAAAACTAATCAGCAGCACCGTTGGTGGAATACATTTTTAGAGGCAAGCATCAGTGGGGCTGGCAGCAGGGTAACATAATGCACAAATCAACTGCATCTTTGTTCAACAAGTGCCGGGGGAGCAGAGACTTATAAAAGACAATTACTACTTTAATTTTAAAATGTACATGGACAAGGTGTTTCAGAAATCACCACCTTAAAATGTACTAATATGTTCAAGAAATGATTGCTTTCAATGACCCAAAGCTTATATGCAATGACCACTTTCAATGTATTGGCGAATTTATGCAATAAGTACTCTTGATAGCCCAATGCTTTTACATGTGTGCAATGACCACTTTTAATTCGTTGGAGTGTTTATGCAATAACCACTCTTGATAACCCAACGCTTTTATACAATGACCACTTTTAATTCATTGGAGTGTTTATGTAATAACCACTCTTGATAACCCAACGCTTTTATGCAATGACCACTTTTAATTCATTGGAGTGTTTATGCAATAACCACTTTTGATCACCCAACGCTTTTATGCAATGACCACGTTTAATTCATTGGAGTGTTTATGCAATTACCACTCTTGATAACCCAACGTTTTAAATTTATGCAATGACCACTTTTAATTCATTGGAGTGTTTACATGTATGTAATAACCATTGTTGAACCCAATGCTTTTTATGCAATGACCACTTTTAATTCATTGGTGTGTTTATGCAATAACCACTCTTGATTACCCAACGCTTTTATGCAATGACCACTTTCAATTCATTGGTGTATTTATGCAATAACCACTCACTTGATAACCCAACGCTTTTATGCATTGACCACTTTCAATTCATTGGTGTGTTTATGCAATAACCAATCTCGATAATTCAATGCTTTTATGCAATGACCACTTTCAACCTTCAATTCATTGGTGTGTTTATGCAATAACCACTCCTGAAAACCCAATGCTTTTAAATAATGGTCACTTCAATTTATTGAAAACGATCATGAACACTGACACAAATTTCAATCCATGTCTATTGGACGTGTTCATCCCCTACATCACAAACCCTATATATGGACATGAAACATACGCAAACATACATTTTTATAAATAGTCAGTAAATTTGGCTTTTGGTTGATATATCAGCGTATAGCCACTGGGTACAGCATTAATCTACTTCCTCCAGCAGACTCGGGAGGATACAAAGAAATCAACATGATTGATCTCCAATTTGGGAGCCGGATCTTACGCTACGCGGCGGAGGAATTTTAATGAGGCGTAATATGTTAAATATCAGCCATTTTTCCTTTACGCCAGCTGTTCATGTTAAAGGAGAAATGAAGATTGACAGAGTCACATTTACTTAATAACAGGCAGCAACTGCGGTGTTCCCATTAAAGTAATAGGGAGGTGTAGAAAGGTTTAGAATGGTAAGGACTTTCTGAATCCAATACAGCGTGGCTTTAAAAATATCTGTGTTGAACCCAATGATTTCCTTATTTGGCAAACATTGCCAAAATCTGCCCTGATGGAAACATGACCTTTTGAATGTTTTGTCCTAGTTTTTCGAAAAAAAGCGAAGATCAATCGTGTTGCTAATACCACAACCACCAAACTGCTTGCCGAACGAGGCACCGGGCTATACTGACTACTGCTTGGAGAGCGTCAATATATCATGGTATTAGGTCTTGGATGATTGAGAGGGCATTGTCCGCAGTCTTCTACTCATGATACAGTCTGCCAGGGGAAATTATTAGTCCAAGCATGTGATGTTCGGCGAGGAGAACAGGCTCTCCACAATGGCGGATGGTGTTGTGAAGAGCTTGAGCACATTTAGACTTGTCAGATTTCTTTTATTAATTGTGTGGTGGACATTAATTATGGGGATCTGGCCTAGTGGCTAAGGCGTGCTGCCCCTTTTTGCTGGCGATTGATGCCTAATGCGAGGGTCCGTGGGTTCGAATCTGGTAGGAAGCGATGTCTTTCAGTTTAGAAACACGTTTCTATTTCATGTTCGTGGACATTACTTAAGGTTTATACAGGGGGCCGACCATGCCAATGACTGAATGTGAAGTTGAAAATGGGGATGAAATTCTCAACATACTGAAAATAATTAGGGACTTCCATAATGACTTAGGGACTTCCATAATGGAATGCTCTGCAGTTGGCTGTGAGGTTGGCTGAGTCACTCTTTTCTTTTAAACTTCATATCTTTTTATACAGAGTTTTTCTTAAACTACATGTATTTCTCCAATTGTTTTATCGTCTCAATTACACCTTTATTACATATTAGTGTCTTAAATAATTATTTTATGTACAGCACCTCAGAGCCACTTTGGATTAAGGTGCTATATAAGTTTCGTATAAAAATAATATTATAATAATTGTGAAGACTTGTTCGGGCAATTCCCATTGATATTGTCAGTAGACACTCTATGCTTAATTCAGTATGTTGACATTGCTGAAGTGTTTTGGGGGCTGTAAAAAGGCAAGCGGGTGAATCTATATACAATGAAAATTTAATTAACCTGTCATGAAAAGGGCTTGTCATGCGACTGCTTTTGCCAGAGCGAGTCACATATGAGGTTGCGATGGCCTCTTCGATACTTACGCGGGCCAAGAGGGTTTGGCGTCGGCCCTGATGAAAGAAATCAAGCAAAACACAATAATACATTTCCTAAACGAATGCTCAACAAGGCATCGGAACGTTTGTCCAGAGGATCTTTCCACACAAAATTGGCAAGCCTCTGACCTCTGCACTTTCAAAAGAGAGAGCTATTGTCAAATGATGTTGCTTGATTACACGTGAAGAAATCGCAGTAACGATAAGACATTCTGTTTGATGTTTCACGTTCTTCTGAGACAAAAATGATCATTACTTGGTGTGGATGAATGTCTTTTATTATCTACCAAGTCGACTCGAAGATCAAAGAAAGAATCACAAGGTGTCGAGGACATGAATCTAATTGAAAATAATTTTCCTACTATATTTAGGTGTCTGTAAATTATTTTGTTTCAATTTAGCTGTGAGCAAGTTACAAGAATAAACCAGACTGTTGAAGGGGTCATCTTGGTGTCGGCCCTTAACATACTCTGTGTTGTAATCCAAACTTCTTCAAGATTCAAGCTTCTTCAAGATTCAAGCTTCTTCAGATTCAAGCTTCTTCAAGATTCAAGCTTCTTCAAGATTCACACTTCTTCAAGATTCACGCTTCTTCAAGACTCAAGTTTCTTCTTCTTCAAGATTCTTGAAGATGAAGAAGCTTTTCTTCATCTTCATTGTTGAAGAAGAAATTAACAAAGATGAATATGAGTATTGCAGTACCAATCACAGATACATGTGCACATCATACTTTTGTACAAAATCATGTCCATATATTCTATAGTGTATTTATATATGAAGATTTTTCCGTCAGGGCCGAAGCCATAGCATGGTCCTGGTTAGTGCGGAAGAGGCCATCTCAAGCTACTCAGCACGATAATAAAGCACGACCTACTCAGCAAGCAAATTATATTATTTTGGTGTATGGTGTACGAAAGGCCAGAAATGCGTTTCAAAGGTTTTGATCCAAAGGCTGGTATTTATAAAAGCTAGCAAATGCTTTTCCTTAAGATTTGCACAGCGAGGTCCAATGTAAATGTAGGGGCCTACTACAAAACTTGGAAGGAAAAGCATTTGCTAGCTTTTATGAATATCAACAAAAGACTCAGTGAGGACAGCGACATACCTCAGCAAATTTATGCACAACTTGCCGGGGTATGAAGAGAGGGATGACTGACAAGTGATTCAAAGAGTGCAACCAGATTAATTACCATCCGTAAAAAATGAACAAATGAAGCTTGCTTCTTTTAACGAGAGCCTAGCGTGCTCACGAACAAAAGAACTCAGGACTGAGTTTCCAGCATGACCAATCATTGGCCTTTTTATACGTTAGATGCCGAGGGAAACCATTGGGAAATGAACATGTGTTTTCGAGAGCACTCCGTGAGCATTTCTATGGTGTTTTTGACAAAACCTATTATTGGGAACAGCCGTGGGCAAGCGTTGCAATACATGAGGTTCAAAACAGGAAATGTGAGATGGAAAATTAGCCTGCAGTCGTGCATTGAGCTTTTAAAAGTTGATCGGTTCCTCCGAGGCGGAGATGGAAGTATTCCACGAGAAAGCCCTGAAAGGGGTCAGAATTTGGTTGCTTATCATATGTTTTAACCTGCGTAACGATCCTGAATTGCGGAAAAGTACAGGAAATATATCCCTGCAGGTTTGGAGGAGCTCCAAGCTGCAGGTAACATGTGCACCTCCCAAATTCCTTGTAATCTTTTCGTCATTTATAAGACTTATGGTGTGAATTTTTCAAAGGTGACATTATAGGCTACTGGTATGCACATCATTTAAACCCTGCGAACTGCAGTGAAGATATTCTTACACAGCAGAGTGTTACGGTACCTCACGACCACAAGGTTTCTGTTTTACATAAAATGTAGTAAATAGTAATTCGTCAATGATTTTCAACTACATGTAGTTCATCAGCAACAAGAAGGCATTAGGGTTGACTTCCTGTTTGTATAGGATATTTTAGATCTACATTTGTGATCCAGCTCAGTCTTTTCTGTAATCTCTACTAGAAAGTGCCTGAGGAAGACCCGGTTGGGGTCGAACATTTACAAAATTCGGAGACGACGTTTCTTATTATACCATTTTGTGTGTCGTTCTTTGTGCTTTATTTTGGAGGATATAGGGTTAACTTGTATGGACGAGAAAAGTGAACTCAACGAATATGATACAGCAAATCAAGCAATAAACATGGATGTAGGCATATAGGCCTGACAAATTCTTATACAACTAATCCTACCGTAGTGCGTATACTGTAACACTACACTGTCCAACTGCTGTATTATCCATACCATTCCCCATAACTGTTGCTATACCACATTTTACGGGTTGTGTACACAATTACCATTGATTGAACTTTCAACAACAGGTAAATCATTTCTGCTGTTGTTTTTATTGCCGCGCCTGCTCATAATATACAAAACCATCAAACAAATTGATCCCGTCAAAAAAAATATCGCTATTATAATGAAGTCCATCTATTATCACTGTAACCACAATGACATGCCTGCAGCTCTACCTGTCTGTATCAAATGCCATATACATGTATTAATTTATTATCACCTGCATGTATCAGACAATACAATCAAATGACAAGAAAAAAATCTTCAACGAGGTATTGTTTTGCAGCAGGGACCACGATGCAAAGACAACGAGAAGCAATGCGTTCGAAACCTGCAACCTACAGCACAGAACAGAATGTGCACAGTAAAAAGTGGTGTTACCCTTTCACAGTGAACACCGAAAATCTGGGCTGCTTTAGAGCAAACAAACTGATTTTCAGAGTTCATTCCAGTGTAATTACACCTACACCAAAAATTGCTGTTTTGCTCTGAGCATCCTTGATTTTCAGTGTCCACTGTGTAAAGGGTAACAGCATTTTTTATTTTGTGCTTCTAAATGCAAATTTCATGAATGGTGTGACTTTATCATTCATGAACAGCATCCCAAACCAGAACTGCCAATGAAACGCCCGTATCCAGACTCCAAGCTGAATGTACACACAGCCGCGTTCATCCTATACCTCCATGTTTACTGCTGAATGAATAACAACATCCAATCCTGAGCTCCTCTTGCAGAATACATGTCAAGTTTGAGCAATGCTGAAGCCAACCGATGACTTCCACTGAATGAATCGAAAACACTTGAAGAAGAATCCGCTGACCAAACTCGCCGATGTTATGAAAATAAATTGCTCTTATTCACAGATGCCTCGACTCGCTAACCCATTCATATATGTAGAGTTATCATCGGTATTGATTTGACGGAAGCCTTATATGGTATGTGATGTACGTAGAGACGCGGCGGTGGTGGAAACAGTCTGACCAACACGGCTCGTACGTGGTGATCGGAGACGGATTTTGAACGATACCCAGGATCAATGGGTCAACATATTTATGTGTCCATCGACAGATGACGGAGAAGTCTGCGCAGGATGTTAAACTTCCCTCGCCGGGGTCGAAATTGTCAAATGGGTAACTATAGAGACCTATTGCTGTTTTTTAAAGGGGAACTTCATCAACGTTTTTTTTTCAATGTTTTTTTCTGGAGAGAAATCAACAAGCTTTCAGAAGGTGTATGCATGCAACTTGGAATCGGCAGCAACATGACTTCGGCAACTTCTTCCATCTTCTTCTGTATTTGCTCCCACACAGACATCCACAGAAGTCCATGGACCTCTGCTTTTAATCTGTGCTCTTTTTTTATTTGTGATCATTTTTATGCAGGCCTCTGTGGTTAGCCGCAAATTGGGGTTGATGGCCGAGCAACTACATTTTCGGCCAGGAAGAAAGAGTCCATTGCAAGCTACTCCTGCCGGTTAATCACTTGGATGGGGCGTTTAGCTGTCCTTTAGACACAAGGAACAAAAGCGCGATGGGTCAATGTCCCATGCGATGGACGTGAAGAGCCAGGGATGATTTATCCTGCATGGCCCCGCTGGATTCGAACCCAGGACCTGCTGAACTTTGATGAGCCATTCCTACTAACCAAATGTTTGGCTGACTGATTGTAACTCACTGCCGACTTCCACCATCACTACCAAGACGTCAGTAGAGTAGTTCATTCCACTCTTCACTGCAGCAAGAAGCCCATATGAAGCATGCCAATTCGTCAAAGCGAGTCATTTCTACTGCTGAGTGGTAATGATACTCGAGCAGTCACGCAGAGATGCTGCTGAGCGTGTGAGTTCAGACCGTTTTCTCATTGGAAGAGTTCGACTCTCGACGCTGTTGGCCAGTTACATGTATCTCTTGACAATACAGCACCTTAAAGGAGCAAGGTATTGGATCTCTAATGCGTTATTTGACTGCCGACGTAGAGGGAGTCACCTAGCGGCAGCAACACAAACTACAAAATAAATTAAAAAATGTACGTAGTAAATCGGGTCAATTCGCCGACAACGTATATTAGTTAGTCCCTGGGTTGGAGAGTGGCGCCGACTGTCGAGAAAATTGGCAATAATGCGGTCCTTTGACACCCTCTCTTCTCAGCTTTAAGCTCCAGTGTATTGAATTTTACGGTATTTTCAAAGTGTTATGAGAATTCAGGTAGAGGTCTCATAGCCTCGTGAAGGTCCCAAAAATGCTTGCTTTATAGGTACTTCGAAGAATCAAGGCCTAGTTTTCAGCACACATCGACAAAACAGCAGGCAGAGCTCTAATGTATTCAGCTAGAGCAAAGTACATTTTACACTACAGTGACGTCCGTGAACGTAAGCACTTTCTGAATTTAATACAGTGTAGCTTTAAGCTTACTATCATAGGCATCACATCCGACATGTCTGATGTCCAGCTTATCATTTTCAAGCCATTATATAGTATGAAGCCAATAATGTATAACCTAATATTCATTGATTAATAGTAATGATTCTGTTGAATCCATGCCGTCTCATGCTCCGTAATTTGTTCCTAAGAATCAATTTGCGGACATCTGGGAGATCAAGCAGGCCACAAAGGGTTGCGAAATTAATGAATTAGCACCGAGGATGAAGCGCCTAACCCAATCTCGGCTAATGATAATGGAACATCAGGCTCCGTCCAGAAACACAGCGGCAGTGGATTGGGAGTTTGCCAACTAACACCACACCGCCGAGTTAGGAGATGTGTTAGGTTTTGTCTCCTACAAAAGTTGCAGGAATGAAATATGACATAAGGAGTATTTTTATCAATGTACTGGGCTCTCTTCTTGAATAATAATGAAATTGATTAAATGCATTATTAAAGAGATTACATCTCTAGCCGTGGTTACACTACATAGAAATCCCCGGGTTTTTTGACACTCGGGTCTAGCCCGGCTCTGAAAAATCCCTCCTGAGGCCCGGTGCCCGTCAACACTACTCAAATTTTGTGACGGGGACCTGAATTAAAGCGAATGGCTCGCGGGGTTTGTTGACAGTTGTTTGTTGACATGTCCTCAAATCAAGCGCCGTTTCGAGAAAAAGGCGAAAGAAGGATTTTAGTTTAATGTGAAATGCATTAGACAGCCAAACTTCGGAGGCGTATTCTGCAAAATCTACCGCTTCGAAATCAACGTGAATAGTACAAAATGTACATTTTGACCGACTGAATTTGAAACTGTCATTAACCCATTTTAACAAATTTTTAATGGAACCTCGTCCCCAGGTGCACGTTCGCATATTTGCACAGGTTTTGCCTATGACTGGAGCACGGCTTTGCCTGGAGACTAGGTTCACTCTCTATGGGAGGTACCACCAAAAATCAAAACAAACCCCGCGAGCCATTCGCTTTAAGCCCTCCAAAACCCGTTCGAGCTCGGAGGGGATTATTACACCGCGTTTTTAACAGGTGTGGACAGAAAAAACCCGGGTTCGACACGGTTTTTTATGTAGTGTAACAAGGGCTTCTAACTCGCAGTTGACGACAAGAAAAGTGAACATGCAATGTATATCCATCCTTGTCAAATCTCATTCAACCACAACGCTTGGAGAAAGGCGAGCAGTCTGCGAAAAAATCACTTTCAATCGATATTTCATTAACCCCCATGACCTTGAGGATTCCAGACTCAATTAATCAATCTCCGCCAGACCACAATTTGACACTTTGGGAAAAGACCAATACTAGTATCGATTACATAGAGTGAAGAAATCCAAAGTGCCTTGAAAGAAAAATTTCGTATTGAACATTCGGAAATCGGATTTTAACCATAAAAGGCTGAAATTCCTTATGAGATAAACCCCTTATTTGCATTTGCGACCTATTAAAGTTTACTTCTATGGTGAATGCTTTGACGGAGTTGAGATTGAACATAAAGGGGCAAATACCAAAAAAGAATCAACTGAGAACGATCTTTGGCTAGGGGCAAAGGTTCTATTTCTTACCACAAGGTGGCTCTTATCACCCTAATATTATTCCTTTATGGATTGAGATGTATCAAAATTCAAATTCAAATGCCTCTCTGAGATGCGTACTTAGAGAACACTAGGAAGTGGAACTCGTCTTCTACTCCATCGTCACTTGCGACTTGACAAAGCTGAATTCTGCGTTGGTACATGTATTGTTTTTTTCTGAGGGCCAGTTCTAGAGCCAGTTCTGCTCCCATACATACATAAATGATGGGAATTAGAGAATGCTACTCAAAACTCCCACTTACATGTACCTGTCCCATTCCTGAACTCGGAAAAAATGACCAAATCCTCGGGAGTTGGACAAGTACCGGTAAGTGGACAGGACATTACTCTTTCTGACCATACCCCCACCCATTATCTTCAACTTAGGATTTAGTCATTTTTTTCCAAGTTCCGGAATGGGACAGGTAAGTGGGAGTTTAGAGTACATGTACATTGCTTCTTTTTATATCTGTCTTATGCCTAAAATTATGTGGTCATCTTGCAGTGAGAATCTATCAGGTCTCAAAGTACGAGAACTACTTCTGATTCATTTGACCAGGTAATAATCTCAATTTACAGTGCATCGTTATTGAAGCGTTTGTCATTTCCGATAAATAATTTTTGAGTACTTCGCAAAAACAATATCAACCACACAGACGATGAGTTCTATCACGACAAACAAAAAGGTAGCGACTGATGGAAACAGGGACGATGACACCAGAAAAGTTTATTGCTTATGTATTTTCTACCCATCCTCCCACAGCAGGAGTTTTTACCTCGCTCCTCTTCATCCGCTCACACAAACCCCTGCTGAAATACAACGGCCAGTGAATCTGATGTGGCTGTTCCATACTCCAGTTGCACTCCCTGTATTTTAAGGATGACTGGAGAAGTACAAATTTCGTGGTTTTACCCAGTTTGATTTTAAAGTTTTATCCTTTACAAATCACTTACATCTTTCCAAAATTGACTGAATTTTATCACAAAGGTTCTTCCTGTGTATAGGAAAGATTCTTATTATTTTTGATTGTTATTATGAGTCATAATTATTTTCACCCTGAAAATGCTGCATTCTGATTGGGCAATGGTTTTCTGACCGCCTCATGCTTGCCTGGGAGGCCCAATTTCAGCAGGGCTTTGTGTGGAGTGTATGAAGAGGAACGAGACCAAAGCCCTGCTGTGGGAGGATGGCTCATTTTCGACCAGCATGTCAGTCAGCAGATTATATTTCTGAGCCATCCCTACTGTACGGTAAGCGAAAAATCGCCGGGACAAAATTCACTGACGCCCATCCACCAGCTCCTCCGACGAACGGTATGACACTTAACGCCTTAAGGTGCTGCTCCACGTGAAAGTTTTCTCGCGCAAGTTGGCAATGGACAATTCAACCAGGACAATCGTTTGTGCCATTGGTGTCAGCATAATCGGTAAGAAACCAACAGTGGTTAATTCACACCTGTTAGAGCCTCCGTCAAAATGACTGACCATTCTGTTGTCAATTTCAGTAATAATGCCGTGTCCCTTGACAAGGCTTATACAGGGTGGTCCAAAAAAAACGTAAAATCATACTTCCACCACCCAGAGCCCAAAACTGCTGATGGTATTAGATGGAGAATCTTTCTAGAAGAAAGAAGACACCAAGATATCCCGATTCGGTCCAGTGGTTCGAGCTACAGACCCTATTTCGTAAAGCGAGGTCGAGGCCCTTGGTGAATTTTTCCATACAGAACAATCAAGAGCATACACAACAGCGTAGCCTTGTAACTGACAAAATGATTATCCTGTGGAAAGGTCAAACAAAAAATCAAGTACAGGTACACTCATGGAAAAAAGTAAATGGACAGCAGTTTTTCTTGAATATCTCCAAACCATTGCGATGTAGGAGAGTGAGCCTAACATATGTGATAGCAAATTTTCCTGGCTATCTGGTGGTATCAAAGTCCAGAAAATCCGGTGAAATCCACCTTTGATAGAATGAATTTTGTAAAGTCATGTTTTTGGCTACTTTTTTATTTGCAGGTTTTCAGTGAAAATTTTTATAGGAGTGT
>NMRB01000088.1:201565-231878 GCA_002633025.1 Notospermus geniculatus
TAGACGTGCCTGTCGTGCGAGTGAAGCAGACGTAGACGTGTTTGGTGTGTGTATGAAGCAAACATTAGAACTGTGAAAATAATATCAATGACCATGAAAAAATCATATGTCAACGTGAAAAATATCATATGCGTCAATCAGACGTTGGGTGGCGCTGCATTCGATTGCAGCGCCACCCAACGTCTTCTCAGCGCATAAGAAATTTTTCACGTTGACCTATGATTTGTTCATGGCCATTGATATTTTCCTCACTGCTGTGTGTTTACAAACGAATTCATCGGCTGCAGCGCCACCCAACGTCTGATTTACGCATGTGATATTTTTCACGTTGACATATGATTTTTTCATGGTCATTGATATTATTTTCACAGTTCTAGTGTTTGCTTCATACACACACCAAACACGTCTACTTTTGCTTCACGCACGCTACACTCACGTCTAGTCTGTTTCACTCGCACGACAGGCACGTCTAATTCTGCGGAAATAACCGCCCATAACTGGCAGCATGGATGTTTGTGGTACCAACCATCTCGGGAAATACATTACGTCATGGAAATGAAGTCCAATTTCGTATTTCGCATTTCGTGTTTCGTCAGATTTGCGAAACCTCACTATTAAGGACGTTGAGACGAAAATAAATTACTCTGCTCTCCGATAGACAGAGGTAAGTGATACGGGTAGATGAAGATATATCGTATGATATTTTTAGCAAGGAAAATGTCACCAGCCAGGCCCAGATATGGATCAGAGGAAGATATTCATAGCTGACTATTAGAGTTCCGATTCCAGGTTCATGACCAAGGCATCCGATTTCTAGCAATACAAACGTACGATATGAATTCTGCAGGCTCACATCGAATATCAAGGTGATCCTTTTTGACAAATTCTCGCAGAAATGGTGGGATAAACAAATGGACAGTTTTAGATTCCTTTTTTTTGGCGAAACACGATCCTTATTGATGGCTGCCAGACTCAGGCAAGTGCTATTCTTGGAAAGGTACGAGATTATTGGACTAGAATCGTTGCAGAATCTGCGGAATCAGATACTTCTCACCAGATTTTTTTCGTTCGTGCCTCGGCGGGGTTCTATTTTAGGAGTTACCAATAGGAGCAGACCAAATTTTTTGCAACATCCATCTCTAGAAATAAAAGGTATCCCAAGAATATTGATGACAAGATGACATCCCGGATGACATATGGTCAAAAATTCAGGCAAAAATTCCACTCTGGCATGGAACAGCTATTCACTTCAATGCAAACAGATGTTTCTGAGGGAAAAACCCAATGATTTCTGTTGGCAGCATTATTGCTGACAAGGCTGACAGCTCTGCATGAAGAAGGTTTGGTTTACAACTTGTGTTTCTAAACTAAGTGGTCTTTGGCATGTGTTATGAAAATTTTCTTGTTTTTTTGGGTAAGAAATGCTTCCACTCTTGGCAATTGGTTGTCAGTTTGTTTTCCAACATGGTTTCATCCGATTAGAAAAACCGTACACTATCAGGCGTGACTAAAATCCGCTGTAGCTTGAAGTGACTTCAAAATCAACTCTGAACGGGCTTCTTCTGTACATGAGGCTAGATCTGTAGCTTAGTGGAATGGTAGACTTCAAGTCGTGGGCAATGTTAGTTTCATGTGGCCTCTGCAATGCTTGATTGTCAAACTCCTAACATGAGGCAGTTAAATCCAGTCGTCCATCGAAAATCCCTCCAGAAACGTAATCTCCCAGTTTCCGTAAGATCATTAATTGAACGTAAAACGTAAAACGTGATTCTCAACAATCCTGATTTAAAGTTCAACGGTTGTTGCTATGAGAAGCAATAACAATGTCTGTGATTTTTATTCCCAGGTGAGCAGAGAACATGTGAGGGTAATTGGAAATGATCTTGAACATCTTGTTGGAGAGATTTATTGAGTGCGAACAAGCTGGCGTAACAAGAAGTTCGAGGAAACTGTCTGAAGACTACAGAGAATCTCGGAGAATGTACCTGATCAGTGTCCATAACGTTCCTCATTACCAAAGGAAGGGAAGTTGCATTGAACCATCAGAGGTTGGTACAAATGGTTGTATGTAAACATTGAAACGTTTCAAAAGAAACGGGCCAAATGAAACGACCCAAAATGTTAAAAAATAAGAACAGTATAAAAACAATAGGAAAAATCTATATTATGTTACATTATATGAATAGAGGAATGTAGATTACCCGATGCCTTCTTAATTTGTATCAGCATTTTCGCTTTTTCAACGATTTCTGAGCTAGTGTTTTAGACGGCAGTTTCGTGGCCGATTTTGAGATGAACAACAACATAAAACAGGCTCGCAGTAAAAATATCTTCTTCATTTTGCAAATAATGTGACAGATTATGTAATGAAATTGAAAAATGAACAGGAGATAACAAAATTCATACAGTTTCTGCCATGCAACTTCAGATTTAGCATGTTTTTGGGTCGTTTCGTTTGGCCCGTTTCTTTTGAAACCTTTCAATGTTTACATACTACTAACCAGTACAAATGTGTCAAGTGCAGGTTGCAAGTTAAATGTTTGGGTCAGTGCTAGTGTCCAATGGTGAAGTCAAAATTATTGCCAACAGGTCAACCTCTAACCTGCACTTTATACCAACTGCGACCATTAGTACCAAAGTAGGTATGATGTGACCACGAATTGATACTTATGACCAAGCTAATAAAGAGATATATTGGAAAATATGTTTGTGATCTTCGTCGTGCTTCTGTGACTCTTCATCGAGTCTCATATTCGGAGAGCATCACCCAGATGGTGGAATAGATTTGGCCACTTACTCCTCGAAAGTGGACAGGTCAAAGAAAAGATACCCCGCAACACCTCATCAGCCTGACCATTGCCCACCAATCTTTCCTTTCATACCAAAGCCCCAATATTTCCCATCGACATTTCCCGCTAATGCATGCCCTGAACTGCCTCCATCAATCGCAGTGATAAGTCGACCATAAAAGCGGTGACCACCATTTATCAGAGCCGCTGTGACACAAGGAGAATATCAAACACACCGGTACGAAATCGATGACATTTCACGGATTGCCTCCGGTCCAGAGGCGGGGACAGCATCTCCCAGATCGGTGTTTCTGATTACCAATAAATTGCCAGATTGTAACGCTCCTTTTCGGGTTCTGTCTGAACAACAAGCTCGGTCCATGAGAAGAGCATTGACCAATGAAGTAAACGGGCTTTATTTGTAATTACCAATGGGAGCTATCAGTCAGTTGACCAATAGGTGTCACTACGGCCCAATTCAATGCCTGGCAGACCCATTCATGGTTGACCGAGCACATCGAGAGAATTTTCTATTGTATTGGTCCGCTAGAACTTTGCTGCCGTATTTTGGCGATAAGCGCGGCTGACTTCTCCTGTTGACAGACTGGGCCGTCACGGCCCAGTCTGATTGAGGAGCGGCCGCGGTGTAGTGGTTTGCATCTCCAGCTGGCTAGCGGTCAGGAGGTCCCCGGTTTGATCCCCACTGTCGGCCTGAGGCTCAAGAGCTAAATCACCTTTTTTACCTAAATGTTATAAAGGGATACCTTTGCAGAGATGGTAATGTGAATGTCTAGTCGTCTGCGATTTGAGGCAGCCAGACTCTAATACTTCCTAGGAAGCGGAGCGTGATCTGGATTGCACAGCCCTACAGCTGGGGTGGTGATGTGAACGGCTTTGAGACCAGACTCTGTTGCAATGGAAACCGCTATAATCATATTGATTCCCTGTCATTGCCACTAACAGAATCCACAACTAAATTTCATCTCTGGAACTTTCCCCTAATTATAGCAGCTATCAAACTCCTCATTCATTGGAATAAATGAAAAACACTGTTCGAATAAAATCTCATGAAATACGAAGAACGTTAACGTAGTTTGAAGACACAAATTGCATTTTTAATTCATGGCATCTTCAAGAAACTACGAGGATTTCATTCAAAGCAATCCTTTTATAAATCATCCCAGTAGTGATCAAAGTAATTAGTCAACCAATTATCGTTAGAAAGATGCAAAGGATGGCAAAGAGCCGAGAATTGCTCGGAGCAACTCGGCGAATACTGCATACCAAACGGTACTGAATGAAGCGTTCTTCTATTCATGTTTTGGATCTTTGCGAGGTTAGCAAAACAACAATGGTGTGTATTACAAGCGGGAGTGAGTGTTCGGTATCAGCTGGTAGGTTTAGCCTGTGTGTTCTAGTTGGGACTGCAGGCCTACCTCGGCAACCTTTTTGTTGAGGTTAGGATATCAATGCATCAGCTGCCTATAAAATAGCTATTGGTGTCTATAAATAAAGGTTCTTGAGGTTGTCTGAAAAAATCTTCACAGCGCACAAAGTTGCGATCATACATGTAAAAGGTTCTTCACATCATGTGAAAACCCTTGGGTTTTTCATCCTCCAAAAAAATAAAGGTGTCTTTCATGTCGCTGAAGAACCATACTGCATCTTTTTGCCCTGTGAAGTACCCGTAAGGGGTTTTTCAGCACCCATGAACAATCTAAGTTTGCACCATGGTGATACGTCTTCAAAGATATCAACAGCCTGCTAGTGTGTGGTCAGCAATATATCGACCATCGCCAACAGAAGAAACTGTCAGAACCAGTTTCTGCCTGACCTTACAAACAACTGCAACGTTGGTGTATCTACCATTCGACGACTACCAGTCCTAGGGCAGCAATGATGGCAAATACTACTCGCCTGCGAGGACATCAGTGTATTTGGGTTAAATGTCAGCATTTCAAGGAGGTTGCTCCTGCGGGAGTGGACATGCTTCACCATTTTTTGATGTAAAAGTTCTATAAATGAATCAGTTAACATGATTGCGTTCTCTTCCATCTTAATTTCTTTAGCATCTGGGGGAAACGTGACCAAGTCATTCCCAGGCATTTTTCAATACAGTAGTCTAGCGGCTATGTCGACGAAGTCAACAACGTTGCACCGACCAACTCGGGCTGGGCTACGTCATGCCACTCATCCACTTCATTACCAATTTCTGGTGTTGAGAACCGCTACTTCTATACCGTCGTATATAATCCACCCGAAGCCATGCCACTCAGATTCTGGACCTTAGCTTAATGGGAAGCTCTTGGCATCCGGAAATTCAACCCCAATTATCCAGGGATAAAGATTTGTTATGCTGGTAACCATGGTGACTTGAAATTCTTCAACAGGTTTAGCAGGGCAAGGAAAATGCGAAGGAGAAACAGAATTGACCACTTTGAATTTTTGGATTACCAAAATCATGTATTGTTAGCTTGGCACTAAGCTAGGAGACCCGTTTCATTAGGGAGAATTTTCAATCGGTTTCCATAGCAATAGCAATGAAGGGTAGTATCAGATATTCAGCTGTATGCTTTTATCCGGCGTGGCGGCATATTAGGCAGTCAGAGCCGAAGCAAAGCCATAATGAAAATGAAATAGATACAGTACTTCCAGGGGCCGTAGTGGACGAATTGGTCAGGAAAATGAAATAAATTACCGAATTTGTCGCCATAAATATTCTTGATGGGTAAACAAAATAAGGGACACGCGATTAGAGCATGTTATATAGACTTAATCTCACTGACTGAGATACGGTCAGACGGTGCTTTCTGGGTTGCAAACTGGGATAAAAATGTAATAAACTGTCGAATTTGTTGCCATAAATATTCTTGATGGGTAAACAAAATAAGGAACATGCGATTAGAGCATGTTATATAGACTTAATCTAGCTGACCGAGATAAGGTCAGACGGTGCTTCCAGGATTGCAAAGTGGGAAAAAAACACCTCTCATCACTAGATTCGATTCTCTCTCACGGTAACTCTCGCGAGATAGAGGACGATGCTAAGGAGCAGTCAGCCGCACTTATTGCCAAAAGATGGCAGCAAAGTTTTAGCGGACCAATACAATAGAAAATTCTCCGATTGTTGCTCAGTCAAGCATGAATGGATCCGCTAGGCATTGAATTGGGCCGTAGTGACACCTATTGGTCAAATGACTGACAGCTCCTATTGCTGGACTAAAGAATAAAAAATATTTTAAAATAATAATGCAGTTTTCTGAAAATTTGTTTGAAATTCAGGGCGATGTGAAACTCCACGCGAAAGCAACAACCCTTAAGAGTTAACTAGACCAAAGTATAACTACCGGGACGTAAGACCCGATCATTGCATCTTCCCACCCAATAATCAATATTCTTGATCGCACAGCTCAATGTCGCACTAACTCATCAGCCACGGTGACATTTTACCCCATAATTTGATGTGTTCGGCAATACAGCCGGGATGACATTTCACGTTCGAATACACGGCAAACCGACGGGTAGCTTGATTAGTTCCATCAAATCGTGGTGTCACTGACGATAGTGAGGTTGCACATCATCCCGGCCTCCCACACCCACACGGGGTGATCCCCTTCGTCGGTTATGTCGTCAGAGTTAACGGAGATTTTTCCATCCAGCTCGATAATGTCGGTCATCAAACCCATGACATTATAGGCAATTTTCGACCCCAACCGGGGTCTTTTTCAAGTGGAACTTTACAATCTGAAACTCTAGAAAAGACTGTCTTTTCTTGTCTCAGTCTTTTCTAGAGTTTCAGATTGTAAAGTTCTACTTGAAAAAGACCCCGGTTGGGGTCGAAAATTCGTGAATTCTGGAGATTGACTTCTTGCTTATTATCATTTTGTGTGTCAATTTTGTGCTATTCTGAATCTTGGACATTATAGGCAATAATGTTTTCCCACTTGCCTTCTCAAAATTGGAGGACTCAACTACAGTAATTTGTCACGCAGTGCTGAAGGAACTTTCCTTCAATATTCTTCTTGAATGCTAGCAGTGTTCCAGCAAACTGCAGTGTGGCAAAAACGTAAAAACGTCTTGTTTTTGATGGTGTTTCAAATGACCAGTGCTGTCTCATTTCAATTCCGTTCTCGTGGGTCGGGCACAGCATATCTTTTCACGTCACCATGTCCAAAATGTAGTGGAGTTGAGAGAAGCGATGCGCAGTCTCTCAACGGGTTCAAGGACTGAATAGAATCTCGATTCAGTCCTTGAACCCGCTGTTGCATTACAGCGAGTGCCATGTGAGAGTGATGTCGACTACTCGTCAGCTTCTAGCTCATCACTGACGAGTTCAGTAACACGGAATGACATGATACAGTGTGAATCCAACAGGTGACCTATGCATGATTACGCTTCTCGACATGTGAAGCCATCCTTGATAAATATGTTTTCCCAGTGGGCCTATCCCTAGGTCTCGGGAGTTATTGAACCACACTGTCTGAGCGCTCCTTCAGGTGGGAGTTTTCCCGTGCAACTCGATGGGTAGCCGTAGAAGGCTATGGGTAGCCTTGTCTGCGGTCAAAGCGTAAACCCAGCAGCAGACAATGTGCGATATCGCAAGCGATCTAATCGCCAGCCATCGCAGACGAGGCGAGGTTTTGGTATTGTCTGATACTTGGTGATCAGCGCAAGCGAGAAGATTCCACGCGCATCGCTGTCCGGCGCACACCTGGCGTCAACAGCCGATTTTGCTCTGTGGCGAGCACATAGCTTGCGAAATCACCTATATACTGCTGTCTTCGGGCCTGTTTCCTTTACGACAGATTCCGCTGCGGTTTGCGGCGCCGGAGCGGTTTTCACAGCATTTTGGATTATCCTTCGATGATTTAACAATACATGGCGTGTTAACTATCCCAATGCCTGTGAAAATCGCTCCCGCGCCGCAAACCGAAGCGAAATCCGTTGTAGTGGAAACAGGCCTTTAAGCCTTGAGCCAACTCCAGCGAGAAAACTCTCACGTAGCTGCAGAAGTGCCTTTTATTCAATAAACTTGGACCAGGATTAAGAAAATTTGAAGAGGTCTGGAGATCTCCATTCTCAGATAACCCCGACTCGTTCTTCACTGGGAACGGCCAGACCAGTATTATTTGATGCTTCACGGTGCATGTCGGCTAATCTCGATAAAAAGGGACGATAGCAGGCTGCTGATTAATCAAACATGGCCTCAACGAACGTGGAAAAGGTCAGATGGCAATCATCGACGATGGGATCTTGATAGTAATCAAGGTATTTCAGCATCAATCAGACTTATTATCAGGACACAAAAGTGCCACAAACTACACACTTATCACTCATTTCAATAGCAGAGGGCACCAAAGATACGTTAAGTGATAGTAAACATAATGTCGTCTCCGAATTTCGCAAATTTTCGACCCCAACTGGGGTCTTCCTTAGGCACTTTCTAGTAGAGATCCCAGACACCAGTGAATGAGCTGGGTCCTATTATGGATTCATAGTTATAAAGAAATACTATAAAGAAATATAATCATTTTGTGAGTAGTTTTTTGTGCTCTATGATGGATAAAGGTACGTTACATACATGTATATACATAATGTAGGATGAAGTGCATCTACCTCTGCTCTGCTGCTGTAACGTACAATACTAACTTCATATACATGTAATAGTACTTCAGGAACAACAATGGTGCCACTTGTCACTTACAAAGAGAATGTCCATGTCACACTTTGGGAAAGCTGCTGAAGGACTTTGAAATAATAGCAAAGTACAGTTTGAGTTGTCTTGTGGGAGTCTTTCGGTGAGTTCACTAACTGGAAAAAAATCACATTCTTCCTTGCCTGATGAAATTGACACAAACTGACACTGGCACCGTACACCGTACAATATCTTTCGGGGAGTTCATTAACTGGAAAAAATTCACATTCTTCCTTGCCTGATGAAATTGACGAAAACTGACACCGACACTGTACCATGCAATATCTTCTAACAACACTACATAGAATTGTTTAGCCCAACAGACAGATGATGTCGAAGCAAAAGTTAACATACCATTTTTCTACTCTAGACACATTACCAGCAACAACTGTACAAAACGTTTCTACGACTTCCTATGCATTGCCTGTTGCTGTCTGTTCGGTGTTGACTTAGCTCCCCCTTATGCCAGATTTAGCGCAACCATTAGCTGTACATATTTACCATCCATTCAGTCGAGATGGGGGAAGGAATCTTAGCTTTCAGCAATAAGATGACAGTTGCTATTAATTGCACAAATAGTACTGGGTACGAAGTGGAAGAATTCTTGCCGAAAGTGCCTTTTTTAGATATCTCACTTAACATCCCGAGGTCTGATGGTAACATTTACATGTATATCTGAAGTATATATGAACATTGGAAGGAGAAATTTTCAAATATCTGTGCACTGGGCAACCCTACAATATCAGTGATAGAAACCATGTGAAAAGATATTTTAGGTTGGTGATCAAAGTTGACTTCTTAGAGAACACAATTTTCATCAACGTTCTCCGATCTTCAGTCCATGGATTTGGGGTGTGAAATCCAGGGTATAGCCCCATCAGATGTTGACACGGATACAAGTAATTCTATTTTGAGAACATGGGCATGAATTGGGCGTTATAATACGCAGCCTAAACTACATGTGCATGTATTTCCCAATTGATGACAATAATACT
The DNA here is from genome assembly GCA_002633025.1 of Notospermus geniculatus. Lineage (NCBI taxonomy): Eukaryota > Metazoa > Nemertea > Pilidiophora > Heteronemertea > Lineidae > Notospermus > Notospermus geniculatus. Next base: position 211,045 of record NMRB01000088.1, read on the forward strand.
TCATCATTTTGAATTTTGTTTGGAATCATTACCAGACTTTCTATGAATGGTAAAAATCTCACAACTGCACGAATAAAGCATTCGGTGAAATGAAATATAACGCTGAAAATTGCAAGCAGCTTATAGAAATCAAAGAAACAAATCCTAGTGGTGCCATCTCAATATGAACTGGTGAACTAAGCACCAATGGTGACCAACTGGAACTCAAAGCAACCACATCAATCAAGAAAGACAGAAATGAGGTTCGGAGCATCAAGGCACCCCATCTACTTGAGCCACTTACTGCACTTATATCAAATTGTCTCTATATATCATGATAACTTCGCAGGGTGAGATTTGCTTTTCTCCCCATGACATGTGACAGCTTTGACCATCATGTTTTTACAGAAAGGTGACATTTCACAATATGCCAGTGCTCCCTTGAAGCCAATTGAGGACAGGCAAGTAACTTTGTACCCCCTGAATGCCTTAAAGGTAATGTATCATGACTTCTTTGTTTACATTCAATGTTTGTAAACATGGATGTTTACATTACGTGTATGTTATTTTGGACTTTTGGAACAAGCCAACTCACAAAATTGAACACTTTCGGTGTCAAAAGAATTTCTAGGGGGCATGCCACCAACAAATGACTCATAAGGCAAAGAAAGACTGGACACAAACAAACAAAATTTTAATAAACAATGATTTTCGTGGCCCGCGAAAACACCCGTGATACCACTTCTTGCAGAAAACGTAACAACAGAACCAGACAAGACAAAGCTTTTTTGACAAACCCAGTGGTTTGGTCGACGAGCAGTTCTTGCAGGTTGTGGCTCTTGTAAGCGTCTGACGAAAAATAGTTTTGCAGGCCAATATTATCCAAAAGGGGAGAATTTATCTCTAATTCTGCGTATCTTCCTTTTTCTACAGTTTGCACTACCATTCTAAGCGTGCATGATTGTTCTACTTGTGTCGCAGATATGCACTCTTGGCATGCTGCATTAATGCATCAATCATGCATTATTCATGCTGCATTTTTGTGGGGCAAATCAAATGCTAATTCGGAATGGAATTTTGTGACACCATCCAATACAAATAGCAAGCCGTGAGCTGCATGCAAAATCGACAGCCAACAGAAAATTTTTGTAAACTCAAACCAGGCTGATGATTAGAACCTGTCAATGAAAATATGCACTACACATATCACCGACCTGATCTTGTCCCGAGGACTTTGAAGGTTTTTTTACTTACCTAAAAAGAGAAGAAAAAAATGATAAGAATATAATATGATCAGAAAAGTACTGATTTCATCCAGATGCCGCTAGCCCTGTGGAAGACGGAAGGTATTGGATGAAAAAGCAACATTTTCTTGTTTTTTTTTACACAGGACGCAACACAAGGTTGAATAGGTCAACAGCACCAAGGGTAGAACCTGAAAAATTGAACAACAATGGCAAACTGACTGTCCAACAACACACATGATGTCTGCATGTTTAGTGTGGAAAAGTGGAGCTTCTTAAGGCAAAACACTATTTTTTCAATTTTTTTAGGATGCATATACCAGAAAGTGTCGATAGATGGTTATCTTAATATTTCCTTGTTAACATGCAAAAAAAACTATACTGGATATAAATCATAGGAACTCGACGCCTTGGTGATTAAAAATCCAGCAACAACAAAAAGGAACTGAAGCGTGGACGTGCATAAATCATCACGGCATAGAAAAGTACAAATTAATATTGAGATTCAATATAAAGTTGAATTTGAACATAAATTCAGCTTGAATGGGAAACAAATTTCCTGCTGTATGTTGACTGTCAACAACAGAATAGTGTATGCGATTTAAAGGCCTGTAGTCTGTTCATGGAATAATGAAGCGGCTGCAGCAAAAGCATCACTGGTTGTGAGTTTATTCGCATACATGTATTAAAATCATTGCTGTCCACCAATATCTGTGCAAGGGAGTGTGCAATAAACATATACATAATAACCCAGAGAGACATTGATTGCAGTTTTTTTATAGCAAAAGCCTTTAACCTTTTCCGTTCTTGTAGCAGACAACTGCTTTTGCTTCAGCATCCTGAGGTAATAAGGATGTGACTGGAGTGGGTCATAAAATGAATGTTGGTCATCGATGACGTTACACCAATATGTATGGTAGGCCTTTAAGGAATTTTGAAAACGTCATGCACGGTGTGTCATCTATGTTCCCCTCATTTTGTTGCAGGGGTGCAATATGAACTTAAAGAACCTTAAAGTACTGCTGAAATACAATATGACATTTACTGAAATCAACTTTAGGGGCCGTATGCACCAAACGAAGATTGTCTTGAACTCAAGTTGAGCCACAACTTTTCCATTGTTCAGGTTTGCCAGGGCATGATGTGACAATGGAAAAGTTGTGGCTTAACCTCAGTTCAAGATAATCGCCGTTTGGTGCATACCGACCTATAAGTATCAGCTTAAATATGTTTAAATGACTACTTCAGTCACCTTTTACGCATGCATCTTTCAGTTACCTTTCAGTTGCCTTTCAGTCACTTATCAGTATGACTGAAAGATCTCTTACCCCTTTCAGCACATTTCATCAAAACTGAAAGGTGCTGGAATTTGCCATTTCGTCTAATGTCAAGTGCCGTTAAAATGGTGTTGGCACGAGTTAATTGCCAGACAAAGTACATGTACCTTACTATCTGATCTTTTGACTTCTGTGATGAGGGCATCTTCAAAAAGACGATCAAAACGACCATTTGGTGCAGGATTATGAAAAAGTTTCTACGGCAATCCTAAGGGTTAAAACAGGAAAGATTGGTGTTTGGCGATGGCGACCGCGATGTTTATTATTGGGGTTAAGGAGGAACACCACTCTAGATCAACAAGCCCAGAGGGATCAATCGGTATCCATGACAAGTGCTGGGTTCGGAGCAGCTGTAACCAGCCGCGCAGCTAATAAGCAAAGACGTAGATAACGCGGATCGAGCCCCGGAAAAAATAATCCGAGAGGAAGGAATAGAATGGAGCTGAGAAATATTGAGTCGGGAAGATCAAAGCCAAGGGAAGTCGGCATGTGGTTGGGTGACAGTGTTTTGTTTAGTGTTAGTCAGTTTTGATGTGAACGGATTCTTTTACGAGAATGCTGTGTTTATAACAAAGGGAGTAAGAAATAAATTGGAAAGTAAGAAGACAATGGGAAATTTTGGAATTTTGCGCGAATTTTTCAATTTCTCAAACTGGGAGAAATTTTTTTCACATTTGGAGAAGTTTTCTTAAAATGACATGACATTTAAATTCGCGCAAAATGCCAAAATTTCCCACTTCTTATTTTCTACTTTTATTTCTTACTCCCTTAAAGCGAACTGGTCGCGCCAGTCAAGGTGTCTGAATAGAGATCAAACGCCGCCATCTTGAATCTATTACTTTACTCACATCGGAAATTTTCTGCCTACTAAGTGCAAATTTGCACAACTGCTGTAGCTTTGCCGCCTTCGAATAGCATAGAACACGGTCAACTGCAAATCTAGGCTTACCTATAGGGATGTAATCCGCTAAAATACGACATTTGTGATTTTGAAATTGTGAACTTCGTGGGCCACGAAATTATTCTTTTCGTCATTTTTGGCTGAGGTTGCAGAGATTTTCCTGTGATCTGGACTACACCATACAAACCAGACAGTTGAGTGCCTCTTGTATCAAAGTAAGTTGAGGAGGGGAGACCAGGCACTGATTTCCATGACAGAAAAAGACCAAGAGTGGTTGATCCTTCTGGGCCAATATCTCAGATAGACAATGCAATGAGGAACGACCCTTGCCAGCTCAATCTTAGATGAAAACCACAAGTTGCAGTTGATGGACGTCACCACGGGTACTTCACGAACTAAGCCAACAATGACACAGACAGAGTCTCGACATCTAACTTCCATCAATTTTTCATTCGGATGAGCGCTGTTGATCCCGCAGACGTGAAACAGCACTTTCACAAATGGGCTAGTGAATTCTATATGGCTTCGTTAGCAGAAAAGCCATTCCCAATTGTCCAATCAATAATTAACTCCGTCTTTCTCGATGGCCAGCTCCTACGTAATTAGATCAGAAATTTTAGATATGCCATTTGATGACTCTTTAGAAGTTGATTTGCCCCATTATTATATGTCCCTAGTCAGTAAGTCATGAATCTGTGTCAGTGGGAAACGGGCATCAGTCTAGTGTCATCACCTAAAAAAGAGCTTGTCGCTCTCTGAATGTAGAATCAGAGCTTTATTAATTTGCCCTTCCAACAAAATGCTATTCTCTTTTTTACAGCAGTCCGAATGAGCCACTGCCAGGTTAAAGGAACTCACATGGACCATCTAGGCGTAAACTGAAAAACTCTGCCTCATCAAAATGACGAACCCTACATGTAGGTTCGTTTTCCATTATCACCAAACTGAGTATCTAAATTCGTCAAAATGACAAGTCCAGGTTCGTCATTTTGACGAACCCTTGACGAACATAAACAAGGGTTCATCAGAATGACAAACGTGGACTTGTCATTTTGACGAATATATTTACTCAGATTGGTGATAATGAAAACGAACCTAAGTTCGTCATTTTGATGAAGAAAAGTTTTTCAGTGTAGGGTTGGTCCATTGACCATCCATGCAGTCTAATTCCTTGAAGGTTGGGCTTCCCGGACTTGGCAGACTTGATTGTGTGAACATTACAACAGGACCATTGGCATTGGATGGTCAACTGGCCAATGTTAACGGACCTTTTAATGTGGAAAAAAGAGTACATGTATACACACATTTCCAGACAAAATGCACACCAAATACAGCACATGATGTGAACTGCCAATGAGGTTCGACAATCACTTTGGCGGATCGCCCCTTTAAGGGTTAAATCTGACACACGTAATCCCAGATTAGAATTCTTGTTGTTAATGGATACAAATGCTTTAATAATGGAACTCCTCCGACCTTATCCCAGGCAAGCCATTAGCCACAAAGCTAAACAGACTTAAACGCTTTCCAGGAACTCTATGCTTGGAAGCCATCTTCCATTACCAGAAGAAGAATCAGATACGTTCAATAGTCTCATCGTTACGATGATACATGTACGTTCAATAGTCTCATCGTAACGGCAACAGACCATCTCCCTTTGGATATTGGTAACCTTTCTTTGGGAATGTACCCATGGCGTTTGACTTTATTCTGAAACTAGAGAACGCACCAATCCTAATAGGAAGTGGACACGGAGAGTTACTACTGGTGGTGTCCCAACAATGAACTACTGGCAGTTGATACCCAGCGTCCCACTGGAAAACTATGGCAGTCACGTTCACAACAAGCGTCCCAATAGAAAATCATGGCAGTTCACCATGTATCCCATGGAAAACCATGGCAGCACGTTCACAGCATGTCATGATGTGTCCCAATGGAAAATCATGGCAGTCACATTCACAACATGTGTCCCAATGGAAAATCATGGCAGTTCACCATGTGTCCCAAAACCATGGAATCAGTTCACAACATGTGTCCCAATGGAACATCATGGCAGTCACATTCACAACATGTGTCCCAATGGAAAATCATGGCAGTCACGTTCTCAACATGTGTCCCAAAGGAAAATCATGGCAGTTCACCTATGGTGTCGCAACAGAGAACCAACGTGGCAACTCCTACTAATGGTATCCCAATGGAAAACCATGGCAGCTATCACGACTGATGTCAGAATGGACAACAGTTGGCAGTTCATACCGGTCACGTCTTTGTGATAAACGCCATTTCCACCATGCCCACTGAGTGGCCACTGAGGTAGCTGAAAGTCAACAAAATCACGATCTCATACGCTAATTGAAAAAGGCTGATTAATCCGCTTTGTTTGTTAGGCACACACGAGACATGACTAAGTCAACAGTTCTATAATTTCCGGTGTTCAAATAAAAGAATTTGAGACACGGACCTTGAAGATAAATTAAAATTGATGATGTCTAAAAATAGCTGAGGGCACGAAAGACTAAGGAGAGATTTTCATGTTAGACACGTTCTTCGTTGAATTATTAAGATTATGAATTTTAATCAGCATGGAATGGAACATTCCACAGAGTATTGCATTTCTCAAAGAAACACAGTAAATTCGAGGATTTTTTTCGTGTCACAGTTGCTTTTTGTGTGCTGTTTACGGTGGAAAAGTGGCAGACAGCACTTCCAAATCGGTATGATCCATAAGGAAAGAGATGACCCATAAGGCAAGAAATATGACCCCTGAGGCGTCCCGTGAGGCAAGAGGTATGATAATGGAGGGATGACCGATGAGGCAAAAGATACATTATGACCCATGACGAATGAGATACATGTACACTGTATGGCATGAAATATGACTCGCGAGGCAAGAGATGTGACCCGTGAGGCAGGAGATATGACACACAAGGAAAGAAATCCCGTGGGACAAGAGCTATGACCCATGAGGTAAGAGATATGACTCGTGAGGCAAGAGATGAGACCGTTGGAGCAAGATATGTGACCCATGAGGCAAGAGGTACGACCCTTGAGGAAAGAGATATGACTCGTGAGGCAAGATATACGACCCATGAGGCAAAAGATATGACCCGTGAGGCAGGAGATATGACATATAAGGCAAGAGAAACCCATGAGGCAAGAGATACGACTCGTGAGGAAAGGGGTACGATCCATGTAACAAGAGATATGACCCGTGAGGCAAGAGATATGACCCCATGAAGCAAGAAAGACGACTCGTGAGGCACGAAATATGACTCGTGAGGCAAGAGATATGCCCCATGAGACAAGAGATATGACTCGTGAGGCAAGAGATATGAGCCTTGGAGCTAGAGATATGACCCTTGAGAAAGTGATGACCTGTGATGAAAGATTTATGACTCATGAGGCGAGAGATATGACATATGAAGAGTTATGACCAATGAGGTCTATATGACTCATGAGGCAAGGGGTACGATCCATGTAACAGGAGATATGACCCGTAAGACAAGAGATATGACCCCATGAGGCAAGAAAGACGACTCGTGAGGCAAGAAATATGACTCCTGAGGCAAGAGATATGACCCATGAGGCAAGAGATACGTATCACGAGGCAAGAGATATGACCTTTGGAGCAAGAAATATGACCCAATGAGAATGAGATGACCTGTGATGCAAGACATATATGACTCATGAGGCAAGAGTTATGACATATGAAGAGATATGACCAAAGAGTAAGAGATATGACTCGTGAGCAAGAGATATTAATATCTGTGAGACAAGCAATATGGCATGAGGTATGGCCCTTAATGCAAGATAGACTACGTGACCCGGCAAGGGATAATTCTTGAGGCAAGATATGTGACCCGTCAGGGAAGAACTGTGATCCGAGAAGCAAGAGATATGACACGTGGGGCAAAGATATGATCTGTAAGAAGATGACGCATGAGGCCACAGGAGATATGATCCATGATCCATATAGATCCGATCACTTCGAAACTGAATCAACAAGTAGGAATAGAATATTCTCCTCACGTTGCAAACGGTGTAAAATTCTGTCCCCGTTGGGGTCACATTATACCGACATGGTTCTTAATTGATCATTCTCAGGTTACCACCAACTGGATTGTTGAATCGGTTCCTGTGAATATTTGATGATTTGGTTAGAAACGGAGATATCGCGTTCTTGAAGCGATAATTTCCGTTCGGGATAGGCAGATCGTTTCATTGGCAAACATTCAGGATCGATCATTCGACGATTTGATAAACACAGCTGGAGGGAATTTATTACAAGCTGGATAATGTAGTGTTGTTTAATAGCTGGATTTTTAGGTTGTTCATTTCAGTCATATTTTTTGTCAAGATGAAATGCAGTGAAAACGTGTACGTTTTTTGTTACTTCCACTTCAATGGAAAATGTGCTGACAAGGACAGCTGCGCTGTTACACCGATTAAAGTGAACTGGTCGCGTCTGTTAAGTTGCCTGAATAGAGAATGGAACGCCGCCATCTTGAATCTATTACAGTTCTCACTTTGAGAATTAATTTCCTACTAATTATTAATGCGTATTACATAACTGCTGTGGCTTTTCTGCCTTCGAATACCACGCATCAGAACACGGTCCATTACAAATATATGCTTACGTACGAATTTAATCTGCTAAATGCGAAAATTTGTAATTTTGAAATTGTGAATTTTGTGGGCCACAAAATTATTCTTAGTGTCATTTTTGACTGCCGCGACTTATTCCCTTTAAGCATCCCAAATTGTTTTCTAAAGACTGCAAGTGCACTTACCACAAAACAAAACAGTAGAGACTGCACGGAAAATTTCTTTCCCATATTAAAATTTCTCTCAAGCTGCAACCATGCAAATTGCAATACATTATGTGCCTCTTGACACACAAAACAAAGAAGCCATTAAAAAGATCCCACTTTGCCTTAACACCATAACCTGATGCAGTGTGAAATATTCAAAGCATTTTCTCAGGTCCTTGAACAGCCCGCAGCGAAATTCTATAGAAAATGCATGCCCTGCCATTTCAACTCAACTGATGTTGAAAGTCAATGGCATGGCATATTGCTTTTCACCTCTGCAGCAATGTAGTTATATATAACAAGGTAAATCCGCAGGCCAAAAATCTCAGCAATTGTTACAGCAAGAATAGATCTGGATATGAACAATGATTTGAGCCACACGTTTGTGTCGCACATAATAGGGAGTTTAAGGAATCAAACGATAAACGTTAACTTTTATACCACAACGTTATTTTTCATACTGCGAATTCAACAGATTATACATGTATTGCATTTTCGGTACAAAAAATCGAGAGGTTAAGAAACCGCTCCGTTAACGCTAACACTATTTCTGACGTACACCTGCAATGTAAAAAAATAACGTTGGCGTTAGTGTTACCGTTAACGGAGCGATTTCGTAACCTCTCGATTAACTTTGTCGTAAAGTTAACGTTTATCGTTTGATTTCTTAAACTCCCTAATTTCAAAGGTCTTCTTTTTATTCTATCAGGCAACTCTTACATTTACCCAAAGGACAGATTTATGAAGGTTTAGCCTTTGTTTTAGCTTAATATGAGTGTACCGATCAGAAACTAGTTTTGTCGTTTTACTTATTGCACTGTTTACATTATTTAGCGCAGGTACAAAGTACATGTAAAAAGACTTGATCGTTTTAAAGATATTTGAGATTTCAGAAAACTGGGTTTTGAAAATTTGTTCACTGAGCCCTTAGTTTTTTCAACCAACACATAAGTTACCTGAGAAAAATATTTTAAAGGATTCTCATATTTCAGTGAGGGTATATGGTCAGAAGGAAAGAACTGAAAGGAGAAGTAAAGGGAGAGAAAAGGTTTGAAAAGAAGTTTTTCAACCAACACGTAAGTTACCTGAGAAAAATATTTTGAAGGATTCTCTTATTTCACTGAAGGTATATGGTCAGAAGGAAAGAACTGAAAGGGAGAAGGAAAGAACTGAAAGGGAGAAGTAAGAGAGAGGAAAGGTTTGAAAAGAAGACAATTGAAAAGTGGAACTTTAAAAAAACTTCCTCAGGGCCAAATGTCACTTTTCCATTCACAGTCAAAGTCTGTGACTGTAATTTTAAGGGCTAGCAAAGAGAGGAAGCCTCATCCTATAGCCACCTACCTTTAGCAGCTCCTATGGCCGCAACAGCCACGTTCCCCATGAGTTTGGATAAGAGATTGTCCATTGCTAGTGAGTAGTCACAACAAGAGTAAACAACAAGTTACGCTCACACGAAGTTCGAAACCATCCAGCGGAGAAATGACAGCAAGCAGGCAATGTTCATTTATAGTCTCATCGTTACGATGATACATGTACGTTCAATAGTCTCATCGTAACGGCAACAGACCATCTCCCTTTGGATATTGGTAACCTTTCTTTGGGAATGTACCCATGGCGTTTGACTTTATTCTGAAACTAGAGAACGCACCAATCCTAATAGGAAGTGGACACGGAGAGTTACTACTGGTGGTGTCCCAACAATGAACTACTGGCAGTTGATACCCAGCGTCCCACTGGAAAACTATGGCAGTCACGTTCACAACAAGCGTCCCAATAGAAAATCATGGCAGTTCACCATGTATCCCATGGAAAACCATGGCAGCACGTTCACAGCATGTCATGATGTGTCCCAATGGAAAATCATGGCAGTCACATTCACAACATGTGTCCCAATGGAAAATCATGGCAGTTCACCATGTGTCCCAAAACCATGGAATCAGTTCACAACATGTGTCCCAATGGAACATCATGGCAGTCACATTCACAACATGTGTCCCAATGGAAAATCATGGCAGTCACGTTCTCAACATGTGTCCCAACGGAAACTCATGGCAGTTCACCTATGGTGTCGCAACAAAGAACCTACGTGGCAACTCCTACCAATGGTATCCCAATGGAAAACCATTGCAGCTATCACGACTGATGTCCGAATGGACAACAGTTGGCAGTTCATACCGGTCACGTCTTTGTGATAAACGCCATTTCCACCATGCCCACTGAGTGGCCACTGAGGTAGCTGAAAGTCAACAAAATCACGATCTCATACGCTAATTGAAAAAGGCTGATTAATCCGCTTTGTTTGTTAGGCACACACGAGACATGACTAAGTCAACAGTTCTATAATTTCCGGTGTTCAAATAAAAGAATTTGAGACACGGACCTTGAAGATAAATTAAAACTGATGATGTCTAAAAATAGCTGAGGGCACGAAAGACTAAGGAGAGATTTTCATGTTAGACACGTTCTTCGTTGAATTATTAAGATTATGAATTTTAATCAGCATGGAATGGAACATTCCACAGAGTATTGCATTTCTCAAAGAAACACAGTAAATTCGAGATTTTTTTTCGTTTCACAGTTGCTTTTTGTGTGCTGTTTACGGTGGAAAAGTGACACACAGCACTTCCAAATCGATAAGATCCATAAGGAAAGAGATGACCCGTAAGGCAAGAAATATGACCCCTGAGGCGTCCCGTGAGGCAAGAGGTATGAAAATGGAGGGATGACCGATGAGGCAAAAGGTATGACCCATGACGAATGAGATACATGTACACTGTATGGCATGAAATATGACTCGCGAGGCAAGAGATGTGACCCGTGAGGCAGGAGATATGACACACAAGGAAAGAAATCCAGTGGGACAAGAGCTATGACCCATGAGGTAAGAGATATGACTCGTGAGGCAAGAGATAAGACGCTTGGAGCAAGATATATGACCCATGAGGCAAGAGGAATGACCCGTGAGGCAGGAGATATGACATACAAGGCAAGAGAAACCCATGAGGCAAGAGATACGACTCGTGAGGAAAGGGGTACGATCCATGTAACAAGAGATATGACCCGTGAGGCAAGAAATATGACTCGTGAGGCAAGAGATATGCCCCATGAGATAAGAGATATGACTCGTGAGGCAAGAGATATGACCATTGGAGCAAGAGATATGACCCTTGAGAAAGAGATGACCTGTGATGAAAGATTTATGACTCATGAGGCGAGAGATATGACATATGAAGAGTTATGACCAATGAGGTAAGATATATGACTCATGAGGCAAGGGGTACGATCCATGTAACAGGAGATATGACCCGTAAGACAAGAGATATGACCCCATGAGGCAAGAAAGACGACCCGTGAGGCAAGAAATATGACTCCTGAGGCAAGAGATATGACCCATGAGGCAAGAGATACGTATCACGAGGCAAGAGATATGACCTTTTGGGCAAGAAATATGACCCAATGAGAAAGAGATGACCTGTGATACAAGACATATGACTCATGAGGCAAGAGTTATGACATATGAAGAGATACATGTATGACCAAAGAGTAAGAGATATGACTCGTGAGGTAAGAGATACGACTCGTGAGGTAAGATATATGACTCGTAAAGCAAGAGATATATCTGTGAGGCAAGCAATATGGCATGAGGTATGACCCTTAATGCAAGATAGACTATGTGACCCGGCAAGGGATAATTCCTGAGGCAAGATATGTGACCCGTCAAGGAAGAACAGTGATCCGAGAAGCAAGAGATATGACACGTGGGGCAAAGATATGATCTGTAAGAAGATGATGCATGAGGCCACAGGAGATATGATCCATGATCCATATAGATCCGATCACTTCGAAACTGAAATCAACAAGTAGGAATAGAATATTCTCCTCACGTTGCAAACGGTGTAAAATTCTGTCCCCGTTGGGGTCACATTATACCGACATGGTTCTTAATTGATCATTCTCAGGTTACCACCAACTGGATTGTTGAATCGGTTCCTGTGAATATTTGATGATTTGGTTAGAAACGGAGATATCGCGTTCTTGAAGCGATAATTTCCGTTCGGGATAGGCAGATCGTTTCATTGGCAAACATTCAGGATCGATCATTCGACGATTTGATAACACAGCTGGAGGGAATTTATTACAAGCTGGATAATGTAGTGTTGTTTAATAGCTGGATTTTTAGGTTGTTCATTTCAGTCATATTTTTTGTCAAGATGAAATGCATTACGGATGAGAAAGTGAAAACGTGTACGTTTTTTGGTACTTCCACTTCAATGGAAAATTTGCTGACAAGAACAGCTGTGCTGTTACACCGATTAAAGTGAACTGGTCGCGTCTGTCAAGTTGCCTGAATAGAGAATGGAACGCCGCCATCTTGAATCTATCACAGTTCTCACTTTGAGAACTAATTTCCTAATAATTATTAATGCGTATTACATAACTGTTGTGGCTTTTCTGCCTTCGAATACCATGCATTAGAACACGGTCCATTACAAATATATGCTTACGTACGAATCTAATCTGTTAAATACGAAAATTTGTAATTTTGAAATTGTGAATTTTGTGGGCCACAAAATTATTCTCAGTGTCATTTTTGACCGCCGCGGCTTATTCCCTTTAAGCATCCCAAATTGTTTTCTAAAGACTGTACTCCGACACTGCCAGTGCGCCTACCACAAAACAAAACAGTCGAGACTGCACGGAAAATTTCTTTCCCACATTAAAATTTCTCTTAAGCTGCAACCATGCAATACATTACGTGCCTCTTGACACACAAAACAAAGAAGCCATTAAAAAGATCCCACTTTGCCGTAACACCATAACCTGATGCAGTGTGAAATATTCAAAGCATTTTCTCAGGTCCTTGAACAGCCCGCAGCAAAATTCTATAGAAAATGCATGCCCTGCCATTTCAACTCAACTGATGTTGAAAGTCAATGGCATGGCATATTGCTTTTCACCTCTGCAGCAACGTAGTTATATATAACAAGGTAAATCCGCAGGCCAAAAATCTCAGCAATCGCTGCAGCAAGAATAGATCTGGATATGAACAATGATTTGAGCCACACGTTTGTGTCGCACATAATAGGGAGTTTAAGAAATCAAAGGATAAACGTTAACTTTTATACCACAACGTTATTTTTCATACTGCGAATTCACCAGATTATATATTGCATTTTCGGTACAAAAAATAACTTTGTCGTAAGTTAACGTTTATCGTTTGATTTCTTAAACTCCCTAATTTCAAAGGTCTTCTTTTTATTCTAGGCAACTCTTTCATTTACCCAAAGGACAGTTACATGTATGTATGAAGGTTTAGCCTTCGTTTTAGCCTATGAGTGTAGGCCTACCGACCAAAAAATAATTTTGTCGTTGCACTCTTTAAATTTAGCGCAGGTACAAAGTAAAAAGACTTATTGTTTTAAAGATATTTGAGATTTTAGAAAAGTGGCTTTTGAAAATTTGTTCACTGGGCCCTCAACAGTTTTTTCAACCAACACATAAGTTACCTGAAAAAATATTTCAAAGGATTCTCATATCTCACTGAGGGTATATGGTCAGAAGGAAAGAACTGAAAGGAGAAGTAAAGGGAGAGAAAAGGTTTGAAAAGAAGTTTTGCAAGCAACACGTAAGTTACCTGAGAAAAATATTTTGAAAGATTCTCTTATTTCACTGAAGGTATATGGTCAGAAGGAAAGAACTGAAAGGAAGAAGTAAGAGAGAGGAAAGGTTTGAAAAGAAGACAATTGAAAAGTGGAACTTTAAAAAAAAACTTCCTCAGGGCCAAATGTCACTTTTCCATACACGGTGCAAAGTCCGACTGTGATTTTAAGGGCTAGCAAAGAGAGGAAGCCTCATCCTATAGCCACCTACCTTTAGCAGCTCCCATGGCCGCAACAGCCACGTTCCCCATGAGTTTGGATAAGAGATTGTCCATTGCTAGTCAGTAGTCACAACAAGAGTAAACAACAAGTTACGCTCACACGAAGTTCGAAACCATCCAGCGGAGAAATGACAGCAAGCAGGCAATGTTCATTGACTTCTTCTACATACTAATTGCCAATGCCAACCCACAACTATAAATGCAACAACCCGAGAGAATTCTCGGGATGTTGCCACCAATTTACAGTGAAACCATGTTAAATCGCCAATCTGGCAGCATGAAATATATATGCTACATTTGGAGTGCTCGTCGAGTGTTGAATTCCCCGGATCCGGACAGTTGGGCATGAAGCTTTAATACCAATGTCCCACAATGGCTTGCAGAACCTCGCTAGGAGGACCATAACTAATGAGTATGGCCAAATGGTTATCATAAACCTCAGAAAATCAATGTGAGGCAAATGAAAAAAGTATTATCCACTATGTCGAGGGCCAGTAATGGAATAAGAGCGACATTTGTCCAAATTGTGGTCTGTATTCGAGGGTCATCGCGTGATTTATAAACCATCTCAACCAAAGGCAGAGGATTTAGTCTCGGGGCGGGATTGTGGAAAAACAGTAATCAATAGCTCGTCAGACTTTTATTAAAATGTGCATGAAATTTATGAACATCGTGGAAAACAACAGGTTTTTGATTGATCTGTTGTTAAAGACAATGAAAAATTAATTTCAACATCACAAACTCTATGTTCTGGATGGAAATTATCGTAAATCGATTGTTTTGTATTTTTGTTCCCGACTTAATTGACAGCAAGAGTGGCGTAGTGTAAGCGTCAGTGCCGGTGACTCCGGGTGGTCTGAGTTCAATTTCATTAGTGTTACCCTGGAAAGTCAGATAATGGGGTCACCCTCTTTGGTCAAGACGAATTTCAGCCAAGACTCCAGTTTCCTCCTGCAAAACAATGGGTCATATGAATAAAGACTAGCAAATGCTTTTACTTCAACTTTGTACAGCTTTGCTTAGTGCATTTGTATTGCAAAATTCAAGTAAAAGCATTTGCTAGTCTTTATTCATATGGCCCATTATCGAAGAGTCACACCTCGACAATGAGGACCCTAGCTCACTAACTCAATAGGTGTCACTAGTGGTTAAAACTACTATGAAATGAAACTGACATCCCGGTCCTGATCCATTCCCCACACAAAAAGGCGTCCATTGTATAGGACCTGGTTTCGGTGTGCTGCCCTCTATATCGTAGCTAGGATCCCCATTACAGAAAGGAAAGAGTTATTCTTGATCAAAACATGGCGTCCATTTTAAGGAGTTGTCTTCTTCAATTTTTTGTAAGAGAATAAGGTACAAGTATCACTTAAGAGAGGTTGGACTAAAAAGCATTGAATACATATTATTGAACTCGAACAACAAAATTTCCTTGGCCTTATGCTGTCGTCATAGCGCTCTGCTTTTTCCTTTGACAGCTAGTTGCGGACGAGACGTTTGTATCCTATGGCTGCACGTCAATCAAAATGTGTTCATCGCAAGTTAATTGACAGTTACTATAGGTTCCAGTTATCTTTCGATAAAGAGGATACATAATGATTGACAAGCAATTAAAGATCATTCCTCTGGATTAGAATCGAAAGTTTAAAAAGCAACTCAATGATGTCAACGATGAAACCCTGTCAGATTTTTTGTTTCTGGTTGTCACTGGATTTTCCTAAAATATAGACATAAAGGAGAAAGGTTACGAGAGATAGATGCCATTGGCAACAGGTGTATCAAAGAATATTCGTTTGGCTAACATTATAGCAAGAATTCTAGCCGAGCATGATAAAATCTGACCAGTTTTTATAGGTTCAGCGCCTCGACGGCCGCCATGGAAACCCAAGGGTTGCCTATCGAAAACAGTGGATATTTCGTATGCTCTCGGACAAAAACTACAAAACAGAACATTGGCTGGTAACATAGACGTTTACCAATACGTCTGCTCGGGAGAAACAGTACAACAGGCGGTAGTCATGAGGACAAAGCATATCTTTTTCATTGACTGATAATTTCACCGAACATTCCCCATACTCACTTGTGACAGGATTGGAATATTTCCGAGTGAGAGATCATACAGACATTTTAGACAACGAAGAACTCTGTTTTAGGGCATGTTCATTGATTCTCTCTCAGAAACTTTTTTATGAGTTTTTACTTGTCAAAGCTTATGAAATATGAAGGAATGAGTCAATCAAGTGGACTTCAAACCTGCTTTCTCTTCAACAGTATACACTAGCAACTGAAAAAATGGCCATTCCTGTATCGAAATGTCCGCCTTTTCATTTTCCAAGTCTTTTTGGGATTGGTCATCCTGCACTCTGATGTTGCAAACAGAATTAAAGTGCCACTGTGTGCATGAGGTATGCCTCAGTATCCCTCCCCTGGCGGCGAAATCTGGAACAAATGAGATTAGACTGGTGTCCTGTCCAACCCATACAAAACCAGTGGCAACACCTAGGCCAGACTGATGCTATGTCGAAACCTAATAAAAGGTATGAAACCTTTCGCCAGCGTGTCCATATACATGTACGTACCTCTATGTAAACTCGGCCTAATGCACGCTTCGCAACCGTGAAGCCAGAAAGTTTTCGCAAAGCCCCCGAAACGCCAACACGAACTTGTATCCTTTTGTTCGGTGCTCTCTTCGTGGCATCGAACAATGGGTTTGGCGTTCGCGGTGGCGCTTCGGGGGCTTTGCGAAAACGCTCTATTGTTAATCAGCGTGTCCGTATACCGTGTAGCTCTGTGGTAATCGCAGCCTTTTACTGTACAACATTTTTGGACACCCTATACTACATTGTAGCTAGTTTATTCATTACGAAAACCAACCATTATCGAACGCAATTTGGCCACATGAAATATTCAACAAGTCTAATGTTACATCACCAGTGGGAACAGCTGGATGCCAGCATCTCGTCCACGATCGCATTTTATTTGGCATTTAATGTAAATTGCTATTTCCCATGACCTGGAATACCCAAATCAAATTTGTGGATTCCTACCCGGATAATTACATCTGAGTGGCAACGGTTGATCTTATTATGACCCGTGGAATGGCAGCCTCCGTGTATGGATGAAGCCCACAACCTGACGGGGACTCCGCCGATCACTGAATACAAATGGCGTACCAACTAAACCAGGTCATTGTCAATTTATGGTTCCCTCCGCCTGCGACCTTGATGCGGGGGATTTTATCGGGAAACTGCTGGCGATGCACCATCACCAGCAATTAGGAGATCTATAGGGACAGGATGATGGAGAAGGAGGGGAATGGGTGATGGACCAGTGATTACATCCGATGACTTCTTAAAGATGCCCACGAGGAAGAATCTTCAAATGATTTCCAATAAAACTGGTGGTACACATACGGAAATCTCAGTGAGATTATCTCTGCGAGGCATAGTCTGTGAGTAGACTGGTTCCCGTCTTTGTCGCTGCACTCCCGCGGCGCTCGCTTCAGTGGAACGGACAGTAGCGAGTGGAGCGGCAAAGACTGTAACCAGTCCAAACTTGACGCTAGGTGGCGATATCTGGGCAAGGATATCACCACTAGCATCGACGCTAAGTTTCCAACTTGAAAAGTAGTGCGCGCGCGGAGCGAACAGTAGAAATTCTTCTATTTGTAAAGCGGTTACCCATCACGTCGTTTTCTACGCTTACAATATAGATCTATTGTAGATAGGTGTACAAAGGTATACATCGGTAGAGTAAATATAAAGTGATAATAAAGTTATTCTGTTTCATTTTCGACAAGATAAATATTGTCTTTTGCAAATGATAACATTTTGAAAAAGAAGTTAGCGTCACTTGAAAGACCAACAAGATGGCGGCCCCACCGACGATGACGTCAAGATTTTCAAGATGGCGATCTGGCGTCGATGGCAGTGTTATTAGAATTTCGTCCAATTATCAAAAAATTTCAACGCTGTCGTGGAGTATGGGCTTAACCCGCCGGCGGGTGGAGGATTTCCTTGGCGCGTTGGCCTCTGAGTAGAAAATTAATCCCGGTCGTGGTAGATCGCGGTCAGTATGGATGGTGACCGGCGCGCGTACACCGCTGACTGATCTGCGATGAGGTTGCGATGGATTTTAGGATTGGTAGAAAGATATTTGAGACTGTGTTGTCAAGTCACACTTTGTGATGACAGGGTTAATCCCATAGTAGTCACATCTTCGTGGCGGTCTTCAAAGCTTCTTAAAAAAAACAACGCATCAGGAAGTTATGCTTCTGTAATATCAAAGATTATCTGCATTATCTTTTTCTGCGCTCTTCGTAGATCAAATAGATAACTAGTCTCAGCAGACGCAAGACGAATTTTCAATATAAAAGAAAGACGGATATGGGAGTTAGTCACGAGAGTGCATAAGAGATGTGGAAGCCAGATTGTGTTGATGGTATAGTTAATAAGTCATGCTCTGTTGTCAGAGTTCTGGGTGAGTCGAATTTCCAGTGAACTGTTGCGGTGGTTTCGTATTAATGTCGTATGTTTGCCAAGTAAAAAGTGAGTGTTAAACGCGCCAGCTCAAGTTAGCAGACCCAAGCAAGGCAGGAGGCTTTGAAGCTGGCACTGCTGCAGTCTTTGCAGAGGTGGACAAGTGGAATTTTTCGTATGTTTGCCAAGTAAAAAGTGAGTGTTAAACGCGCCAGCTCGAAGTTAGCAGACCCAACCAAGGCAGGAGACTTTGAATTTGGCACTGCTGTAGGGCAATTCCACGGTCACGAACGTGACATGTTTTCACTTATTCAGTGCTGTCTCCGCAAATTTTGGAACCACAGAAAGATGTAATACCCTCCATCATGTCAGGCTCTTGTCCTTCTATGCCCCTGGTATGAATTAAGTTCGTTGTGATTCATAATTAGTTCACTGTTTGCTAATTAGTTGCGTCACGGACGTGATCTGTGCGATGTCACGTCCGTGACGCAACTAATTAGCAAATGCATGTAGTGCACTAATTATGAATCACAACAACTTACTAGTAATTCATACCAGGGGCATAGAAGGACAAGAGGCTGACATGATGCAGGGTATTACATCTTTCTGTGGTTCCAAAATTTGCGGAGACAGCACTGAATAAGTGAAAACATGTCACGTCCGTGACCGTGGAATTGCCCTGTAGTAGTCTTTGTAGAGGTGGACAAGTGGGGTTTTTTCATGTTCATCTCCACTGCACAAGGGTACGTCCATCCTTCGCCAACCTCTAGTTTGCACCCTGGCATGGCACGGCCACACAGCCGGATCACACCATATGGCATCACTACGCGACGGTCGCATGCAGGCGGTCCACCGGACTGCCCACCAAGAGGTACTTGTCCAGCATCGCTATTGCCACCTCTGCATCAATCAGCAACCACACCGCTAATGTCCAATCACTCTCGATACCAACATACTATGTTTACTCAGCTTTATACTTGCGACAGACTACGACAGAAAAAGCGTTCGTGACAATGATAGAAATGGATTGCGGATGTCTTTCTTTTGCTAGCCAGCAATGAGATTTCCATTTGAGTAATGGAATTAGGCAAGTGCTGTTGACGACTGACCCCAACATTACTGAGCGGAATTGTATGAGACGTCTTTGAGGTCGTCTAGGTGTACAGCTATACTTAGTCATCATTCTCTGGCTAAAGGATATGAAATAGAAATCGAGTTTCTAACGTGAAAGACATTGCTTCCTACCAGAATCGAACCCACGGACCCTCGCATAAGGCATCAATCGCCAGCACTAAGGGGCAGCACGCCTTAAACCACTAGGCCAAATCCCCATCTTCAAAAAAGATGGTTCAATGGCCTATGTTTAAACGAGGCGTCCATCAGTACCCTGCGAGTAGTCCAAAATAATCTCCGACCCAAACAGTTTTATGTTATGCGAGGGGTCACATAAATGAGATACAAGTATAGAATATGAAATAGAAGGTGAAAGACATTGCTTCCTACCAGATTCGAACCCACGTACCCTCGCATGTCATGCATATTCTGGCTAAAGACGTTCCGTTCAGCTTCTATCAGATTTCCCAATTTCTCACTCCGAAATAAACACTTCTGCTGTCTGCTGCCACATGATGTTGTTTTTCTGGCCAACTAGAGTAGGTGGTATGATTGAGCATCCTCAATTTCATCATAATGACGACGTGAAGGAACGAAACTGCCAAGGCTTAATATAGAATCAACATGCCTGTCAGATACTTCCACAGGAAAATAACCATAACCTGAAACTTAATCGAAAGAGCATGTCATGCAAACTAAAAATAGTTTTTCAACATTATACCAAATATATCCTGATATGAAAATCCGAAAATCTCATTTGTCAAAAAAAATCATCTCACAATCCACTTGAAGCAATATCATAAAACTCACCCTTAAAACCGTAACTGAAATTGACAAAGGTAATTAAATGTCAAAGGTAAATGGTCTGAAAGCCAGTCTAGTTAAAAATTAAATTGTTATGAAAAATATACGGTACAAAGGTATGAAAGATAGGTTTTGAAGCCATATTCAGGTGGTGGATGATCAACCAATGTGGATTTTGAAAGTTGGCCAATTAGAATAAAGCCATGTTCAGTGGTGATCAACCAATGTGATTTTGAAAGTTGCCCAATCAGAATAAAGCCATGTTCAGTGGTGATCAACCAATGTG
>NMRB01000088.1:241895-315860 GCA_002633025.1 Notospermus geniculatus
TGAGACGGTCCCTACATAATAATGCAAACCATACTTCATGTCCCTTGTGTAGGCCGTCAGTGCATACAAAATCCATAGATCTATAGAACAGCGCTGAGTCCTATGTGGCAAAAGTGTTACATAATAATTTTTCAAGTGTGTGGACGCTTTAGTGACCAATTCATGCACTGGTTAACTTCAAACAAAGATGACAAAGGCTACTAAGTTCTTTCTCAATGGGTGTTACTTTTTGCAATACAATGTCATGAATAACCAGTACAGGTCACAACATTTATCTCTGTCTATACAGTGACCCATGCATGGTGTATGGTTTGCATTATTATGTAGGGGCCGTCTCATAAGTTGTTGGTAGTGGAACACAAGTGGTGTTGATATAGCTTTACAAAAACGTCAATTTCTCAAAAACTAAACGACGTATTTTGGCAGTAACTTGCTAAATCACCTTTATTTTGGCATAACTTCATTCTGGCCAAGGAATTTTGGTGAAAAATCCAGAAACAAAAAAGTTTTTTTTTGGACCTTTTTTCAATGACAGATTACGCAATGAAGAAGTGAATCTTGTGCAAAAACATTGATGCCCAGTTGTAGTCAACAAGATTTCTGACCTTATGCAGAAAACCGCATTTAAATTGGTTTGATGGTTTATGAGATATTTGAGATAATAGGTGTTGATATTAATACGAACAAGACTGTACATGTATAACCATAGGATTATAGGAGGTGTCATCGTTTGTAGGCCCGTTTCGTTCCATCGCCATCGTGATCCCAATTTTCCAGGTGCATCTCTGTGCGATGCTTAATTCATTAGCTAATCACAACAGAGCCTCGAGCAGGCGATTGAAATAGTCAGGTGCAGTGCAGAGACGATTACAAGCAGGAAGTAAATAATGCTAGAGGCAGAATATAAATTCAAAGCTTTTTGTGAGCATTGTGTACACACAGGCTGCGCGAGACTGCTTGCGGTGAGACTGCTTATGCACAGACCTGTGTAGCCGTGGAACGCATCACATCGGCCAGATTTGGCCGACGTGTACGTCCGCGACCTCATCACAGCGTAGGAATAAAATAAGTCCCAAGTGACTGGCTTAACATTCTTTGTTTAATGCAAAAATATTTACAGATTTTTTGTGAATAATTGTATGGCAAGTAACAACTATCATAATAAGCGAGGTTTGTAGGTATTTTGATGCTAGTAACTACGGGGATCGAGGGATCACATGATCAGCCAAGCCAAGTAGTTCGCTGTCAATCACCCGGCGCCATCTTGCTTTCCCACAATCCTGTGAGCACAGCGTAACAGATTGGTGCGAGGCAGGAGCGCCTTCTGTTGTAACAATGTTTTGTGAGAAGATAGTGGATATCTCATATTCAGCGTGTCCCAGAAAAAAATATCCCAGAAATATAGCAGGGTATAGTCTGATCCAATCTAGCCGTGGAGCAATGGAATGCGGAAATGGAAATGCGACATGTATTTGCGGTTTTAATAATCTGCCAAAGCAGTCCGCATGACTGGCGTCAATTATACAAGGCGCTAATAGGCTGTTCACAATCTCACAAGTGAATGGGTGATTAAAACTGTGTGGTCAACCACCGCGTTCAGATTCATTACTTCCGCATTCCATTGCTCCACGGCTAGATTGGGTTAGAATTTACCGTATGATAATGATTTTCACTGATGTTGATGGCATTCTACAGGTTATGCATCACTGAGCAACGACGTTGTCGTTGTCTTTTTTTTAAAAATGAAACTTGAAAACCCATTAGCCATGTGCAGGGTAGCAAGATTTGACTTAAAGTGTGTCAAATATGCTAACAGATAGACAATAATATTGAATTCAGTACAAGGGGAAACAAGAACGCCTACCACACTGACATGACTGACACTAACAACATTAAATAAAAATCTGTCATCCAGGTGCCGGAAGAAGGGTAATGCAAAAGATGTTTTCTTCGCAGCATGCCCCGATAGCAGGGTTTTGGTCTCACTCCTCTTCATACGCTCAAACACAAAGGGCCGTATGCACCAAGCGAAGATTATCTTGAACTCAGGCTGAGCCACAACTTTTCCATTGTCACATCATGCCCTGGCAAACCTGAACAATTGCAAAGTTGTGGCTCAACCTGAGTTCAAGATAATCTTCGTTTGGTGCATACGGCCCAAAGTGTGAGTGGATGAAGAAGAGCGAGGTAAAAATCCCTGCTGTGGGAGGATGTCTTCGCAGGTACTTCATTGGGTCACATAAATAAAGACTAGTAAATGCTTTTACTAGAATTTTGCAAAACAAATGCACTAGGCAATGCTGTACAAACCTGAAGTAAAAGCATTTGCTAGTCTTTATTCATATGATCCATTAACAATCAAAACTGGGCTTCCAGTAGTTTTGATTAGGAAGCATGGCAAGTTTTTGCACGAGACATTAACATAGAACTCATACTTTCAGTCCCGGACCAACTTTTGGGCCTTTATTTATTTACTAGCTCAGAACAATTGCTTGAGTCAGAAAATTACAATGTTCCTATAGCCAACCTCACCCTAGGAGACCATAAGTGCCAACAATAGTGTATTCGTGTACAGCAAAATCACCAGGGATCCAGAGTAATCTGCAAGTATGCACCGTCGACGTTGAACTAAAGGATTTGTCACATAATGCTTCATCATTCACTGTTTTCAGAGTGTAACACGATCGGTACATCCTACAGGGATACGTCAAACAACGCGACATAAAGCCACTTTTTCTCCGCCGTGATGCAGACGACGGGAGGGAGAAGGGAAGTATCGAGGAAGCTATAGAGTCAGACGTATTTTCAACGAGACAAAGCATCCTGATAGCTTGTATCAACAGACGAGGGAAGTAACATTACTTTGTTGTAGGGTTTTTTCTAGAAACAACAGGACATGCTATGTGTGTTTCTGATTTCGTTGATAAGAAACTTGTCATAATATAACAATAAAGGGCTCAATAACAAACAGTGACAGGTCAAGATATTTCCTAGCTAACAGTTCTTGGTATTCCTTTTACCATTACAAACGGACACCCCAGGTTATGATAGAAGTGAATAGCTTGGCAGCATATGAGGAAAGTAACTTCAGTGCCCTCCCTTCGATGATACTCTATACTCTGACAAGGAACAGCTGAACACGCTATATACGTTTCTGATTCGTTCAACGGAAACTTGTCATAAAAGCTCAATAACACTGACAGGAGGACAAGGTCAAGAATTTTTTCTTGCCAGTTCTTAGTATTACTTTTACCAATAAAAAATAGAGACTTCAGGTTATGATTTAGCAAACAAGGGAGGAATTGCCCATTGTGGATGAAAACTGACTGGAAGGAAAACTTATGCCCTAATCACACTGAGCTAGTTCTCAGTACGTTCTTGAAAATTTTGCCGAACGGGCTCAAACTGTGTGCGAACGGAGTGGACGTGGTGGCAACTTTTACAGTCTTTTTACGAACTTCATGGACGGGAAGGGTGCTCCAGAACATCGATGCATTATTTGGCCAAGGGTTACAAGTTCTAGCTCGTTTTACGATTTTTTAGGACGGGGCAGGACATTTTGAGAGCTACTTCAGTGTGACAGGCCCTTTGGTGAAAAAAAGACCAAGGATATTCATGTGTAAAGATATTGAATTACTCATGAATTACTTCATTTACTTCATGATTTACTGAGACTGGGCAATTAAGAGACTGGATTACCAGTTTGTTGACCGTTTCACGCAGCTGAAGTGGAGAAACAATGTCCTTGGCCCCAATGGCATATTGACCTGGAACCCCAACTGCTTCGGTGCTGATATATCCCCACAACCATTAACATTCTCTTAATTGTTTTTCCCTCATCATCAATCTGATTAGGTCAGTAACTCGTATGAAATATTAGCATGGTCAGGCAGGATGTCTTGACGGTTATGGCTAATCTATGATTTATTGTTATGCCAGGAAACCGAAGTATAATTATCGTAATAGTTAGCCATGAAAAGGGTCAAAGTGTGTGCCTCTAACTGTGCACCCAGTCGCAGCCTGAGTGTTTGCACCGTGGCCATATTAGAAGGACTGGTATAAACAAAGGAATTTTTCGTCAGTCACAGTCCATTGAGATTAAATTAACTTCTATTGCTTGGAAAGTCTGCTCTTTTGTTCTAACCTCCTCCAATATGGCCGATGTGACATCACAATGAAAACGCTCCCTACGGACACAAAGGGTTCGCGACCGTGAAGCCATTGTTAACCCGCTGTTCCTACATATACAATGTACAGTATACCGTGTACTTTGATGTCGATGAAATCACAGCCAAGATAAGTAAAGTCGTCTACGAATTTCCCAAATTTTCGACCCAAACTGGGGTCTTCCTCATGCAGGCACTTTCTAGTAGAGATCCCAGAAGTGAAAAGGCTTTCTAGTGGAGATTAACTTCTGAGATCTCTACTAGAAAGTGTCTGAGGAAGACCCCGCTTGGGGTCGAAAATTTGCGAAATTCGGAGACGACTTTAGGCCTACTTCTCTTGTCATTTTTTGTGCTCTGTCTTGGATATCTGATGCAATCACAGCCTGAGAGAAAAAAAATTCTTGTCTGTTACGTAAGAACTGTCCGCCCTGATATGCCTGAATTCTAGTCGGTCGAATCAACCATTTTGCTCGAGCGATTTCGCGTACGACGAAAAAAAAGAATTTACCATTACAGCACGACAAACGTGGTAACACTATATGACGGCAGAAGGACATCGACAAAATGCTCACATGTGGTCAAACAAGTTGCAGACTCACAGCGATTGGTTGAAATGGCCAAACTTACCTGATTTGTATTGTGAAGTGAATTTCAGGTGTTGTTTGAAGCCCTTCCATATCTGCATCTTCCATGTTGTCATGATTGTCACTTTAACTGTCACTTCCAACTCAAGAAACAGAAAAATAATAAACTTCTTCCTTGGGATGGTTCTGTCTTCTCTGAGTCATTCACGACAGTGGAATCCAACAGTTTTAGAAGAAAACCCAGCAAACTGATTAGTTTCTTCTCCTTGTGTCTTAGATCTTTTAAGGAGTGACTATTCTCTATTTTGGACGAATTTCACAGAAGGTTTCTTGTCAAGGTACATGTACACATTTACGTGTCTTTGTAGCCTGAAATTTCCTCATCATTCAGCCTCATGATCCGAAGATATGACCGTTTGACAGAGTCCACTCCTGCAGTAACTCTTGTGCAATATTCATGGGTTACTCATTCCGCAATATAAATGTAGCTATGCTATATTGTATTTGCAACTGTTACAGATAATAATGAAGTCAAGATGACTTGAATGCATTTGACTATGATACCAAAGTTGCAAGAGCACTTAATCGCTCAATTTTTTTGTTTATATGGGTCGATGAAATGTACTCCTTGTTTAGTTGATATCCATGAAATTCTGTGAAATGATTTTGAAATGGTGTCCATTAAACGTTGAGATCTGTTGCTGGAGCAGAGTTACTCACTTATCCATAGCCTTACATTGATTTTTGTCATTCTAGATAATTCGCTGTAATGACAAAAACAATTGCTGCGGCATAAAGAGACTTTAAGACTTTTGGAAAGGACTGAGAGGCGACAAATGGGAAACAAACAGAAGTTTTTGTCTTTTCGATAAACCGGAACAAGAAAATTGAGTTAACTCATGTGCCCCCAGGTTGGAGCAGACAGTATCTTTTGTTAAAGTTTTCTAGCAGCCTTGGGGATAAATTGGAAATAATTTCAAGAAACATTATTCGGATTGTTGATAGGAACAATCTTTCTTCAAATATTTTCCATCAACACCACAGGATGCTATTCAGAAGATGTTGACAGCTGAGATGCCGTCTGCTGGACTCTTGGGGCAGATGAGTTAAACACAGAGGGCCGTATGCACCAAAGGAAGATTATCTTGAACTCAGGTTGAGCCACAACTTTTCCATTGTTCAGGTTTGCTCAACCTGAGTTCAAGATAATCTTCGTTTGGTGCATACGGCCCTGAGGGACCGAAGGAATGACCATGAAAGACATAATCCAGAAGGCCAAGAGATTGGCGAAAATCACGGAATAAAGATTGAAAGACCAACAGCAGCGCAGATAATTTGACAGTCGCAACTCAAACAAATTTTTATTTATTCCTGACTAATGCATGGGTGGCAGATTTTGATCATGAAGCAAACCGTAGAACTGCACTGACTGCAGATTGGAAAGCATGACCCACTGATGGTGAAACCACTGACTGTCAATTGTGTAAAAAGATTGCTAACGTCGATCAAAATTTGCACTTCTTTCATCATATCATGACAGTCTATCCAGTGTCTAGGCCTACAAAAGTCTACATTATTCTAGGAGTGTGAGCTTCCACTGCGTACCTTCAATGGGGCTAAGTACAGTAATCATGCGCCAAGGTCAGATGGGACTCACAAGGAGTTCTTAATGAAATCGTGGTGTCTATGGTTTGGGGTGGATTGTGAGGGCGCCGTTGATATTATTAATGAAGTGAGTGTCATTTGCAAGTGTATTAGGCTCCATTTCCATAGAGTTCACGTTGACACNGGTGCTGATATCTCCACAACCATTAACATTCTCTTAATTGTTTTTCCCTCATCATCAATCTGATTAGGTCAGTAACTCTTATGAAATATTAGCATGGTCAGGCAGGATGTCTTGACGGTTATGGCTAATCCGTATGATTTATTGTTATGCCAGGAAACCGAAGTATAATTATCGTAATAGTTAGCCATGAAAAGGGTCAAAGTGTGTGCCTCAGGCTGCGACTGGGTGCATAGTTAGAGTGTTTGCACCGTGGCCATATTAGAAGGTATAACAAAGGAATTTTTCGCCAGTCACAGTCCATTGAGATTAAATTAACTTCTATTGCTTGGAAAGTCTGCTCTTTTGTTCTAACCTCCTCCAATATGGCCGCTGTGACATCACAATGAAGACGCTCCCTACGGACATAAAGGGCCGTATGCACCAAACGAAGATTATCTTGAACTCAGGTTCAGCCACAACTTTTCAATTGTTCAGGTTTGCCAGGGCATGATGTGACAATTGAAAAGTTGTGGTTCAACCTGAGTTCAAGATAATCTTCGTTTTGTGCATACGGCTCAAAGGGTTCGCGACCGTGAAGCCATTGTTAAACGGCGTGTTCCTAGATATACATGTATACCGTGTAGGCCTACTTTGATGTCGATGCAATCACAGCCTAGGAAAAGAAAAAGTCCCTTGTCTGTCTGTTACGTAAGAACTGTCCGCTCTGACATCTCTACAACAAAACTACCTATTCTAGTCGGTCGAATCAACCATTTTGCTCGAGCAATTTCGCGTACGACGAAAAAAAGAGAATTTACCATTACAGCACGACAAACGTGGTAACACTCAACCATGCCTTTGACGGCAGAAGGACATCGACGAAACGCTCACGTGGGAAACGTGGTCAAAACAAGTTGCAGACTCACAGCGATTGGTTGAAATGGCCAAACTTACCTGATTTGTATTGTGAAGTGAATTTCAGGTGTTGTTTGAAGCCCTTCCATATCTGCATCTTCCATGTTGTCATGATTGTCACTTTAACTTTCAATTCCAACTCAAGAAACAGAAAAATAATAAACTTCTTCCTTGGGATGGTTCTGTCTTCTCTGAGTCATTCACGACAGTGGAATCCAACAGTTTCAGAAGAAAACCCAGCAAACTGATTAGTTTCTTTTCCTTGTGTCTTAGATCTTTTAAGGAGTGACTATTCTCTATTTTACACGAATTTCACAGAAGGTTTCTTGTCAAGGTACATGTACACATTTACGTGTCTTTGTAGCCTGAAATTTCCTCATCATTCAGCCTCATGATCCGAAGATATGACCGTTTGACAGAGTCCACTCCTGCAGTAACTCTTGTACAATATTCATGGGTTACTCATTCCGCAATATAAATGTAGCTATGCTATATTGTATTTGCAACTGTTACAGATAATAATGAAGTCAAGATGACTTGAATGCATTTGACTATGATACCAAAGTTGCAAGAGCACTTAATCGCTCAATTTTTTGGTTTATATGGGTCGATGAAATGTACTCCTTGTTTAGTTGACATCCATGAAATTCTGTGAAATGATTTTGAAATGGTGTCCATTAAACGTTGAGATCTGTTGCTGGAGCAGAGTTACTCACTTATCCATAGCCTTACATTGATTTTTGTCATTCTAGATAATTCGCTGTAATGACAAAAACAATTGCTGCGGCATAAAGAGACTTTAAGACTTTTGGAAAGGACTGAGAGGCGACAAATGGGAAACAAACAGAAGTTTTTGTCTTTTCCATAAACCGGAACAAGAAAATTGAGTTAACTCATCTGCCCCAGGTTGGAGCAGACAGTATCTTTTGTTAAAGTTTTCTAGTACATGTAGCCTTGGGGATAAATTGGAAATAATTTCAAGAAACATTCTTCGGATTGTTGAAAGGAACAATCTTTCTTCAAATATTTTCCATCAACACCACAGGAAGCTATTCAGAAAACGTTCACAGCTGAGATGCCGTCTGCTGGACTCTTGGGGCAGATGAGTTAAAACAGCGAGGGTCCGAGAGAATGGCAACGAAGGACATTGAATTCAGAAGGCGAAGATCAAGGAATTAAGATTGAAGGATCATCAGCAGCAGAGATAACGATGGACTTTGACTTTCTTCGTACCCTCAGTAAGGGGCCCAGACTGGCTAGATTTTAATGACCTATTGAGATACCCAATGGTCGGCAACCTGTCACCTTTAGACACTTGTACTGAGGGGTGTCAAACGCATCACACCATCCAGTACTCGGAGAAGCAGGACGCCTCCAGTATCAACGACCTTCAGTCCAAGACAACGGATCATTCAACAACAGATGAAGACATCCTTTAACTTTCAAAGCAGCTCTTCACTTTGCCTAGATTGTTCTTGAAGCAATCAAATCAAACATGGTCTGCATGGCCAATACCAATATCTCATGTGGGAATCAAAATTTCCGCCACACGATTGAGATAGCCTTCCGATTCAATCAAACTGTGACTTGGAATGTCAATAAACAGAGTGTCGTTCTGTCTTTCATACCAGATGGCAGGATTTAAACGCTAGCTGGTCTCCTGCCCCCCCGCAACGTTGCTCATGTGTACGTAGCGTTTCGACGGCAGGGGACCAGTCTATAAAATCTACAGTTTGTTTCAGAAAAAAACATCTCTGCAAAAACACCCTTGCTGAGGGAAAAATTTTACTACGTTTTGTTAGGCAGAGAAAAGTATTGTTGCAGAAATTTTGATCTCGAAAAGTAATATCCAGAAATGTTGGAAGTGCGGAAGCAATGGGAGTAATAGAAATGCTGGTCCCACTTCAGCTATTGTAAGGTTATATTCGAATGATGGTTTGTACAGTATAATGTTGCTAACCCTGACCAAAGCCGTTGACAATCCATGGCTTTTGTGTTGAGAACTGTAGGCCTACTTCCATTCCTTGGACTAGTCTACACCGGACTAAAAGATTCGTGGGGAACCAAGATTCCTGTCGTATCGGCTGTTTACAGGGACTTTTTCTTTAAGCCCCAGTCACACTGTGGCGACTTAGGCCGGCGAATCCCCACAAACTGGAATGAAATGGTCCATGGACCATGCACATACCTCTCTCTGTCATTACACTATTATGTCCAAAGGGGTGAGCACATGGTCCATGGACCATTTCAGTCTAGTTCGCGGGGATTCGCTCGCCTAAGTCGCCACAGTGTGACCTGGGCTACGTCCAAATTCTTTTCAGCACATCTACATCCTTTCATTTAATTATCTTCCTTTTCTGAAGCATTCTCTTGAATTAAGCGCAAAAGATAATGGCATTGAGGTCTACTTCAATACTTCATAATGGTCTGAACCTTGTACATCTCGAAGAAAATTCCAATAACAGGTGTTAATGACATACATCCAATGAGATTGATAGCATGTGATTATAAATTTAGTGATGAGCAACGTCTACTTCTCATCTCCTTTCAGCCATGGCCAGACATGTCAAGAGCACATGTCCGCCAAGTCATTGGCATCTGATCAGCCCAACTAGACACCCTGGAGAATAATTTAGCCAATAAAGAAACAAAGGGAATGATATTGCAGATATACACGTCCTATAGAAATATCAAAGTGTGCAAACACTAGAGTTACGGGTTGACTACACAAGGCAAGGCTGGGAGCAGAGGACTGTCAATAAAACTGTCAGAACGTCAAGACAGCTGTGCTCAGTAAGGCCGCCCCCAAAATGAGGTAA
Organism: Notospermus geniculatus; assembly: GCA_002633025.1. Taxonomy (NCBI): domain Eukaryota; kingdom Metazoa; phylum Nemertea; class Pilidiophora; order Heteronemertea; family Lineidae; genus Notospermus; species Notospermus geniculatus. The sequence continues at coordinate 252,148 of NMRB01000088.1, forward strand.
TTCCTTCAACTTCAACACGACAGCATACCACACGGCATATCTTTAGGACAAAGTGGTATCCTGTTTTTCGCTTTGCCATGCTCGGAATGGAAAGAAAGATTGTTGCTTCCTGATGAAACTATATGGTACACAATGTAGTACCAAAATATACTTGTATACTTTTGGCAGTAGGTAGGTTTTAGCAACTGCGCAACTGCACACCTCAATACTCCAAAAACAAATGCCTACAAAATCCCACTACTCTATACAATAGAATAGTAAGAATAGAAATCAGGCCAATTATGACCAAATTTTGTAACCTTCTGTGGGGAGTGGACAGGGAATTACAAAAGAACGTGTCGAAAGTATTGTTGTAAGATTGTACACACAAAGTTGAGATTTATATGATTAATTGAAGGCACACCCTTATTCGATCCTAATTCAAATGGTGTTTCTATTGCCAATCTTTGCCCTCTCCAGTTTCCGAATTAGCAATCAATGCAACCTTAAACTCAATTATTTGCAAATGAACTCCACACAGCAAACTATTTCCTTACATCAGCAATGTCACATGGTTGGCACGTCACAGCAAAACAAGGACCATTTCCATCATGATGTGATTATGTCCTGTTTGGGATGTGAGCATCCATATTAATTGCTAATTAATAATGGAATAGCATACCCCTTCGACGTTTTCAATCAATGGGGAATGTTTGGGATTGATCTACTGGAAAGATTATTCCAGAGATCAGTGTGATAGTTTCAGTCATGGTGATGTGTCACACGCTCTCAGGAACCTCTTTTCTTTTTTCTTTTTCTTTACAGCACTAGAAGTCACGAGGAATACCTCAGAAGATGGGCACAGAGTATTCAGGGATACACCTCAAGTAGGGTATCACTCACCCCTCTTTTCTTTTTTCTTTTTCTTTACAGCACTAGAAGTCACGAGGAATACCTCTGAAGATGAGCATAGAGTATTTAGGCATAAACCTCAAGTAGGGTACCCCTCACTCAGTGAATACCGCTTAGGAAAAAACCACGAAGTATCAGCTACAGCAGCAGGACAAGACTGCAAACTCTCGGGATACCTTTGAAGGAAAGGACCAAGCAGTATACGTCTTCAGCAGGACTGGACTCGCCACACTATGAAGGATAAGACCAGTGTGCATCATCTTCAGCAGGACAAGATTCCCAACGATGAATCCTCTGTAGGATTACCACTCAGTACTTGTACCGTTCAGCAGGACAAGACTCCGCAGGTGATCGGAATACCTCTGAAGAAAGGCCATGCAGAAGCAGCAGGACAAGGTTCCCCACTGTATGAACACCTGCTGAATGATACGCCAGTAGGCCTACATACACCACTCAGCAAGGACAAGAAAGACGCCCCACTATATGAATAGACGTCTACCTCTGAATGATAATCCAGTATACATCATCAGTAGGCCAATGCATCATCGGCACAGGAACTGGGACAAAACTCCCAAATGATCTGACTAGCCCCCTACCTTTGAAGGATAAGGTCATGCAGCAGCTGGAGAGGCCTTCCCACTTGAACACCTCTGCTGAACGATATGCGAGGATACATTCCCATCAACAGCAGGACTCTCCTTTCTCCAGGAATATATACTTCTAAAGGATAAAAGCTCGCAGTACACGTCATCAGCAGGACGAGTCTGAATCCCACTGAAGAATTACCAAGACTTGGTAATTCTTCAGTGGGATTCAGACTCGTCCTGCTGATGACGTGTACTGCGAGCTTTTATCCTTTAGAAGTAAAAGTGCAGATTCAATGAACTGCATGGATGAAGTCGTGAAACGGTATTACCCACAAAGCAGACCATCACACAGTCATGACAGTAGCAGGACCAAGTGAACACAATCTTCTAAGCATGGACGGGTTAATTCATCATTATAAGCTATGTAAAGCTACATCACACAGTTTATATTTACTCCTGTCGCTTTTGAATGTGTTGTGTCATATCATGGTACAATAACTAGAACCGGGGTACACAATAGAATGTGGACAAAGGATGCACCATCAGATATTACATGTATGCAAAGTGATATTACGAGATTCCTCATTTAATAACATACTTCGCCTCTCTCCTCACTGGAGGAGAGGCACTATGGCAACAATATGAGGGTGAATATCCTGGTCCTATACGATGCTGACTTATCATTGTTATTCACTTGACTATCCATGTCATCAAAAATAGATAAGATCTATTTTTGATATCGGAACGAAAAAGCTCTGTTGACATGGCCAGACCATGAGTTTGTTACAATATACTTTTAATTATTTCCATTGCCATCCGGTATTCTTCCATTTGCCATTTTCATCCCATTTGAATGTTGGTGTTACACCACAATCGCAGTTGTAAGGTCACGGAGACCTTTGCTACTATGACCTAGCTGCTCCAACATTATCACCTCAAAAAATCAGTGTCAGGACTTCGATTCGAAGATTTTAACAGCCCGCTGTGTGGTCAGCAATGCCCACAATCACCAACAGAAGCTGGACCCCCTTCAATGCTAGACCTCTGTGACCGTACAACTGCAATATCTGGGGTAGCTGTTAATACTTCCAAAGCCGAATTAATAAACGGTGTTAAGCTTAGGCAGCGTTTAGACGTTGGTTACACTGTGGTAGGTTCAATGTGATAAGCGTTAGTGTGAAACTTGTATTGTCTGTTGTTGTTGCTATTGTCCGCCCATTGTTGAATGTCGTTGGTAGCTATTTCACGGACCGAACTAATTTAAGCAGCGTTTAAACATCGCTTACACAGTGGTAGGGCCAATGTGATAATCATTTTGCAGAAATTCATGCCAGCCCTTCCGCTGTATAATCAGTGTCAAAACGAAGCACAAACGTCGTTCTGTTCACCTCTAATTCTGTAAGGTGAACAAGGTTTTGGCACCTAATTTCCTAACCATTTACCCGTCCATATACATGTATGATGAAACACCATCATAATACTTGTTATTAGTGTAGTAGTGTCATTAGTAGCGGAAATCACCCATCCACAGCCCTCTCAGTTCCCAATAAATAGTAACCACATTGATTACGGGTTACATACTTGGACTATTTGAACAGCAGCAGGAACATCCTTCATCAGAACCAGCATGAAGCAGGAACCATGCGATGTCGATGATTCCAATGGTCGAGCAAATACTCCAGATAATAACCAACAAAATGATTATTGACGAATCTATTCAAGCACTGACAACTGCTGGTGATGAACTAGAGGAGTGTTGAATCAGGGCTCAGCTGATATTTAATGATACTAGTCTGGTGGAGGCAAGTTGAGAGCTGTATGGAAGAGCAGATTGATCACAGAACACGGGGTATAAGACTGTAGCCGATTGGCAATTCACACTAGTCAGCTGCTGATTGGGCAGCCGTGCCCAAACATCGCACACCTTAACCAATAGATAAAATAGCATTTGCTGAAAAGTATACCTGAATAAAGTGGTCCCTACTTAAGAAATACCTGCAACCACTTATGCTAGAGACAGGCTTGAGGTAATTACTTCAGGAACCATGCAGTGAAGGCTGTATACCGCCATACATACTTGTTTGCTGTAACACGTACAGGTTTAATTTCATGTTTGCCCATGGAAATATGCACGATGCACTCAGTTAAAAACACAAGACCAACCTGAACAATGTGCTGCGTACCAATAACCCAACACACACACGACCCGGCCAAAACAACCACGACAAATGTCTTTGGCACCAATAACCAGCACAAGACCCAAAGCAACCTCAACAAATAGGCCTAAGTTGTGACAATACTCAGGAAAAGACCCAAAACAACCTCTACAAATGTGTTTAGCGCCAATATCCAACACAAGACCTGTTATATAAAAACCTCAGCAAATAATATGATTGTGGCAATGCCATACCCAGCATACAACAGAAAAACAACCTTAGCAAGTGTTTGGTACCAATACCAACACAAGAGTTGTAACAACCTCAGTAAATATATGTTGTGCCAATAGAATACTCAGTATAGGACCCAAAACAACCTTCACAAGTGTTTGGTACCAAACAAAAGACTTGTAACAACCTCAGCAAATACATATGTTGCGCCACCCAGTATACGACCTAAAACAACTCCACAAGTGTTTGGTACTGATATACCCAATGCCAGCAGCATCTCATCTTGCGGATGACTTTCATGACTTCCTCTAATCATTAGGACGTGATTAACCGTGATTGTGAAATCCCCGGGGCTAAAGGTCCCTCCTTCACACTGCTAAGAAGGCTAATCAAGCCCGTACCACACCATCTCGAGTTAATTGAAACTCAAGGTCCTTGCCATCCTCCCACAGCAGGGGTTTTTACCACTCAAGCAAAGTGTGAGTGTGAGTGCTGAAGAGGAGCGAGGTAAAAAACTCGGCTTTTGGAGGATGAGTCCTTGCCAACGGTCACTGTCTCCTGCACACTTCCTGGTCAAAGCATCACTGAGACTGGTGATGCTGTCTCTCTCCTTACATGTACATCAAGAATTCTGATGTACTGAACATGAACGATAGTAAAAGTAAAGTCGTCTCCGAATTTCGCAAATTTTCGACCCCAATTCCTCAGGCACTTTCAAGTAGAGTAGAAGTAGAAGTGAATAAGTCATTCACTTCAAGTGAATGGGCCGTATTCTAGAAGCTTTTAACTCAACTGTAAGGTTTACCTTTAGCTATTGTTTGCAGGGCAGAATACAAAAGCTTAAAGTTGACCTTAGAGTTAAGGAGGCTTCTAGAATACGGGCCAAAGTCTTCAAGTGAATGTCTCATTCACTTCTGGGATCTCTACTAGAAAGTGCCTGAGGAGGCTGAGGAAGACCCCGGTGTAGTCAAAAAGTTGCGAAATTCGGAGACGACTTTACTTGTACTATCATTTTGTGTGTCTTTTTTGTGCTCTATGTTGGATATCTAGTGAACATGAACAATGGTGCAATTCGACTCAATATACCCCCCCCCCCCAAAAGGTCCACACATCACACACATCACTGTCAAATATTAAGAAGAAACTTTGTAGTCCTTTTTTGTCATGTAAAAACGAATCCCTGAATTAACTTTCACCATGAAGTTTGACACAGATCAATACGAAATTGCAGAATACTCCTCAAATGGAACAATATGGTATGACATCATCCGTAGAAAACTTGCAAATTAGCACAAATTTCCTTACAACCAGTAGTAACTCCAACGGAATCCAACTAACACTCAACTCAGAACTTGCGGTTCCTATTCCTGTGGTGCTTATGATAAAAACGTGATAAACCTCTCGATCACGAACAGTTTCAGTTAAAATCATGATCACGCTGGCACATCTTGGTAAAATCATGGTAAATCACCGCAACACTACCTGTTCTATCGTCAATGATATGTATGGGCTGTTATGGTAGATTGCCATGACAACCGAAAGCTTCTAAAGAAATTTGCGAAATCTACCTCTCAGGAAACTAATTAGGGTTTCAGGGACGTGGCGACTTTGAGATTAAAACGGGGTATAATTCCTGAAGCCGAAGAAGTTGACCACAATGAAATTCATCTCAATACGAGACGACCATGTAGGGTTTCTCCATATTTTCTTCGCATGGTTCATTTGATGTTGGACGTGTATCGGTAATCTGACAATGGTAAGCAAAGGAAAAGTTGTGGGAACAATTCGATACAAACTTGAACAAGGCTTGGTATTTGCAAGAGTGTGTGTAGCATTAAAGCCTCTCTGTATGGAATTTTACGGTATTTTCAAAGTGTTAGGAAAATGCGGAAAGAGGTCTCATGGCATCATGAAGGTCTCCAAAATGCTTCCCTGATGTGTACTTCAAAGAATCTAGCCCTCGTTTTCAGCACACATTGGAAAAGGCAGGCAGAGCTGTAATGCATTCAGATAGAACACAGTACATTTTCCACTACACTCGCGTCAAAGAACATATAAGGGGCCAAATTCATAAAGGGCGTTTAAGGCCAGGTTCACACTGCGAGCGAAACGGCGAAGCGAAGCGATGTGGTGAAAAGATCTGGGAGCATTGACAATGGCCTGTAACGCTACAGGACATTTCGCTCGCAGTGTGTTCCTACCCTTAGACTTAGACGCGTGCAACTTCGCCAAATGCATGGTGGAAGTGCGTGCATTTAGTGAAGTTACACGCGTCTAAGTCTGAAACACCCTTTATATGAATACGGCCCAAGGACTTTCTGAATTCAATACAGTGTGGCTTTAAGTTGAATGGTCTGGCGTGCTTTCATCAACTTGAAACCAATGCTCTCTAAGAGAAGTTGCAGACTCGTGCCCAGAAGTGGAAGCAACAGAAAACAGTTACGAAGAAGATTTCAAGAGTTGCAGAAAATAAGGTAAACTGGTTACATTTACGATGCAACAGATATGAACTGGAACAGCAGTTTCCAATAAAGAAACATATTCCAACCAACAGCATTACCATGTTTGGCTAATACGAGTGATGTACGGAAACCAAAGTATCTCTCTATCTGAGAGGAGTATCGTGTTGCTTCCTGACACAATAAGATTCATATTCAACCATGAGGTTCATCACATTTCCGTCCCTTGGGTAACTAAGATAGTGTGGTAGCAATTGGAGAGAGAGCCAAGAGATTACGGGGAGATGGAATTGCAGCCGGAACCTTCTATACCCACGAAAAGGATGAGGTGGACAACTGCAGTCACGAAGTCCATGGAGGATGGTGCGTTATATACTAGCAATGATATTCCATCACTGTAAAAACAAGTTGGTCCATTTTACCCATGGATATGGGTAAATTCCTTGTCCAATTTTTAAGCCCACTTCCAACGTGTTCATATATGCATCTGGGTACAAAGTACCCATGGTCGTTGCTGATTGTACTCATGATGATAAACGTCATGGATCAGGAGGACCCAAGGTAGAACCAAGTAGAACCCATGGCTTCCTACCAGACTCGAACCCACGGACCCTCGCATTAGGCATCAATCGCCAGCACTCGGGTGCAGCAGGCCTTAACCACTAAGCCAAATCCCCATCTTAAAAAAAGAGGAACATGAGCCAGGAATACAAAATAGGATTGGCTGCATTCAGAAAATTGTCTTGCGCAAGCGCAATATGAAATGCAGGAGGAAACAAGAATCTCGGTGGCAATCAAGGTGGCTAAATGTATTGATATACCTGTGACAACAAAAACTAGAACCAAATCACGAAATGATGAAAAAGACTGATATCAGTTTTAATATCAATCTTTCTGCATGCTTCCACGAATGTCTATCTACAAATAATTCTTCAATAACCTCAAAATATTCCAATAACTTTGCTGAAATTCCTGAGGGCATGTCTCAATGAAACCCTCATTAAATATTGAATAGTGTTCATAGGTTCAATAACTGAGGCGAGTCCCATTTGATTTAAACACACGAAAGCAATCCTCAATCCAATACCTCGACAGATGGTCAATTTGGTGCATCGCCAATGGAATCCCACTCGCGGTATTGATGGCCGTCAGAATCAGGTAACGGCATTTTGATATGATACTCGCAAAGGGATTTTAGCTGCAGGCAAGGTCAAACTATTGACTATCGCATTCAGTGACGCACAACTAGTATAATGCCGTTGTGTATAACGGCTCTAATGCCGTTGTCAGTTTTTTCTGAAAAGGCTTCTGTGACATGTCACACAAAAAGCAAGCACTTTCATGTCAAAAATAAACTAAGTGCAAGTCTCTTCTAAAATAACTGACACTCAGCCTTCACTGGTATATGACTCCACATTAGAACGACATGCTACGTTGGTATTTATAGTATTAGTGGGGTTTCGCAAATCTGACGAAACACGAAGTACGAAATTTGAAATTCAACTTCATTTCCACGTATTTCTGGAGATGGTTGCTATCACAAATGTCCCTGCTGCAAGTGCGTCTTTTAGCATATCATTTAAGACCCAGAGAATTATGGTGATCTTGAATTTTAAAATTTTCACTTCGTATCTACGAAGTGGAAACGAAAGATAAATTTCTAAGTTTAAAATACACCGTAATTCTATCGGTCTAACGTCATATGCTAAAAGACGCTCCTACAGAAGGCGATTTTTGTGGTACCAACCATCTCCTGAACATTACGTCATAAAAATGAAGTCCACTTTCGTATTTCGTACTTCGTGTTTCGTCAGATTTGCGAAAACTCACTATTGATAAATTTGTCGCCAAACGACTTAACCCTACTTTTATAAAATTGCTGAAAGAACTGTTGTCAACTTCTGCAAAAGATGCATTCAAAGTCACTTTTTTTGTTGCAAATACTTTAGTCACAGGATATAAAACCTCAATCATAGGACTTCGCTTTGAAATCGTATTCGCCTTTCATACAAAGATGGGCAACTTTAAGAAATCTCAACACTGCGGTGATACTGAGAGAAGATACTCAAGAACCTGAATGGAGAGAACGACTTCGAGATCAGAGCACAGGAAACCCATTAGTAATCGTCAATGGAAACAGCCATGTTGATTGCATCCCTTAAAAGAAGAGAGCATAGTAATTACGATTAGCAGCCCTGAGAAACAAGAGATGCGTACTAAGCTAATGCGTCAATGGAGCAATGGAATTGGTAGCGTTCGGGTCAAGGCAGTATAATCTGAAAATCGTGACCGGTCAGTGCCTCTTGTTGTAGAGTGAAGGACACCGATGCCAACAGGAGCCAAAGCTAGAGAGATGATCCTAACTCATACCAGCAAAGCTAGAGAGATGATCCTAACTCATACCAGCAAAGCTAGAGAGATGATCCTAACTCATACCAACAAAGCTAGAGAGATGATCCTAACTCATACCAACAAAGCTAGAGAGATGATCCTAACTTAAAGGCCTACCAGCAAAGCCTGTTTCGAGCCTGTTTGGGTAGCCAAGGCAAACCTACCTCAAAGTATGGTGAAAAAAACAACACCAGATTCAACAAAACCACCATGATAGCAGATTTCCAGTTTTTCAACCTTTCACCGAACTGAACAGACAACTCCAGTTGCAATCAATTTGGACGCTAAATGGAATGACACCTTCTGAACAAAAGCAACAACATACTGTGATACGTGATCGTAACACCACTATCCTTCAACCATCTTCACCGGGTTGAACCAAGATATACGACCTGAACTGAAAACTTCACTGAGATACAATAATCAATTTGGACGCTAAATGGAATGACACCTTGAACAAATGCAACAACATACGTGTACTCCAAAAGTATTCAATGACATATAACACCAGACTCCTTCAACCATCTTCACCGGGTTGAACCCAGATTTACGACCTGAACTGACAACTTCAGCTACAAGGACAACGTCAGCTACTACAATCAATTTGGACTGACGCTGAATGGGAATGGCACATTGAACAAATGCAGCAACATGTAGTATTTGACCATAACACCACACTCCTTCAACCATCTTCACCAGGTTGAACCCAGATTTACGACCTGAACAGACAACTTCAGCTACAAGGACAACGTCAGCTACAACAATCGATTTGGACGCTGAATGGAATGACACCTTGAACAAATACAACACACTGTGGTATCTGATCGTTACACCACAATTCTTCAACAATCTTCACCTAGAGTTGAACCCAGATTTACGACCTGAACTGACGACTTCAGCTACAGGGACAACGTCAGGTACAACAATCAGTTTGGACGCTGAATTGAATGACACCTTGAACAAATGCAGCAACACACTGTGATATTCGATCGTAACACCACAATCCTTCAACCATCTTCACCTGATGGAACCCAGATTTACTATCTGAACAGACAACTTCATCTACAACAATCAATTTGGACGCTGAATGGAATGACACCTTGAACAAATGCAACAACATACTATAGTATTCAATCATTACACTACAAGTCGATTGGATCAATAATTGACAAGGATCACGCAATTGAAGTGGTATTCTACGCTGATATGCAGGTGCGATGGCACTTATCCAAAATTTACAACTTGAAGCAAGACGCGTTGCAAATTCTCACAAAATATGACTAAGGGAATGCACAGAAACACTTCTCCACTTGAAGAATATGACGTCCAGTTCGTAATCCGTTCATAGAGTTCACACGTGACACTGTCGTATCCGGTAAAATCGTACGAAAACAGCTGAAAGTTTCGGCGTATTATCAAAGTAAGTAACGTCTTCTGCGACCCATGAATTACACGGAGTCTATATCCAGTATTGAAGATGCTTATTAGCACAATAACATTGACCCACGCGTGGAGCTGACATCGAGAAATCTGACGATGATCGACGACGTGACTTGACGCGGACTTCCAATACCTTGGCAGTTGTTGCTGATGCACCGATATACGATATAACTTAATATGATTGTTCATTTGTTTGAGGTGCACATTCAGAGGCTGTGATTTGTTGCAGCGATATGTTGATGAGAGAAAAAGCACTGCTTCGCTGCTAAAGAGAGGAACAGATCTGATAGAAATGTAGCTTCTCAATACACAATGCAGCGCGGAAGACACAGAATCTAGTGATAAAGTTGGACGTATTTTGTCGACGTAGCTCAAGGTCACTGCATGCTTTTCCATCGAAAAAGAGCCGCCAGTGGTAGAGTTTGATGACAATAGGGAGGTTTCGCAAGCGCCCGGTTAGGCCCTACGACGACGTTTACATGTATCTATTTTTTGGGTATACCCACACAATAGATAAACGTCGTCGTAGGGCCTAGACCTGGGGTAGCGAGCATAAAGGGGTCGTAACCCTACGTCAGGCCTAAGCCAGGCGTAGTGCTGGTCGATGCCCTATCCTCGACAAGCACTACGCCTGGCTTAGGCCTGACGTAGGGTTACGACCCCTTTATGCTCGCTACCCCGGGTGCTTGCGAATCCTCCCTAGTAGACTTGATGACCACTGCTAGCGACTTCATCATAGGGAAACAGGTTTAAAATGTAGTGCGGGGGGCCTCAATCTGGTGATGAAGTTGGGTTTATTTTGTCGACGTATCGCAAGGATATTGCTTTTCCATTGAAAAATAGACGTCAGTTGGTGGCGTTCAATGGCAATCAGTCTTGGTGATCACTGCGAGTGACTTTATCATCAAGGGTTTATAATCAAGGCAATTATTGCAAAGGAAGGGTACTATGTACTTTCTTTGTCTATCAGATCTATGTAGTGCTGGTGGCTATATATATACGGTAGGTCATTTCCATTTTGATGATCCTATTACTCCCGGTAATAGATCGTCACGGAACATCCGAAGGGGATGTTTTGATCGTGTGTTACTGGGCTCACTGTACGTTCGGTCAGTGCTGACAGTTGGTATCAGAGATGGATCGTGTCTGCATCATCGAACTGGACTCTGTCTAGAGAAAAACGAGGAGTCTGCCAAGAGGCCAAATTATTAAAACTGCATGAAATCACTCCAACCAGCGCTGAAAGAATAGTCCAAATCCTCAAATTCAGGCCAGAGACTACGACAACCACTGTTGTCAGACCCCATTTTTAGTCACCGAGACTCACGTCAACATCAAACAGGCATGGCCTTGAGATGCTTGTAAAGGGATGTTGGTACATGTAAAATAAGAAACGAAGAAAAAAGAAACGTGACAGAAACAGAACCCCAGGGTGCATTTTGGTCTGCAGAACATTCTGACAACTTCGTTTTTATGAAGGCGGCTAATGAGAGCGACCCGCCGTCGGATTATATTCCACATTTTATGAACTCCCACTCCCGTGTTTTTTTTTTTAGTTTCTGTTTCTTGGTTTCTCGTTTCATGTTTTACAAACACCCCTTGGCAAGCCAATTTCAGCACAGCTACCAGAGACGAAGTAAACAACGCCCTAATAGAATTTACTATTAGCTACGCGATTGATTTTGTCATGGGACATCACCTTGATTGACAGATGCGTTGGAAGACCGTGATTAATCCATAGGTCAAAGGTCAGGGCCGATAGATCCGTTTAACGATTGAAGGAATCAGGTCTCTTTGATGTGGTGCATTCGAAAGGTATGGTGTGCCAAGTGATAAAGGGTTCGATATGACCACGTAGTTGATTAGGTTCCAGTGATAGATATACTCCACATACCAAACAGACTGTGGTATCTGGATGGATATTGTGCATCGGATTAGGCCCCATAAAAATGTCAATTAATCATCTCCGCCCGCGTCACTTTTTACTGGCCGCATCGAAAGAAAATTATTTTTTTAAATTTCACTGAAGGGGCGGTAGATACATCTCTTTGTCATCCCTGAGCACGTTTATGTTGCAAAGACTGCATGTACAGGTTCCTGCACCCCTACACATGAAATGGGAACGGTCCCAAACCAGACACAACAAAGCCACGTGGTCAGTCGCCAGTCAAAACAAAAGCACATGGTCAGGTCGTAGTAGTAGTCGTGCTCACGACAGCCTCCATGCTTCACAGTGTGTGGTATATTGAGTAGTATATTGAATTGCAAATGCACTGCGCAAAATGCAAAATGCACTGATTTTGGACAATGTTCAATGGTTCTCTATGTGTAGGGGCAATAAAAACTGAACCTTTCAGTGTGTTTTATTGTCTAAGGAAAAATTTAAAAAAGAAACAAAATTCGCCCTCCCGCATCAGTTTCTTCAGCTGACAAGGATGATAAACTAACATTTTTTATGGGGCCTTAAAAGGGCGATCCAATGAGCCATGCGATTCAGCGATTCTCGCTGTAACCATGCAAATCCATCACGAGATTCTGGAGTCAGGTTTCTTCATGACTTATCAGGGCCACATTGCTCTGATGATTGCTGATCGGATCGGCGACCTTGGTTTCTGACGCTGATTGACTGATTAGCCATGTATGAATACACCTGTCAATCATTCGTGTGCAGTTGCACAGGTCCCGAAAGGCACACAGTGGAATGGCAAACTTGGAGACATGACATTGAGTATGAAATGAGAATTATAAAAAATTAACCTCTTCCATTATGGTAAGTGTATGGACTATGGCCACAGGGCAACATGGCGGGATCAAAACTCTGGTGTGTCTCAAGGCACTACGCCAGACCTTGTTACGACAGCTGACTTCTTGCTCGAACTCCGTCGAAATGTAACCTCTACTGCTGAACGTTGAAGAGGAAGAAGGAAGGAAGCCACTCTGTGGTTTCAGGGTCTACCATCTTGTCCAAAAAAGGCTATCGACTCCGTATGAACTCCGTCTTTAGCCTTGTCCGAATCGTGTCATCTTTTCCGTTAATGCATAAATTATTAATGAACCTAACCCCTACTTGACCCCGCCTCCGAGCCAATCAGAACTTGTGAAACAAATCACCGTTGGACACTTTCTTTGCTCTTCACGCTCGAATTTGTAACACGAATTTTGATTGGCGCGTCGATTTTCCTTCGCGCCTCGATGATTGGCTGAGGCTGTCACCACCTCAGAAACGGGAAATGTTGTGGATTCGAACCAGGCTAGATGACCGTCAAGACAGATAGACTGGTGAGAACCAGATGGGGTCTACAGGCTCAACACTATTGAGTGCTGAGCAACTTTTTTTCATCTTATGTGGTTGTACATCAAGTTGATGTGCATGTACAACCACTTGATGGAAAAAGTTGCTCAGCACTCAACAGTGTTGAGTCTGTAGACCCTGAACCCAAATAACGTCTTACTTCGACTACAGACATTTCTTTTCAGAAGTAGTTTAAAACAAATTATCTAAAACTCCATTCTCGAAGTTCAAATCCCTGTCAAATCTAAGACCATTGGCTAATTACCTAATTCCTCTATGGACTTGAGGAATCCATGACAAAACCTGTTATGATTTCCCTGTCTAATTCCAATACCGAGTTTAATATCACATCAATCATTATTTATCACATATGTTATTTTCAAGTGGAAATTCTTGATATTAATCACAGCAATTTTCGTCTTATTCTCCTCGGATAATCTGATAAATATCATTGATAATACTCGAGGGAAGACAGCAGAGAGCAAAGTGGAATAGATTTGTTCCCGATCTCACCCATGGGATTAAATACCGAGATCACTAGATTCTATCGGCCATAATCACCAGATCGTCCGCGAAGCAGCCGATGAAAAAAAGGGTAGATTGGTTGCTGTGATTCAACAAAAGAGCAGCAATCGATGGTATTTCAACCAATCAACGCTTGACCTGTTCGCTCTTTTTAAACAAAAAGCAATAATCCATTGTTATTCAACCACTCAACGCGTGACCTGTTTGCTGTGGTTGAACAAAGAGCAATAATCCATTGTTATTCAACCAGTCAACGCGTGACCTGTTGGCTCCGTCGAACAAAAAAGGCAAAAGTCAATGGTTTTCAACCAGTCAACGCGTGACCTGTTCGCTCTGATTGAACAAAAGAGCAATAATCAGTAGTTTTTCAACCAGTGAACGCGTGACCTGTTCGCTCTGATTGAACAAAAGAGCAACAATCAATGATTTTTCAACGAGTCAACGCGTGACCTGTTCGCTGTGGTTGAACAAAAGAGCAAAAATTAATGGTATTTCAACCAATCAACGCGTGACCTGTTCGCTCTGATTGAACAAAAGAGCGACAATCAATGGTTTTCAACCAATCAACGCGTGACCTGTTCGACCAGATTGAACAAAAGAGCAACAATCAATGGTTTTCAACCAATCAACGCGTGACCTGTTCGCGCCCTGATTGAACGGAAGAGCAATAGTAAAGGTTTTTCAACCAGTCAATGCGTGACCTGTTCGCTCTGATTCAACAAAAGAGCAATCCTAATCCATTGTTATTCAACCAATCAACGCGTGACCTGAAAACAGGCCGATTACTTTGGCAATGGCAATTTGGGCAAAAGTGAGGTTGAGGTTGGCGAATATTCCAGTTCCTACTTATATTTCCATGTGAAGGTACTTCATATTCTATTACATGGCAATGATAGAAAATATACGGAAAAAATTATTGTAGTCGACACTACGGTGGCTCATGAGGGACAGCAAATAATTTTATCATTTCCTATTTCCTATTTCAAACTGTGAAGTTAAATGTGTAAACGGTGGAATAAAATATCAAAATCACGGTGCAAACCAGTGCCAGATAAACGGCACATACAGCGGCAAATTGCCACCAACAAATTTCTGTAATTCATTTTTTTTCGATAAGCAAGAACATGACAGATGATTGAAAGATTTGCCTGCAGCAAAATAGTTATTCCCAAATCATACCCAATCAGGGAATCCATTAGGGGTACGAGGCACGGTGGGGCAACGTAAAGGTCATGGTACCATTTCCCGGAGTTCGTTACGCTCCAGGAAAAAATCTCATACGTAGTGATGTGGTGCTAATATGCCTAAATGGATCATTGAGATCTTTCTGGGTTGGCGTAAAGCTGGCAGCACGCACACGGAAATCTCAATGAGATCATCACTGCGAGCCATGTCTTACCATCCGCCACTTCCTCCCATCTGAAAATCACAGTCCAGCTGCTGATTGGGCAATAGAAGTGATCATGTGATCTCATCATGGCGACGACCATAAATGTCAGTTGGTTTTCTTGACCTCGTCTTCCATACGGATACACAACTCCTGCTGATTTTTCAGCCTAAAGTTCAACTCAGATGTGTTGATGCTGTCCCGGACGATGTTTCGAATCATTGCCAGATTCAGACATTTTGGAAGGTTGTGAGACGAAATATAATCCAATAATGGAAGCAGCCCATTTTACATCACGTGACATGCTATAGCACTACGCAGCATGCATTGTATCAGAGCAAAAACAGCGGAATGTGCCAGACGTTAGCAGTACTGCGGAACAAAGCGGCTGGCTGCGCGAGACTATGGCCCGTATTCTTGAAATAAAAGCATTTGCTAGCTTTTATGAATACCAGCCAATATCTAAAGGTAAACCTTGGAGTTAAGGAAGCGTCTAGAATACGGCCCGATGTCTGTGGGCTAAACCTGTAGGTGTGCTATCTCATCTCTGTGTTTTTTGTCCGCGACACTGCTCACAGCACGATTACCAATCTCCCGGACATGCATCTGTGTGTAGTGCTAAGTAGTACAGTCAATTGCATTTGAGTCCCCCTCCCCGCCGTCTCATATTGTTCCGGAGGAGCTATCCATTGTTTAAGAGGTGGTGAACGGCGCAATATTTTGTTCTAGGGGTCTGCTATGGCGGGCCGAGGCAGTCACAATTCTTTATTTACCGTTCAACGGTATTTAAATATCGTTCAACGATAAAAACAGGCCGTTGCAATAAAAATAATTTCGTTACAATAAAAATCCCCGTTGTATCGGTAAAAATCGGGAGTTCTACGGAAAAAGCCGAATATTATTATTGCAATGCTCTGGTATTTTTATTGTAACGATATGATTTTTATTGTAACGCCTGTATTTATCGTTGAACGCAAAACAGGACATCTTTTCATGTAACAGTCGATTATTATTGTAACAGCCAAATATTTTTCTTTTTTATCGTTGAACGATATTTAAATACCGTTGAACGGTAAATAGTTAATTATGACTGCTTCGGCCCGCCAAACTATGTATGTCTGCTGTACATGTTGTATGACAATGTATTTCGGTGTACTCTACTGAAGTGCTGTACAAGACTGTACATATTGCACGTGTATTTTTTGTGCAAATGCTACCGTATTTAAAATATCAATCACAACCATCCTGCTTGAAACCTGTTGAATCCAACTCATCTTGATCTGCAAAAGCGTGATATCCCACGCCCTGGAACCACCACGATTACACGGTTCAAGGGTGAATGCACCTCATCAGTGCTCAGATTGAAATCAAATATTAAAACATGTTCGATGATTTACTTGGGTAACTGGTACTTGATTAGTGTTGACAGAGGCTACTGAAAACTGCAATCATGAAATTGGAATGCTCTCATTGGAATCAAAATGGGAAAGGCGTACTTGGTATTCGGAATACGTTGTCAGTACATGTATTTTATACAGAGTATTTAAATGATGTACATGTACGATCAAGAGGTGCAGCAAAATATTTGTAAAGAGTTAAAAATACTTTACGCTTAAAATCAGGATGAAGGTGTGAATGTCGTCCACTCTGAATGGTAACCCCTGGCCCTTGTCCCACACACAACGCTTGATACCCCCTGGCCTCCTACTCCTGACCCCTAAAGCCTACTACAATTGAACAATTGAAAAGCTGTGGCTCAACCTGAGTTCAAGATAATCTTCGTTGGTGCAAAGGCTTTAGCTCACAACATGGCTCGTAGAAATAATCTGAACTGAGATCTTCGTACATGTATGTGTACTAGCAGCTTCAGTTGACCATATTGCGCTCTTGAAATCAGTGGGTACTCGATCCATACAAGCAACCTTGAGCCCTGAAAACCAAGCTGAGCAAATGACAGCTAAACTGTAACCGGAACATCCAACCTAATCCTAACCAATTCCGAAGGATTTAAGAAACCAATCAAGTGAATGTAGTCGCTTGAAGGTGATTTCAATGGTGTTTCGGCTTCCCTGATACATGCTTCAATAGAAATAACATGGAACTTAATCAAATGTCTGAATCTGTTGAGTCAGGATGACTGGTGTAAATAGAGAGACATTGGTATTGATTGGTGTGGACATGTGGAAAGAAGGATCTGTGCGATGTTCGTGATCAGTCGGTTTGCAAGGCGAGGAATCTGACGTGACAAATTGGGAAAGTGTGAAGAGAACGGATTTGATACCCGGTAATTCTATAGTAGGGAAGTCATCGACGGGATTGATTGCATTTCCTAAAACAAAGCTGCTGGCAGTCAAAAAGGTCTGGCCTAAAGTTCTGTGTACACTCTGGCAACTGAAAAACAATGTTGGGGAAAAGATGCCGTTGAATATGCAGCTATTGTTCTCTCATACTGGATCTGATGAACGTGGTTCTCTTCCTTTCAAGGGACAAAACAGCTGACTACCAAATTATAGTTGCAAAGGAAGACTGAACATGGCTTTCCTTTTTTCAAACAAGAAATTACAATATTGACTTCCTTTCAAAGGACATTACAACTGACTACCATAGTTGCAAAGGAACGACTGAACACGGCTTTCCTTCCTTAAGGGAAATTACAATTGACTGCCATGACATAGTTGCAAAGGAACGACTGAATATGGCTTCCCTTCCTTTCAAAGGACATTACAATTGATTACCATGACATAGTTGCAAAGAAAGAGCTGTACGTGGTTTCCCTTCCTTTCTTAATCAAAGGGCATGACAACTGACTACCATATCAGAGATGCAAAGAAACAGCTGGACGTGGTTTCCCTTCCTTTCAAAGGGCATGACAACTGACTACCATATCAGAGATGCAAAGAAACAGCTGGACGTGGTTTCCCTCCTTTCAAAGGGCATGACAACTGACTACCATATCAGAGATGCAAAGAAACAGCTGGACGTGGTTTCCCTTCCTTTCAAAGGGCATGACACCTTACTACCATATCAGAGATGCAAAGAAACAGCTGGACGTGGTTTCCTTCCTTTCAAAGGGCATGACACCTGACTACCATATCAGAGATGCAAAGAAACAACTGGACATGACTTCGCTTCCTTTCAAGGAACACTACAACCGAATACCATAGATACAAAGGAACGACTGAACATGGCTTCCCTTCCTTTGAAAGGACATCACAACTGACTACCATAGTTGCAAAAGAACGACTGAACACGGCTTCTCTTCCTTTGAAAGGACATCACAACTGACTACCATAGTTGCAAAAGAACGACTGAACACGGCTTCCCTTCCTTTGAAAGGACATTACAACTGACTACCATAGTTGCAAAAGAACGACTGAACACGGCTTCCCTTCCTTTGAAAGGACATTACAACTGACTACCATAGTTGCAAAAGAACGTCGACTGAACACGGCTTCTCTTCCTTTGAAAGGACATTACAACTGACTACCATTTGCAAAAGAACGACTGAGCATGGCTTCTCTTCCTTTGAAAGGACATTACAACTGACTACCATAGTTGCAAAAGAACGACTGAACACGGCTTCTCTTCCTTTCAAAGGACGTTACTATTGATTACCATAAATTACCTGAGGTCGCATGGGACAAGAACCTAACTGATCACTGGATATCAATCTGCCCTCTCCAGAACACGAGACAGATTCTGTCACGTCTGGTTATGAACCTTATACATCTGTCATAAAAGATGTATTGCGATGAGATCGGGGGTCGATCATCCTTCTCCTAATAATTCACATCTTGTGTCAGATGCCGGTGAACAGCTCTAGCCACCTGAGGACATCCTTCATTATTTATGACCATCTGTCAATCGGGAGGTCACCAGGCATCATCTTTCGTAATCTACTGATGCCTCAGGAGACGATGTGATATACTACCCAATAGGCCCCTTTCGAAAGTCGGCCATTTCGGCGCCGAGGGTAAAGATGAATGGGAAAATGCATTAAATTTTGCCAGAATTTGCAGAAATAGTAATTGTCAAAAACGCTGGAAATTTGGCTAACATGTTATGAGGGCCAATTCATTGAGAAATGTGTGAAAAAAATGTGACGTGTCATCGATCAATTTTTGGAGATTTCTGCATTTTTCTTCAACTGAACAATAGAAGGTTTACAGTGTCTGTTAATCCACCTGTAGAAAATCCAGGTGTAGAAAATCGCCAATTTCTCGAAAAATTTATCGATGACACCCAAATTTTTCTCACACTTCTCAGTGGTTTGCCCATCACCACATTTCTGCCAAATTTCAAGCGTTTCTGGCAGTTATTTCTGCAATTTCTGGCAAAACTTAATGCATTTTCCCATTTGTTTTTACCCTCAGCGTTGAAATGGCCGACTTTCGAAAGGGCCTATAGATTAGTCTGTTGTGCCTCCGACAAACTTACGCCGAATCAGTTAATGTCGTCCTGGGTATAACAGAAATATACCCAGGTTCAATGTCGTCGCACCAAACTATTCCCTGGGTATTGTTCAATCTACAAAGGTATACCCAGGATTGGATACAGCACCTGAAGACGAGATTGTTCTCGCAAATGTCACATGACCACAAGGATGACAAGTCGAAAAACCTGTTTTCAATTTCACGCATTTGTCACGAACCTGCCGCCCAGGTATACGACAGAAGTACCAATCGCGCGCTTTAGCTCGTACCTACATGTAGGCTCAAAACTGCGGTACTGGGTAGCCTACATTTTTGTAGATCGAACTATAACCAGGGTATAGTTTTGTGGACATTGAACCTGGGTATATTTCTGTCTGTTATACCCAGGATGACATTAACCGCGGCCAAACTTAGATGTGATACTAACTGCGGGATACCAAAGTGCGTGAGCTTGGGGACAAGGTATTTGCTTTCTAAATGTATTTAAAATGTCATGAATTCGAACACAATAGAACACGACTGGAGGCAGTAGTCTTCCAACCCTACGCCAGACGGTTAAGAAAAGTCATCTAGCAACAAATGCACAACACTCTCCCAGTATTTGCCTTTACAGATGATGCTTTTTCCAACTCTCCAGAGACGGAGATCTGGTTGCTGTCATGGACTGCCGATTCAGGTGACGCGCTTTATCATCGGAGCATGAGCGAGCTACACTTCAAATGATTCGCCGACACTATGCCTGGGATTCGATTGACGTCACGGACAATCTGAGCCCTGTTGTTGTTGCAGTTGTCAAGGGACTGGCAAAGGTCAATCGAGTTCATTCGCTGGCATCATAAGAACACAGCTTGTCCACAAAGAGTTGAAGTCAACATATACATGGTAGTATACCATTATCAAAATTTCGATTCAAATAACTGTAGTCATGAGGATTTTTTGTATATTTTTCAACTCGATTGATGATGACGTTTGACATCAAATTACTCACTGCACTGGTTGTTCAGCAATCTCGTACCCAGAGATTCGTTACTCTCGGACCGAGGTTGTATGTCGCTCCACTAATCTCTGGAGACGGCTACGGACTACTTCGGGGTTTCCAAGGCACGTGTGTTACACACGGTGCATGAATATAAACTAATTTTTGACCGTTTCACTCCAAGTTTATATGGTGCGCTAAGTAGTGCTTTGCTTTTTCCTTAATAAATACAACAGATCCCTCATAAAAACCTTCCTAAGGACATTTTTGTTTATAACATTTTGTACTCAAGTTATTTCAATGCATCTGCGGTAAAATTTGGTCTAAAATTGCACGATACCAGAAATCACACGTAAGGCGTGAAATGGCCAGCCGTCTCCAGATATTAGTGGAGCGACATACAACCTCGGTCCGAGCGTAACGAATCTCTGGGTACGAGATTGGTTGTTCAGAAGTCAAACCATGGAAGCTATAGAGTTTTCTTTTTTCCCACCAACATCCTGATGATGGACAAACTTTCAAGAAGTCAACACAGAATGACCCAAATTGCTTCGACTTAGAGACAGACACCCGAAGCCGTAAAATTAGCTACGGTAATGTATACTCAGAATAGCAGCCACGTTCAGCCTCCCTATAAAAGCTATCCACCCACATCAACCTGTAGCCAAAGCTAGTTACCTGGCACTAATTATCAGGATAATAACTAGGACATTTATATCTTAAACATGACAACCGAGAATGATTAGGCGTTTTATATGAGAATATGGCTCATCGGATATAATGGTTTCCATAGCAGTTGCATCACGGGACGCTGAATCTAATGACATAGGCATGTGGGAGATGGTATGAAATATTAAGGCGGGTGTAAAACTGTCAAAACCAGTTAAAATGAAAATACATTTTGCCTCTGGTAGAGTACATGTAATATTGTGCAATGTCATATCAACGAATTCCTTAAAGGAGTTAGACGCCGAAGTTGTAAACAAGCTGGTTTGTTTACAAACATGGTCGGCAAACTAGTTTTATTCCTTCGTGCAGGTGGCAGCCCCAGTAGTGCCCCGTGATCGTTAGACTGGTTCCCGGTCCGATGCAACTCACTCACGATATTCACGTCAGTACATATCACCGACAATAGGTGGCAGCACCGCAGGCGTCGCGTGGATAGAGAACCAGTGAGTGAGTGTTTACAACTTGGACGTCCAGCTCCTTTATAGGATTTTTAAACATTTAGGGCCGTATGCACCAAGCGAAGGTTATCTTGAACTCAGGTTGAGCGACAACTTTTCCATTGTCACATCATGCTCTGGCAAACCTGAACAAAAGAAAAGTTGTGGCTCAATCTAAATTCAAGATGATCTTCGTTTGGTGCATACGGTCCATAGGGCCGTATTCTAGAAGCTTCCTTTACTCGCACAACTTTTCAAGATGGAAACCTAGCGTCGATACTAGTGGTGATATTCTCAGATATCGCCACCTAGCGTCAAGTTTGGGATGTTGAGTTTCCCTACACGTCATCAAGTTACGCTACAGACAATTGCTTCCCAATGAGGAAACCCATCTCCTCGGTGCCAATTTAGATTATGAGAACCTTTGCGGCAAAAAACACCAAGTCTTTGATACAGGAAAAAATAAATATGAATCGATTGGGAAACAAATTGACAAACAGGATCATTCCTTTGAGGTGGGGCCCGTTCATACATTGGATGAGACAAATAGGGAGAATTCGATTTGTTTTTGTGAAAGCCAATTTCCTAGCGCTGTTAACCGAAGGGGATTTACGTAAGTACGTACACGATGCCTTTATAGTCAATCGGTGGTTTTTCTAAGACAATCTAGTGTGGTCATTATGGAATTGCATGCTGAGGCGTTTTTATGAGTGAAAGCCGCACCGCCATCGGAAAACCCCGGCGGTGTGCCACTACAAACAATGAAGACCAAATCAGACAAGTGGTGTTTTTTTGCACATCAGTGTTTTTGTGACCCGCCTGGTATTGCTTTAACCGTTTTAGCACGTACGCTTCCAGAATAAAACGGAAAGACTGTTTTTTCAACATTACATGAACACTACTTCTTCCCCACTGGATTTTTCAATGCTTTCAGTGAAGACCCAGTGACCTTATTCACGAAGCTCTCATAATTTAACAAAGAGCCTAAACTATTGTTCATTTGGGGTAAATCTATTGTTCACCATCAGCTTGACAAAGCATTTGCATACCCCTTAAAGTTACGGGGGCTTTGTGAATAGGGAGGATTAGAAATAAAACGATAAACGTAAAAGGTTAACGACATCGTTATTCTCGTACAGAAAATGCAATATAAAATCTGGTGGATGTAGGCTACAATATGAAAAATAACGTTGTCGTAAAGTTTACGTTTATCGTTTGATTTCTAAACCTCTCTAATGAGATC
Organism: Notospermus geniculatus; assembly: GCA_002633025.1. NCBI lineage: Eukaryota > Metazoa > Nemertea > Pilidiophora > Heteronemertea > Lineidae > Notospermus > Notospermus geniculatus. The sequence continues at coordinate 275,325 of NMRB01000088.1, forward strand.
TATGAACCAATGATTTTCTTCCATCGAAACGAAATACACCACTGACATTCGCTAAGAGGCCACGACTTCATCAAAGATGCAAGGAATAGTTCATCCAAATGAATGCCATTAGCCCTTATGAATGACAAAGAGACAGTCCACAGTGAAGGCAAAGATAGCTGGAGAAACTGCTCAAGCCACGACATGACTCCACTCGCTGTCGATATTGGAATTTCACACAGATGATCACTCAATGACTGGTTCTGTTTCCTCTCATTTTATTCATGTTGATCGGGGTGAGGGTGAAAGAATCGATCATGTAAATTCTTCTTTAGTACGCTGGTGTCATCAAAAAGTCAACTAGTGAATGTCATCAATCGTGGATAGCTTCGTTAAAGCTTGGCCATTGACCTTTGCGGCAGAGTCATTGAAATAAATTTCCATATTGCTGAGACTGAGTTCACAAGAGACAGAATGACCTGGGAACGATTTGAAGGACAAATGCGATGGTTGTCCAAGGATGCATTCGAAATAATTTTGAAAACAGTTGGCGATAAATACACGGGGAAATGTGCTCTGTTGCACAACAAATTGGCAACGATGACCATAATAGTATACTGCTTGAAACGTGGCATTTTAGCCTTAAGGCGAAATTGACCCATAGAGATCAATATTATTGCACAATATGAGGGCCAAAATAGGCGATATTATGCCCATTGCCAATCTTTCTTCTATCCATCATGCCAGAGCCACATGTTCCCATTTTGGGCCCCATATTGCACGTGTATGGGCCGCTTTAGGGCATCAATCATACATGTAAATGCTTGATACCTTTAGCTATAGACTACGAAAGCCCAGAATGTTCATTCAAAATTCAAAACTCAACTTTGAATTTTGAATTTTGAAGTGGCACTATTTGTTTACTTGAAAATTCAAAGTTCAATATTGAATTTTGAATTTTGAATGAGCATTATGGACTTTCGTAAAAGACACAACGTTTTGCATACTTTAACAAGATTGGTGGTCCATAAACCGTGCTTGCTTGCTCAATTCTTCCTTTCAAATCAAAAAGAGGCTTTGCCAAGAACCCTCTTTTCCGTTGCCACTAGAAAAATCCGCCACACTCAAAGGCCTTGAGCTCCGTGCATTACAGCCACATTTTGTGTACTACTGGCGATAAGAATCCTAGCCTGACATTCTATACAATCCCTATAGTCACCGTTTTACCTGAGCTAAATGGACCATACATCGATCCAACCCCATAACCAGAGTTAATACCATTGTTGCATGAAATCTCTAAAAGCGTGCATCATATTTCAAAGTTTTCTATATAAGGATACTGCGTTTGCTCTTAAGAAAGTAAAAGGTTACAGTTTTCAAGAAGGATCCCAGCTTATGTACCAGGAATAGCCTTTTTGATTTTCTTTATAAGTGAGCAGTGTTCTGACGACGTTCTGTTGTATATCAGTATCCAGATTAGATTCTTCTAGACAAGGGGTTCCATTACATATTGTCTTTGTAACAAGATAAGACAGACCTTGTTTAGACAAACTTTTGCACAATAGGGAACCCTGGGCAAAGCTACGATGATGGATAGGTCTCGTACGTGATGTAAAGCCGGCTAAGTCATGGTGACGGATTGCCCTCTGAGCCCCGGGGAATGAGAACCTTTCAATAAGCCCTGAAGCCATCACCGAAAGCTAGATTGATTCCTTGCCTCTTACCAATGTGTCTGAACCATACTAAGGAAGAATTACATGTACATGTACTTCACCTTTTTATTCTATATGTGTACTTACATTGTAATGTACTTTTTACGTACATCTGCTGAACATAAACAAGAGTCACCATCTATTGTTAGGTTAGTTGTACGACACATGTACACATTTACACGCAATTTTTGAAATGAATTCCTGAATATGAAGCAATGGTTTTCACATTAGCAAATCGTCCTTTAAAATGAATAGTAAATGTTCCATTTTACCCACTCTTCCAGAGAGGTTCAACTTCAACAACGCTCTTTTCAAATAAATAAGAGGAAACAAAAACAAACAGTTTATCAGATAAAATTCATCAAAAACTTCATTTGATTATTCCTCAGATGAAGTATTCTTTAACACTTTAATTGGTAAAAGATACCTTTGTGATTCGCAACCGAGCGGGAACCCAACTACATCACTACTTTCTGCAACTCAAAGTTACAAAGTCAAGCGACATTTCTTTGATGCCATGGTAACCGTTAGATGATAAGATTCTGTCAAATAACCAATAATCATTCGGTAAAAGAAGGAACACCCCTTTGAGATGAAACTATTATAGAAAATAATTTCATGAGAATTGAAAAATCCTAACATATTGCGGTTGGATTCATTCGAATTAGACGCAGCCGTATTAATTTCTTGCACATCAGAGCGGTGTTTAACTCTTTCAGCACCTGATTGTCCCAGCGTGGCAATGGTACAGGTAGAATTATACTTTTAGTAGTCAAATCCCGACGGGAGTTACATGTATGGCTTTAAGTGACGTCTTCAACAGCCCAAATTCCAACCAGCATTACCACTGCACTCTGAATAAGGACTTACATGTACTGTACATTGCAATGTACGTACACACAGACTAAGCCATGGGCGCCAAATTGGCACTTTCAGGAACTTCGATGGACCAAATGGGTTCGAAGTTTTGAATTGAATTCCGGGAATAACTTAAATGAATCCTAAAGCTTAAGAAGAGACTCGTCTCCAGCACTACATGTGGACTATACTGACGCTGAATATCAGAAGTCAAACACAAAATGATTTCCTCTGAATTTCAGCCAGTATTATAGTATATTGAACACACAAGCACATTCACCGTCGAGATTTGCAATGTGTATTGTTGAAGACCTGTACAAACAAATACCATTGATCACAAGTTCTACTAAACATCAATCTAGATTCTTTGATGTGGGGACATTAAGAGGAAAAGCGATATTACCTATACTAATGAATGATGGTAGTAAGCTGTACACAGCAACGTCATCAACAATGCATTGTTCTTTATTGTCCTGTTCTTTGAAATGCACGTTCTCATAGAAAAGAGAAGGGAACCAGAAGAAACGACCAACTTCAGTCTGCAGATGGAAAAGGAACATGGTAACCCTTTTGCGAATGGAAAACGAATGAAACCCTCTGCAGATGGAAAAGGAATCATTAACCTTTTGCTGATGGAAAGGGAATGAACCTATTGCTGATGGAAAAGGAATCAATCTTTTGCTGATGGAAAGGGAATGAACCTATTGCTGATGGAAAAGGAATCAATCTTTTGCTGATGGAAAGGGAATCCGCCTTCTGCAAATGGAAAACAAATCAACCTTTTGCTAGTGGAAAGGAGTCAACTTCCTTCTGCAGATGGAAATGGAAGCAACCTTTTGTTGATGGAAAGGAATCAACCTTCTTCTGCAGATGGAAATGGAAGCAACTCTTTGCAGATGGAAAAGGATACAATCTTCTGCAAATGGAAAAGGAATAATCCTCTAGCAGATGGAAAAGGAATCAACCTTTTGGAAAAAGAAGGAACCTTTTGCTGATGCAAAAGGAACCAACCTTCTGCTGATGGAAACGAATCAACCTTCTGCAGATGGAAATGGAAGCAACCTTTTGCAGTTGAAAAAGGAATCAACCTTTGCAAAAGGAAGATGAATGTATCAGCTCAGTATTTCGTACATCGTATTTCCGATCCATCCAATAACAATATCCTTAACCAAAACAGCCTAATCTAACAAGGCACGGAATATCTTTTTTTACCACTGTGTGGTTTACAGCACATGGATTTAACAAGAAAGCAGTTTATCAACCTTCTAATGCGTGCCATATTTCTTGGCAAAATTGTAAATTATTCAAATTCAACACGGAGAAAAACTGCTCTCGAATGCACAACCTGACATGCAGTATTGCAAATTTGATCATCATAACACATGAGCAGAAATTATAGAACAAATTGCGAGGAATTATTCCATATTGTGCTGAACAAGTCAATACGGAACGGCGACAAATTCAATTCCGAAATATTAGGTTATTTCGGATGAGAATGGTTGGGTCGGTGAAATTGCCGGGATTGTTAGAAGTGGGGCGGAGTGAGAGTCACGTTGATTGGATCTAGTCGGATTCTATGTTTAGCGAGGCCCAAGTAATTCGGGACTGCCATTCGGGCACGTTCCTGATTTCTATGATTTATTTAGTTGCCAAGGTCAGTGGACAGACAGTATCGATCATACTGATGGTGTACTTCTTCGCCAGTCCGGGCCCATCTTGATTCTGTTATGGGACACCAGCAGCCTTCTTTTGATCCCCGAACTTCGACTTCCGGGTCCTAAATGACGCAGGGCCAGACTGAGAAATTCAAGATGGCTGCCTGGCGGCCATATTTGAGGTCCGAACACGCCGAAAACAATCATCTACTTGTAAGCCCATATTCATCATTTTCAGAAACTTTGATCAAACATTTTGAATGTCTGGAACGGGCTTTAAAACTCCCCACACAGAGAGAAGCTGTCGACAAGGTACAAAGCAAAGGGGATCAAGCGTCAGGCGATGGAATGTTCGAAACGATTTTGACACGTGATTAATCCTACTTGAAACAGACAAAGCCTTCTTATGAAATTCACAAAGCAAGCTTTTCATTCGACTCAGTTATTACAACAAAGTTGAAAGAATCACATGACTTTACCCCAAAGGACATTGTACTTATAACAAAGGGTTGCCTGCCCTTTTGTTACTCAGCGTACTCCAGACCCTTTTGTATTCACTGCTTTGTGTTCAAATAATGGGTGATTAAAGGTATTTTGTACTCTGATATGTCTTTAGCATAGACCATTGCGACTTCCCATTTTGTGGGTTTTTCACAGCGTAACCAATTTTTTAAAGTGCAAGCAAAGCACTACCCTCAAAGGTTCTTCAAGTTATTTAAAGGGAGACTCCACTCATTGTAAACTTTTGAATTTTTATCAATCCATGGAGACCATTGCCATGAGTTGTGATGTCACTAGTGTCCATAGGCTGAAGACATTATTGTAGTGAATGGGCTAATACTGTGACTGCCTAGGCCTATTCGTTGTTCCTTCATAAATATGCATTCAACACATATGACATCACATGTGCTGTGCAATGGTCCCTTGGGATGTAATAATGAAATGGTCCATGGACCATGTGCTCACCGGGTTGGACATAATAGTCTAATGACAGAGGGAGGTACATATCAGTGTTATGAGCAATCTCGGTCAAGTCACTCCCAGGTAGGACTTTGATGATTTCTGGGTTATGCCACCTGGCGCCATATTGTATGTTCGATCGGGCCGGAACTTCACATGCACATAAAGGTCATCTGCAGGGGACCGCATAGCACATTGGAGTGCTTTGGGTCAGGTCGTTCCTGAGTTACACCACTTTGATGATTTTCGGGTTACGCCACCTGGCGGCCATATTGGATGTCCGATCGGGCCGAAACTTCACATGGTCATAAAGGTCATCTGNCTTTATCATCTTTCCATGCCAACCATCCCTACATGGATGAAGTCAATGTCAAGTGCCCACTTCATCTTTTCAAGGGGGGGGGGGGTCAGAGAAAAGATGAAGTCACTTCGTCTTTTTTGGCATCAATGTAATTTTGAGATGGCCCCTAACAGTGTTCAGTACAATAAAACGGAGCTGAAACGAGAGGAACCAATACCCTCTTTCATTCCGAAAGCGTCCAGCTAGTGTTCATGAAAACAGAATATTTGCAAGCTTGGTGGACCTTTTTATGAAAACAGATCAAATTTTTTCAAAAGTTGAAAGTGGTTTCTGCCTGCACATGCCGGATTAAAGCCCATGGATTTCACAACATTCCACCTGCTGCAGTTTATGAGATATGGGCCAAATACCATTTCCAAGATGGCTGCCCGGCGGCCATATTTAAGGTCCGAGCACGCCGAAAACAATCGTCTACTTGTAAGCCCATATTCAGCATATTCAGAAACTTTGATCAAACATTTTGAATGTCTGGAACTGGCTTTAAAACTACCCACGCAGAGAGAATCTGTCGACAAGGTACAAAGCAAAGGGGATCAAGCGTCAGGCGATGGAATGTTCGAAAAGATTTTGACACGTGATTAATCCTACTTGAAACAGACAAAGCCTTCTTATGAAATTCACAAAGCTGGCTTTTCATTCGACTGAGTTATTACAACAAAGTTGAAAGAATCACATGACTTTACCCCAAAGGACATTGTACTTATAACAAAGGGTTGCCTGCCCTTTTGTTATTCAGCGTACTCCAGACCCTTTTGTATTCACTGCTTTGTGTTCAAATAATGGGTGATTAAAGGTATTTTGTACTCTGATATGTCTTTAGCATAGACCATTGCGACTTCCCATTTTCACGCTGGTGATTCAAACACAAAATTATTTTATTCGTACGCGAAGTCGTTGACGCATAACTAATGGTGCTTGTCGTATTCGCAGTTCATCTGGTAAATGGAAGGGGTGACGGGTGATTACATAATAAGCTGTCACCCCTTCTATTTGCCTAAACAACTGCAAAAATAGTCAACACGATTAGTTATGCTTGGGTAAAAATCGCGTACGAAAAAAAAGATTTTACGTTTGAATCACCAGCGTGATTTTGTGGGTTTTCACAGCGTAACCAATTGTTTAAAGTGCAAGCAAAGCACTACCCTCAAAGGTTCTTCAAGTTATTTAAAGGGAGACTCCACTCATTGTAAACTTTTGAATTTTTATCAATCCATGGAGACTATTGTCATGAGTTGTGATGTCACTAGTGTCCATAGGCTGAAGACATTATTGTAGTGAATGGGCTAATACTGTGACTGCCTAGGCCTATTCGTTGTACCTTCATAAATATGCATTCAACACATATGACATCACATGTGCTGTGCAATGGTCCCCTTGGGATGTAATAAAAATGCTTACAAAGATGAGTTCGCGATTTAAAAAAAGACATCCTGGAGGTATCAATGAATTCGAATGTGCATGTACTAACGATATTTCAAAAATTAAAAATTTTACACAATGAATGGAGTCTCCATTAAAGGAAGCCTTCATTGTGTAAAATTTTTAATTTTGGAAATATCGTTAATACATTCAAATTCATTGATATCTTCAACATGTCAGATTTTTTAAAAATCAGCAAACTCATCATTTTAAGTATTTTAATTGAATCCCAAGGGGACCACTGCACAGCATATGTGATGTCATATGTGCTCAATGCATATTTATGAAGGAACAACCAATAGGATTAGGCAGTCACAGTATTAGCTCATTCACTACAAAGGTCGTCAGCCTAAAACACTAATGACATCACAATTCATGACATTAGTCTCTATGGATTGATAAAAATTCAAAAGCTTACAATGAGTGGAGTATCCCTTTAAAATGATGAGTTCGCCGATTTTTAAAAAAACATGACATGTTGCAGATATCAACGAATTTGAATGTACATGTACTAATGATATTTCAAAAATTTAAAATTTTACACAATGAATGGAGTTTCCCTTTAAATCGTATTCCTGCGTTCAGACACGTACATTCTGGGAAGGATACGATAGCAAAAGAGACAAATTTCACTGTCAAAATGTAAGGCTTCAGGCACGTCTACTGTCTGCTCCTCTGAAAGAGAAGCCTGATTTCAAAATGACTGGCAATCAAAGGCAGACTATCTTTATCCTTATTTTACTTTAAAACTAGCTTAAAGCGATATGACTTCAAAAGTCGCTAAAGAGATTGAAATGTTAGACTTTTTTTTTAATTCTGCAAATAACGACACACATTTTTAGGCTATATACGTTATTTCATGGGCGAATGAAACTTACCTTTTATAATGTTTGCAGCTATTTCAGAAAAACTGCAATTTACATGATTCACGGGGAACATGAACTATTGAAGAGCAGTGAAGGCCGGGGGGGGGGGGTGAAAATAGAAATGTCGCATACTTGCAGGCCAATATGCCTTTGTTGGGATATGTCACGTTGGCACGGATTTGAATAATTTACTTCCTATTTCACTTTTAACTTTTGAAAATGACCGATAATGACCTAATTCAGACTGTTTGATTGGCAGCTCTGCAGTAGCAATATAATGTAAGGAATTACATTATAATGTAATTCCTAATGTAAGGAATATCTTTTGACTGAACGCCACAACAGAATCTCTTTTGACTGAACGCCACAACAGAATCTCTTTTGACTGAACGCCACAACAGAATCTCTTTTGACTGAACGCCACAACAGAATCTTAACTCACCAACTTGAATAAAAAATGTATTTGTCCTCGTGTCTGGGTTTCAGTCAGATAAGGTAATGAAACACGGCAACTTACCTGAAAAAACAAGACATGATAAGGATTAGAAGACAGGAAATGAGATTAAAATGCAAGGGTACCTCAAAGAAGGTACATGCCCTTAAAATGTGTTGCCTGCAAAAAAAGAATGCATTGTTATTATACAGGTGTGAAAGGAATCCAAGTCCCCCTGGAATCAAAGTCCGGTCTTATTGTTCAGGGAGGGATTAGAATAGTGTATGGCTGGAGAGACCATCACCATTCGAATATAATCTTAAGGCGCCACTCCACGTGACAGTTTTCTATCGAAAGTTTGCTGTCAGATAGTCAATTATTGCTGTCAGACAGCAATAATTGCTGTCATACAGTACTCTATGACAGCAATTTTTGCCGTCTGAGAGCAATAATTGACTATATGACAGCAAACTTTCGATGCGGAAAACTGTCACGTGGAGTGGCGCCTTTACAATACCGGGCTATTGTTTGGCGGATCTGCATTGAGGAAGCTGATTCCTGTCACACCTGTTTCGGCCGGGCCGAATTTTTAGTATAGAATGCTTCGTCAAATGTGTCTGTAATATAGGGTTTCTGCAAAAAAAAATCGATTTTTGGTTTCTGTCATATGCATGATACGTCCATAAAAAGAGCATTATTGCCTGCACGTCACTGTTGCAAAGCTAATTTATTACTTATTACTGCAAAAGCAAATTTAGCCAATACTAATACATCATAGTTTGACTTTTTTCATAGTTATTTTCATATCAAAGTGATTGTAGCTGACAAAGGGGCTGTTTCTAGCTTTGAAACGATCAACTGATGTTATGGTTAGGAACAATGGAATTCAGTGAACAGAGAGAAATAGGAATTTATACTAGAATACCTAAAAGTTTCATTTTTATTTTCAATTTGTCTACCTTTGATGGTAGCCATATTTTTCATTTGAAATTGAAAACCTGATGGCTTCTCGCTAAAAGGTCTGTGTCAGGGATATGCCATTTCAGGGGCCCTGCTCTTGTGTTAAAATGTGAAGTGCCATTTTTTTATACCAAATAAATTGTGTTCAGGGGTGATACGTACTATAGAAAAGACATCACTGGCACATCACTTCATGCCGTATAGACCTTTCGAACAAAGATGGTGGCCTACTACATGGTAGGCCAGAGAAAGTGTCGCTCGAACAATAGCATTTCTACTGTTTCCCTATTGTTCGAGGGACACTTTCTCTGGCCCACCGTGTAGTTCTCCCACATGACGTCGTGGCCATTCAGTGGGTCATATGAATAAAGACTAGCAAATGCTTTTACTTCAAATTTGTACAGCAATGCCTAGTGCATTTGTATTGCAAAATTCAAGTAAAAGCATTTGCTAGTCTTTATTCATATGACCCATTGTCCAAGCATGATATTAAACACTTCTACCAAACGCATCCTCTTAGACAATTATTTTACCTAAACTGTTGTGCCCATGGCCCACCTTTGCCTGCCTGCCAATTGAATGGTATTAAGCTTCTGAGGTCATATATTATACCGCAATCTTTGTTGGAATGATCCATATTCTATTCAAAACTGGCACGCTCTTGGCTTCCACAATCACAGAGAAGCTCAATGAAAAATTGGCTAAACATTTTCTTTTTCATGCAGAACACACAAATGATCAAGATTCCAGTCTGCTACGATTCCCCATCGAAAACAACACAGACATCTGACAGAAAGTCATTCACTCCTCTCTCTCACCAGTCTCTACATTTTTTCTCTTACTCATGGCAACTTGATGACCGTTTTGTGAATTGTCTCCACGCGAATCGCTTTATTACTTGTCGTGTGATCACAAGTATGCTCTGCACCCCATCAAAACATTAATTTTTCATGTTTGTTCAATTCTGACATTAAGCAGATAGCACGCACTTTTTTGTGATAGAGTAATATTAACACACACTTTGGCGATCAATATGCACTAGCTTTGACCATGTCGAAAGCAAACTCTATAGTATAGCGCGATATGACTGACGTTTCCGAACTTGTGGAAAATTTCGCATACAGCAATGCCACACAGCAATGACTGTGCGAACTAAAATTTCATTTTCGCGATAAATACCAATTACGGGCACTTCGGGGGTCGGATTTGAAGGGACTTTTTATGTTATGTTTGGAGGGGTATACTAAACCTTATAAAGCAAAAAGAATTTCTGTTGCAATTTGTTCTAGGTCAAATCATACTTTTCCTGGACTAGATCTGGCGCCTTCAACGTTATCATATCAAAAGCGTCAGTGCAGTCTGGATCTTGATCCGAAGATATCAACAATTTGATGTGTGGTCAGCGGTGCCGACCGTCACCAACAGGAGAAGCTGACCTCGGCAATTCCAGACCTCTCGCTGACTTTGCAACTGCGGGATGCAGATTTCAGATAGATGATAGATGAAATTATTTAACTTATATGTACATGTGTAGTTTTTTTTAAATCTCTGCACTTCGTCCTTTTTTGTAGGTTGGGTACATTCCCCAGCTTGATCCTAACGTAGGCCTACATGTATTTGCCTATCATGTGTTTTCGCCATTGTCATCCACTGTTTATTGTAAATCTTAACCCATGTAATTTTATTATTACGAGGTGCAATAAACAATTTGAATCCTTTGAATTTTTATTTAATACATTGGGCCGGGCTCTAGGAAAATTCGTCCCCGGATAATTCGTACCCGGAAAATTCGTCCCCAGAAAATTTGTCCCCAGAAAATTCGTCCCCGGAGAATTCGTCCCTGAGGAAAATTCGTCCCCGAGGAAAATTCGTCCCTGAGGAAAATTCGTCCCCGGAAAATTAGTCCTCGGAAAATTAGTCCCTGGAAAATTCGTCCTTAAGGATAATTCGTCCCCGGAAAATTAGTCCCCAAGGAAAATTCGTCCCCAAGGAAAATATGTCCCCGACAAAAATTCATCTCAAATAGCTCGAGGAAAGTTTTCTATCAATTCGTGTACACCCCTTGGCATTAATTTATCGACTCCTCTTTTTTAAAATAAAGAATATGAAATAGAAATCGGGTTTCAAAGGTGAAAGACATTGCTTCCTACCAGACTCGAACCCACGACCCTCGCACGATATGATACCACGATACCTTGTTACTGCCAAATCCCTCGCACGATACGATACCATGATAACTTGTGAACAAAGTGACCAAATCTGATCAGGGTTGTGTTATATGAAATTTTCTTGCTGTAGCCATTTCATGCTGTATGCCATTTCAAGATAGCCTCTGACAAGTTTTTAACAACCACCAAACTTAGCCCCCCCCCCCCCCCCCGCACATCATTTGAGCTTTCTGAGACTTTACTTCAAGAAATTCAGTTCCACAAGGCCAGTCATACAAGGATTGTTAAGCCGTATCAAAATCACAAAACATTGCCCCTCCCCCAATTACAGTAACCCATAGTACACATACGTATTTGAGCTTTGTGTGTCTTAAAATGTTCAGATTGAGAGAAATCCCATGACAGGACTTCCTTGGGGATGAATTTTCCGGAGACTAGTTTTCTGGGTACGAATTTTTCTTGGGGACAAATTTTCCAGGGGCGAATTTTCTGGGGACGAATATTCCTTGGGGACGAATTTTCCCTGGGGACGAATTTTCCCTGGGGAGGAATTTTCCGGGGACGAATTTTCTGGGGACGAATTTTCCCTGGGGACGAATTTTCCTTGGGGACGAATTATCCGGGACGAATTATCCGGGGACGAATTTTCCTGTAACCATTGGGCCGTATTCTAGAAGCTTCCTTAAGTGTAAGGTCGACCTTTAGCTATTGTTTGCAGGGTAGAATACAAAAGATTAAGGTCGACCTTACACTTAAGGAAGCTTCTAGAATACGGCCCTGTTCTTTATTTCGTCAAGTCAATTTCAAGGGTAGGTAACAGTAGCCAGTTTCCATGAGGATCTCCGATTCTATGGATATTCCCAGACAACACGCAAATGTTATATCAAACACTCTACCATTTGACATACCATAATCAGACCTGTCCATTAACGTAAGGAAGAAATCGTGTGTTCGTCAGATCGTAGCATCACACGCACATTGTAACCTTTTCCTTTCCAAAGGAAAAAAGGGATGACGGGATTAAAGAGCAAATGGGATAAAAGCCCAAGCAACGGAACAGAGATGAAACGTGATAATGAGAAAGGACAGTTTTTTTTACTTTTTTAACATCTCCTTTTTTCGCAGTTTCTTTTCTTGGCCTTAATGTGCATTGAAAGGTGTGCAAGAAGACGTGGAGAGCGACAGACACTTGGTTGAGCATGTCGGGGCATTTTCATCAAATGGTTATGTTGGTGATATCAAGATCATCAAGTCAGTTTGTCAACTTCTCTCTCGGTTCAGACCAAGGAGAAATCGTCCAAATTGATTTGGTGACAACCTGATTTAGTGACAACCAGATCAAGAGAATTTCTGCCTCACAGTGCCCCTCCTATTCTGTAGGCCTACATGTAGTCTCCAAAGGGTAAACGCACTGACCATCCCCCTATCTAACAGTAGCCTATCAGGCCGTCTCACATGTCTCATAGCCGCCTGCCTGATCAAGACCCATGTGCGACAATGCCCCTCATCAATCTCTGAAGGCCTAATCAACAGAACCATGCACCACACCACGATGCAAACACCTTTTTTGCCACTCTGCGTCCTTTTTTGCCATTTTCGGTCAAAATCTGCATGAAAAACACGTTTCCCCAGCTGCCCCTATGCTAGATACGGCCCTGAGTCTCTGAAGCTTCTCAAGACCACGGCGCCAAAATGCCCCACTTATCCAAGAGTCTAACATCAATTCACTTCAATCTAAACCGTAATCAACAATCTATTCGAATCACTCAAGTCGTGACGTTGCTCTTCAAACACAGAACATCGATCGGAGAACAGGATATGATATTAAAGATGCAACCTAGGGCTAATCGCAACAGTTAGTAGCTATTTATAGCATCCGTGGCTAATGATATGTCACACTTAACGACAGTGCATCAAAAGGGGTGGAAAATTTCTGTATCAGTTTTTTTTCACTTTTCTTGCAGCTTGGTTAATCATGTTACCAAATCAATACTCTCGCCACACGTCAATTGAAAATGATGATAGGCTGGTTGCTAACGTGCAGGCTGCTGTAGATAACATTCTACATTACAACATGTAAATATTTGATGAAATTTGAAACCATAAACGAGGTAGTCATTTATGTTCTGTATTTTGGGATTTAATGCCGAGCGGCCATAACCGGCTTACCAAACAATGCATTATTGATATATTTACCATTTATATAAGTCACCGGTCCATGTCATGAACAACTCGTCAACCGAGAATTAACTGGGTCTATCTGCATTTTTTACTTGACCCTAACTTCCTGTGGTTATAAGGGACTAAAAGCACAGGGAATTTGGGTCAAGCTAAAAATGCAGTTAGACCCTGTTAATTCTCGGTTGACGAACTGTATGTCAGTTTTTCTAAATTAGGAACTGCAGGCGAAGCAAATTATAGTAGCAACCAGTTATGATAGCAGCCGACTACAAGCTGATCAAATTGCCTGCAGCCTTTTGGCCAGTGGCAAAAACAGTGGTGGCTAAAACTGTTTCTAGTTCAGTGTGTTGGGTGCTGGTCAAACATCTGCAAAGCATTGGTCATAGGGCCCGGATTTACTTCTGCATACAAAAAATGTACAAAATTGTCATGAAGTCCGGTTAATGGTGTCCCAGTCGCCAGTTGGCCTGATCAGCAGCTGCAGCAGCAGGCTAAAAACCAATAGCTAGTCGAAGTCCACGGGTAAGAATGGAAGCCCGTTTTTCATCCCAGTGGGGTAATGGTTTGTAGCTTGTTGAAAAACACCTTGAGCCGAAGGCAATAAATCTCAAGATGGCCACCTGGCAGCCATATTTGAAGTCCGATCAGGCCGAAATCTAGTGTTCACATAGAGGGTAACTGGACACTTAGTCAATCCAAATTTATATAACATATTCTAGCTACTATTGTTCAACATACAATACGACAAAACTGAACTGCAAAATCGCCTGTTGTCGAATATCTTACATGACTTGTATGTGTACTAAGAGGACAGAGAAATCTATGAATGTGTTCTCATTTCCAAGAGACAACTCTAGAACACTTCCATACATTGGCTTCTACATGTACTTAAGCCCTAAGGTACGTAACTTGGTGAACTTTTTAATAAAATAATGATACTAATGATTTAATGATTTATTACACATGATGTCTCAACTGTCTCGGGACGACACTCATGACTAGAAATCAGGAACTAAAAAATACGGAAGTTTCGAAATCAAACGTAAACTTCACGACAACGTTATTTTTCATACTACACATTAACCAAATTCTATATTACATTTTCGGTACAAAAATAACGTCGTCGTTAACGTTTGATTTCGAAACCTCCGTATTAGCTGAAAAAATACGTGAGCATAAACGAGGTATAAACGAAATGCTGCAGCAGACAACTTTTCAAAGAGTGACTTGTTACTTTGTTAGCTCAATAATTCAAGGATTTTTTGTTTCCAGGTTCCAATTTGACGAGATAATTCGTGGAAAGAAGTTGCAAATCGTAGCTCGGGGCTTGAATATTGGTGTCAGTGCAGATGCAATCACAAGTAACGAAACTGGATTCTATCAAGCAATATTTGCTATTTTAGTGTAAAATTATTCACCAGAAGCTTTTGTTGGACATGCATAGGTCTATGTGCAATGGCAGCAATAATTTCCCAACATTCAGGGCCGTATGCACCAAAGAAGATTATCTTGAACTCAGGTTGAGCCACAGCTTTTCAGTTGTTCAGGTTTGCCAGGACATGATGTGACAATGGAAAAGTTGTGGCTCAACCAGAGTTCAAGATAATCTTCGTTAGTACATACGGCGCTCAGAGATACACGTGTTGGACTACTGATGTCAAGTGTGTAGGGGAAAAAGATTTCTCCAGCATGGTGTTCAAATGCTGCTGATTTGTTGGCCTGTGTGAAGAGGGTCAAAAAATCCTGTTGCTCAGGCATGTTGTTTAAATTTTTGCGAAGCTGTATTGCCAGTGGTGAAGGACCATGTGCATGTATATCTGTATTTGTGTTTCTGTACATTGTTCAGTGCAGGTGCATTAAAGAAACAAGAGGCCTATGTGCCTGGCGCTCAGCTGACCATGAAGCCCCCTCCCAACCCTGAGGTAGACAAAGGGGACTACGTGCCGTGAGGAAATAAAATTCACTCGCGTTTTTGCCGTCAAGAAAATATATGGTTATAGGATGATGATGTAAACCAAGGGTCATGATTTCATCTGATGCAACACTTTTCGCCACGAATTATTGTGTTGAAAGCAGAAAACTAAAAAGGGAAAGGTATCTTCCTGCAAGAAGTGTCTACCTACTCGGAGGAAGGAACTCGCTGACTCAGAAGGTTTCATCAATTTGTGAACTACAGAGAGAAGGTAAATCATTGTTATCGGAGAAATTTACTCCTTTTTACCCGGAGCACGAGGCAAATGTCATCAACTTTGAGGTACAATATTTTACAACAAATTACAATACCTGCTCAAATTTCAACACAACCGAAACGAATTAAGAGCACTTTGTTGAGGAAATATGCCAAAAATGACGTAACAAAAATAGATAGTGACACAAAGAGTATCCAGGTTCAAAGGATGTAGTGCAACAATGTAGGTGGAGATGAGGCAAAATGGAGATGGTTATCAAGGTAACAGAAATATTTCCAAACAAATAAGAAAAAATTTATCTTCCTTCTTCTTTTTTGTTTGAAAAGGTTTTTGATTATTTAGTTTTCGATCATGTGAAAATTGTTCCATAAAGGCATAATATCCCTACATGTAAAATGGCACGGCCTAACCCGTCGGCCATGGAGGCTTTTCATGGACTTGGACTTTGAGATGGAAGTAAAGCGAAGTTGAGCGTTGTCAGTAGCCTTAGTTCCACCTATCCCAAATTGGTGGGTTTTTGAGACCCGGATCTTCCCCAGGCTTGAAAAAAAAACCCGCCACGCGCTTACACCTATTTTCAGTACATTTCATTAGTTACGAAACTAATGACAGCGAGCTCGCCGGGTCTAAATACCCCGTGGTTTTCAAACACGGGTCTGTTAGACACGGCAAAAAATAGGTGTACGCGCAAGAAACCGGGGTTTTGGTGGGTTTCGGACAGATGGAAATACAGCTAGTGTTAGGATGGATGAACATTTGGCGACCTTCACGTACGTGTTCTGGAATTAGTTCGACTGAGACGCGGGGCCGTATGGTTCGGTCGGACTTTAGCCTAAAGTATAGCTGAGGTTAGACTTTCTCTTTGCTTGAAGCATTGAGAAAAGTCTAACTTTAATGAAAGTGTGGCCGAAGTCCAAGCCGAGCATACGGCCCGCAGTGTAACGCTGGTGACTCGAGGACGAGTAACCTGTGTCCGACAAGGGAAATGGTGTACGGTATCTCCAGAAGAATTAGCGGGACAGCATTTTCAAGTCCAAGGTCATACTTAACACAGAGGCTCATTCAAACTATTGTCTTTTAAACTAAATAAGGTATCTGAAAGATTTATATCTATACATCAACTGAATGACTGATACAATGTCTGCACGATTTGCCCACAAAATGCACAAGGTTACATTATACATACACTCCTGAAGAGTTCTACTTAAAACTCCGCATGAACGAATTCAACCCATCTCATTAAAATAGCAAATGCTAGCATGTAGAACAGGTGAAGTGATTTGAAACAAAAAAAAAATCAATATATGAAGTGCGATAGCTAGACAAAAAGACACTTAGGAAGTCCTTATGACAATGAGATAGAGTAAGAGTTGAGGTTTGCAATAGCTGGTTTATTCCGGGCTTGGTTACAAATCCATAATAAAATTGATTACAATCATATGAATGTCGGTGTGGAATTTCCAGAGGATGCATTGTAAGTGGTGTTGTTCGGGTACATGTACGTCATGAACCATGCAAGTTGTTACATGTAACAATAGGGAGGTTTCGCAAGCGCCCGGTTAGGCCCTACGACGACGTTTATCTATTGTGTGTGTATATCCAAACAATAGATAAACGTCGTCGTATGGCCTAACCGGGCGCTTGCGAAACCTCCCTAATATCCCATGTTTTCCAACTGATGAACGGAATTGTAGAAGACCAATTTTACAGTGTAAGCCTATTAGTCAAAATGGATACCCTCCTCTTTTCCAATGAAGATGCCAGTCCGAATGAGCCTCTACAAGGTTAGTGGCACAATGATGGCTAATAGAGTTGGTCCATTGACCATACATGCAATTTCCATGAAGGTGTTAACGTTAGTACTTCCCGAACTTGGCTAACTTTGTTGGGGGACATTGGCACTTGGATGGCGAAAGGGCCAACCGGATATGATCCGTGTGTCCTATAGATCAACCTCTATCCTGGCAGTAGTGGCCCACTCGGACCGACCTCTTATGTGGAAAAGAGAGTACCTTTCAGTAGGTAGTCAGCGCCTCATCGATTTTAAGAACTTTATGTAGACATCGTTGTCGGCAGGGGCGGATCCAGGATTTGGGAAAAGAGGGGACGCATTGTGCTAGGAACATTGAAATCTGCGGCGAATTTCAATGATTTGCTCCAAATTCCAGGATTTCACGGTCGATTTTACAGATGAAAGGGAGGCGCCCCCCCCCGGATCCGTACCTAGTCGGAAGCTGCATTAAGAGTAAGCTGTCGCACACGTACATGTACTTAGGACAGAGTTTTACTCCATGTCGAAATTTAGAGCCTTAAGGAGAGCGATGTGGAACATTTTAGACCACGCAACTAATAAAAAGTGCACTGTTTTGTCAAGAGATGAAGGATAAAGTTACCAAGGATAAGGGTACCAAGCATGGTGCAATGTTGATAAAGAATACCAACATTTGAGCAGAGATGAGACTTGTGTATGAGAAGTGTTTGATTGTTATTAGGCTACATGTGTACCGATCGGACAGTTGATCCTCGATAGATTTTGGAATCTAAAAACATCAATGATACCTACGTTTTCCTTTCGACCCCTTAACTCCACTCGCAAACATGTTCCTCAAAGCTAATGCAGGTTTCACAAAAATAAACTTCAACAGTCCCAGGCTCATATCAATTTGAAATCCACGCATAAACGCATAGAGTATATTCCAACATTGATTTATCTGGCAAATTTTAAATATTTAGAAGAAAACGGCAACGGTATTGTTAATTTTTCATCAAATGAATAACACATGCAATTAATATTTTTGCACAAATGAGTATCAATGAACGGAATAGTATCTGCGGATGGAAATATTATATGAATTTAGGCCATTCGCGTTGTCAGTTTTTTTTAATTGCAATTTCTGCCAGTAAAAATGAGTTAACCTACATTTCCCTGGTATTTCTGAACATTAAGTAATTGTAAATAACGTTACCAATGGTAGATCATTGTCAAATGGTTCCAGCATTACCATCATGCAGTCATAAATCATTTGTTTGATTCAACAAAGAGAAAATGACCACAATACAATTGAATTCGAAGCATAACGCCAACATGATACACTTGAGGTTTGGTAGCAGGATGTACTAAATTGTACAAAAGGGTAAGGCAAGGCCTTTTTAATTGTTCGGTTCGCGAGTTCGCCGACATGTCGAACTCCAGATTTGAAAAAAAAATATTTTTTTCACACCTTTTTCCGAGTTCACTGACGAGCTATTAAAGGAAATTCGTGGGAATTTTTGTTAATTTTTGTATTTTTTCCTGCCCTCCAACTTGGATTGGCAAGAAGGCCAACTCGAGAACCTAAAAATAAAAAAGCATCGCCTAAATCGTTGAGTTATAGAGGGTACTGCAGCTGTTTTTTCGCCAATATATACATTTTGGGCCGTATTCACGGGTCGCATTTTAGTCTAAAGTATAGCTGAAGTTAGACTTTCTATTTGCTTGAAGCATTGAGAAAAGTCGGACTTTAATGAAAGTGTGACCCGTGCATACGGCCCTTAGTATCATATTCATCTTTGTCCTGGTAACAAAATATTATTTTGCTGTAACCACTGAATGTTATTCTAGGTACAGCTTTACAGGAACAGGCAAAAGGTTTTCATCACTGACCAAGTGACACGCGCACTCAAATGACATCGGCAATCATCAAATGTGTTGGCGATATTGGAGGCGATAAAAATCGGCAGTTATTGCTTCGTGTGCAGGGACGGGAAATCTGTTGCCATTCGTCGCGATAAAAATCCCTTGTTTTTTCTCATACTATGTGGCAGGCTGTATGGAGTGGAGTGTGAATTGCACCATGAATACTTTTGAGAAATTGATACCTCGGGTGGAGCTGTCATTTCGACTAAACCCTGGGCTGCCGCCTCGGATTTGGGTCTGCATTTTAGCTTCACCCTCGCGGGTTTGGTGAGACGACTGATACCTCCAGTTCGGTATCAATTCCTTAAACCAACGTAAAACGTCTTTTACAAGGGAGGTTTAGAAATCAAACGATAAACGTAAACGTTAAGACAACGTTATTTTTGTACCGAAAATGCAATTTAAAATCTGGTTAATGTGTAGTATGAAAAATAACGTTGCCGTAAAGTTTACGTTTATCATTTGATTTCTAAACCTCCGTACAATGATCAGTACGTACACAGATGTGGCTTTTAACATACCTTTGTCAACATATGCTCCGACTCGGCAGGTTTTGTAAAATCGACCCCCTTCACTCCCTGTCGAGGTGAAGGTGTTGATGAACCGAAAGGGACACCATAATCCACTCATCTTGTTACTGGTAGACATTTTAATGCCTTTTATGAGTCATAAAATGGAGATGAAGTCGATATGATCTGACACAATGCCAGAGTCTAGTTGAGGTCCAGAGTATGACTACAGAAAAAATCACTGAATTGAAAAGATATGGGTGTGCTCCAAACTACATGTATACAATGTAATTCCAGTGATTTATTGGGGAACAAAAGATCAGAAAAAAATGCTCCTGGGTGGGAATGAAGTTACATGAAATTCAAAACGATATATGTGACAGATTAAACTCCAATGAAGTGTGCTCCAAGCAAAAAAAGGGTATGAGATGGAAGAAGGTCGCAACGATGCTGAATGTTAAATCCAGGAATTTGTGCAATGAACTGTGCAGTGGGTAAACCTGCATGTGATGTGAAACCCCTGGATTCAACCTCCAGGCCAGATAATGCAACCGCAACAAAAGGGTCCACGGCAGCCTTAACAATACTGCACTCTATCATCTCCTTCCTACGGTTATCGTATTTTTAGACGTGTCCGTTTCTTATCGGGCTTGTCTTATTAAGGAAGAGCAAACTTTGAAGAGTTATTTTGAGGTATACTCGTACTATCTTGAGCTAATGCTTTTGCAGATGGGCTAAAAATAAAACACCTTAAGACGACGGGATAAAAATATCACGTTTTTGAGTGCAAGCTGTTTTTATATGTCTAATGATTGTTATGATCTTTTTTGCTGGCTACTTTCATGAAATAATTACAAAGACATCACATAAGTTCGCAACAGATTGAAAAGTTTTTTTGTCTGTCTTCATATTACCATGAGGAGACATAAAGGCTAACAAATGCCTTAAGAATTAGTTACTGTTTCCAAAAAGGCATAAGAGGACAGAAGCTGACATATATAAATTTTTCGTTCTACCAATGAAAGGCAGTCTGGTTGTGTCGTGATGGTTGTCATGCAGGAGGTAGTTGTTACGAGGCTGTCTCACCTTACAAGCTGCAATTTAAACATCCGTCTAAAAACCTGGGCCGACCGCACAGAAAGTCCGATGGTGCTACCGGCGCCTATCGGCAGTTGTTATAACGCATTTTCCCATTAGCTAAACAGCCGATAGGCAACGAAAGCACTATCGGACTTTCTGCGCGGTCGGCGCTGGTCGCCACGGATGGGCCGACCGCACAGAAAGTGCGATAGTGCTACCGGCGCCTATCGGCAGTTAGTTATAACCATGTCATAACGTACATGTATAACGTATTTTCCCATTAACTAAACCGCCGATAGGCACCGAAAGCACTATCGGACTTTCTGTGCGGTCGGCCCTGGATGTTGTATAAAGATGTAACACTTTTGATCAAAGAAAGTGTTAATTAGGGCCTATTCCTTTACATATACATCTTTTAATAGGGATGATGAAGAAATATGTAAAAAGTAAAAAAACTATTTTTGAAAATCCTACAGCCGATGAATAAAAAGTGTTACATGTATATCCTTGACGTGATCATCCTCATTTCTCTCTGTATCCCATTCCTGAGCGAAACCTGTGAAATTTTGTGATAATAAAATTTGGCCATTTAATATCTTATTAAATTCACTCTTATGTCTTGTTCTTCGGACTTCCATAAACATCGTTTAATAAGCCCGATGACGAAATATGTAAAAAGTAGAAAAAACTATTTTTGAAAATACTACAACCGATGAATAAAAAGTGTTAACATGTACATGTATATCCTTTTATTGGACTCGAAGTCCATGATTGAGACAGCCTCTTTAAAAGGTAAAGAAAGTGGTATTTTTTTCTTGGTTGTAATGAGGAAGAGGTCAATACCTTCATCTATTAATCAATTAGTCTTGCCATACTAATTATGCTGTATCCATCTCATCAGTCAACTAACAGTGAACCTAATGAGTCAGAAATTATAACCTTGTGCTGTATCAATACCGCATCATTTTTTTCACCACAATCAGTGCACTAGACGGAATATTTCATTTCCTATTCAATAAGTGTAATTAATGGAGGCTATAGTCTGGATTATGGCTGTAAGGTATTGAAATGCGTGACCCAGCAAAGCTGAGGAGTGATCGGTCGATCTGTGATGTACGTACGTGCCTCGTCCTTGTCCAAGATCATGCATAAGAAAAAAAACTAGCCTGTTAGAAGATTTATTGGAACGTTTTGAAAGGCTTTTGATATTACATGTATTGGCAAATTAAACACGTACAGCAATGATCAACATGTACATTGTACCTGTATACCATACTTTCACCTCTTAGATACGCTCGCCAAACCTCTTTTAATTCTGCAGAAGGCTTTCGTAGGCCCCTATTGGGATACCAATCGGCAGTGTACACCTCAAAGACCTGGGCCGACCGCATCAGAAAGTCCGATAGTGCTACAGGTGTGACAGGAATCAGCGTCCTAGGAATGCAAGTCCGCCAAACAATAGCCCGCTATTATAAGGTTACATGTATATTCGAATGGTCATGGTCTCTCTAGCCACATGTTCTAATCGCTGAACAATAGAACCGGACTTAGATTCCAGGGGGACTTTGATTCATGTCACACCTGCGCCGATTCGCAGTTAGTTACGCATTTTCCCGTTAACTAAACCGCCGATAGGCACCAAAAGCACTATCGGATTTTCTGTGCGGTCGGCCCTAATTGTGAATGTGCCTAGTGCAGGTATTGGGTCGTATTCTAGAAGCTTCTTTAAGTGTAAGGTCGACCTTTGGCTATTGTTTGCAGGGTAGAATACAAAAGATTAAAGTCGACCTTACACTTGAGGAAGCTTCTAGAATACGGCCCTTAGATTCTATTTCAATCCGTTCTTCGGCAGATTTAATGACCGGTTCCTTTGAGATGAAAATACGGTGAAAACAAGATTTCCTCTTTCAAATGAAATTCCTGTTGAAGGGACAATTTGTCCAGCTTCCATTCCAGCAACTGGCCATTAACCAATCCTCTTCATAGGAGAGACAGGAGAGCTTTTTTGCACATTTGCTAACATCATTTATTTTGACGTCATTTCATGGCTTATTCACGTTTTGTATCTATGGTGTTGGATTTAAGAGATAATGAGAAAGAGGTAAATATAGCCCATCTATTTTGGATAGAGGTGATTTATAGTTTAATTGGCTGCAATTTTCCCTGTCAACATTTAATAACGGACACTCCTCTGGTGTTACAACGACATACATCGACAAAGCCAGTAATTTATCTTGATATAGAATATGGACTACATGCCTTGCATGATAGGAAGACGGATGGTACAGGGCCCGGTTGTTCAAAACAGTATTTGTCACTAGCGTGACGTTAGTGCTATCTTGGCGTTATTTCCATCTGTTAAGCCCACTGCAGATAACGCCACGTTAGAGATAACGCCAAAATAGCACAAACGGTGTTTTGAACAACCCAGCCCTGGGCCGACCGGACAGAAAGTCCGATAGTGCTTTCAGAGCCTATCGGCGGTTTACATGTAGTTAATGGGAAAATGCGTTGTAACTAACTGCCGATAGGCGCCGGTAGCACTATCGGACTTTCTTTCTGTGCGGTCGACCCTGGTCTGTAAAACTATCAGTGCCATGGTAGCATACTCTGAATGATAATTCAGCAATCAAGACCCAAATGAGCCATAAGGTTCAGTTGATGATCTGAAAATTGGTAAAAATATTTTCAGACTGCAAAGTATCATTATCATGGCCCTGAAATTCAAAATTCTTCAGCAAAATTGAATTTCAAATTACATGTACTGTATTGTTGCATACGTCAGTATGACCACACTGGCAACTACTTACCTTTTCCTATTTTGTGTTTGTTGATGACAGCAACTACAGCGCCCATCGTCTTGGCTTCAGATTGCAGAAAATCATAGTGTTTCCTTATCCATTTTGAATAACAGGTGCATGAGGACCTCCTGCAATATCTTTCAACCGATTTTAAGATGTCCTAGAAACTTGTCCAGGTGAACTGGTACCTCCTTTCCTTTCCTGTTGTTTTGTCTTACCCTTTGCACTTATCCTTAGACTGGACAGAGATATCAAGGGCAGTGTTGGAAACATCCCTAAATTATCCAACAAATGGACTGGCTTTAAGTATAGGCCATACGAACTATCTATTTGCATGAACAGTATTACAAAAACAACAGCAGTGCTTAAGTCAGTTAATCTGAGGCCTGTGTATGCTTAAATACGTTAAACATTATATGCTAGTAAGAGATTTTTAACTGACCAAACAGACCGTATTTATGTTATCGTTGGTAATTCAGAAGTAATGCACTTTAGACTAGGTAAAGCATTTTATGACACCAGTCAAGTGGACATGAATTGTTCAAAAGTGACAAATATCATAGTCTCTATATCAAACTTGGTGTGTGATTATCAGTAAGAGGCAGTAGGTTTGCAGGGGCCAAAGAAATGAACTTGGCGAAATTCGAATGGATGCGGTGTCTTTTAATATAGTTTTGATAAATTGGCTATACTACCATCTTTCTCATCATTTCCCTAAGTAGGTCGCAAGCCCAGCAACAAAATCGTACTCACTGTACATATAAGTAGATTCCAATGGATATGCCTGTGCAAGGAGCACGTGCACAAAGTTTGAAGGCTCTACATCAGCATCCAAATGAATCGACCATTTCATTGGCACAATATGGTATCCAGTGCATCCAATGCTTACTTCTGTAAATTAGGTTGACCAATCAAAGCAAAGGGAGTAATTTTTGAATATCGTCCAAAATAAATTGAATCACATGAGGAATGTCCATATAGAGAGTTGAAAATATGACACGGTATCCACGATTGAAGTTTTTACTGGAATTTCAACATCATAAACAGAAAACTGAAATACAATCAAAATACAAAGTCGCTATGCTTAAAAAACAGCGGCAATTGACACCTGCGATGCATTGATGACAAATTGGTTTACCCCACTCGCTAACCATGAGAAATTGAAAAGAAATAGTCCCTAACAACTCCGAATGAATCGGCAGCCGTTTGTCACATGTCACCGATTCTCCAATCCTTTCCCGCTACATATTTGAATTCAAAGACCACTTAAAAACTGACCAATCGATTAATGGCACACCAAATCCGTCTGATCAGCGTCTTGAGAGACAAGAATTACATCACTTGAGTGGATATCGCGAATCATCACCGAAAATCAATAGCAGCTCAGTGTCCATGTTCAACAAGCTGCTAGCGTCAGTAATTTTACGCTCTGGGTCCCCTCAGCTGGTTCGCCGTAATTACCCGTGGCTCTAATCAGCTGCTGACAAATAAGTGAACGGGAAAAAAGAAGATCTCGATGGAGTATTTTCTGATGACCTGATGTTACAATAAATCGCCAAGCAGGTGGGTACCGGCACGAACGCAGCTTGACCTTGACCGGTTGACTTTTGTTGCCTTTCTTCGTTGGCAACAATTGATTTGTGACAAGTAGCTTGAGATATCAATCGGAGGGAACAATGACAATATGTTTTTATAGAATCCATCAATGACATAGATTTGTTTTCATTCATCTAAATAGATAAACACATTGATTTCGTCACATGATTTTTAAAAATTAACCCCCAGAGATACATCAATACAGCTCCAGCTGGATTATCGTTGCTGATGACAACTAACTAGAGTATGGGCCGATTTAATAGACGTTAGCTAAGCTAACCATTGGTTCCACCAAAAACAGATAGGCATGCGAAAAGTGTACATTAACTAAATTTTCACTAAAAAGCCCTGTTTGGATGGATAGTAAGCGCTATACAGAGCTTACAAAACGGGGCTTTTGGTGAAAAATTTAGTTGTTGTACTTTTCGCACGCCTATCTATTTTTGGTGGAACCAATGGTTAGTTTAGCAAACATCTATTAAATCGGCCCTATGGAAATCAAATGACCGTATTCTAGAAGCCTTCTTAACTCTTAGGTCCACTTTTTAAAGCTTAAAAGCTTTTAAGCTTTAAAGCTTAAAAGCTTTAGGTCCACTTTTTAAAGCTTAAAAGCTTTTGTATTCTGCCCTGCAAACAATAGTTAAAGTAAACCTTAGTGTAAAGGAAGCTTCAAGAATACTGCTCAAAGTAAGAGCTTTGGGTCCAGCAGCCACAAATCAGTTATAGATGAGTTTCGCTAGCAGCCATCTTGGCCAATTTAGGTCATTGTCATGGAGATGGCACATGGGACAACCAATCATCTGTCACTCTGGAAGAAAATTCCCGTGGCGATGACCTAATTTTGGCAAGATGGCTGCTAGCTAAACTCATCTACATCTATATATTCGACCACTTTAATCAGGCCAACTTCCAGTTAGAAAGCAATATATTAATCATATACTAATTGACAATAGTCGAAAGCGGCCAGGAGCGACAATGAAAATCTCGAGGTGTCTATAAATTGGGAAGGTGATGTCAGAAAATGTCGACTTTTGTGGAGTTTTGCAGATGAGTGTAAAGTTTTGTGGGACAGGCTGTTGTAGTGATGATTTCGACCTTTGTCTTCCAGTGTACGAAGGGTTTATTATTAAGTAGGTACATGTATATCTGAAGAAGGGTAAAGAAGGCCCAGAAGTATTCAAGCAATCGAAGAGCCTGATTTATATTATCACTAGGAAATTGCTGTAAGCAGAAATTAACTCACGCAGCCTTTCATCTAAATTCGCTGAGTCGTCTTCCACTCACGTGTTAGATGACCTAACAAAACAGAGGGTCGTATTTTAGAACGTTCCTTAACATTAAGGTCGACCGAAAGTCTGTAAAACCATCGAGAACAATAGATTTAAAGCCCCACTGTATTGAATCTAAAAAACGCAAATCATCGCCGCGATTCTTGACGTCAGTGCAGCGACGTCACGACGTCAGCGTAGTGTAAAATGTACTGCGCTCCATCTGAATACATTAGAGCTCTCCCTGTCGTTTTTTCTAATGTGTGCTGAAAACTAGGCCTTGATTCTCTGAAGTACGTATCAGACAAGCATTTTGGGGACCTTCACAAGGCTATGAGACCTCTTTGTGCTCTCTCCTAACATTTTGAAAATATCGCAAAATTCAATACTGTGGGGCTTTAAGGTGGACCTTAATGTTAAGGAACGTTCTAAAATACGGTCCTGACTGCTTTTTGAAAGCAGGCTATATTTGGCTTCAGAATGAGCTGTTTTTCAGGCTTATCATTGGGATCATTGGTTACAAAGGTACTCATCAGGTGTCACCGTGTCCAACAACCACCTGTGGCTTACCAGTATAATAGAGTGAAGTTGCCATGGCACCAGTCGTACTTTTGATTCTCCGATTTTTCATATAATGCTAAGATTAGGAAGATAGGGGCAGGATTCAATGTCTTAGTAAAGAAACTGACAGAGATTATATTTCTTTCGATAATATTTGACTAACCGTCTTCCAGAAATATTTGGAAATTTCTTTCGTAAGTCTGAACATGCTATTTCGCAACTATTTCAAAAATGCCGATTTTTCATATAATGCTAAGATTAGGAAGATAGGACCAGGGTTCAATGTCTTTAGTAAAGAAACTGACAGAGATATTTCTTTTCGATAATATTTGACCGACCGTCTTCCAGAAATATTTGGGAACTTCTTTCGTGATTCTGAACATGCCATTTCGCAACCATTTCAAAAATGCCGATTTTTCATATAACGCTAAGATTAGGAAGAAAGGCAAAGGGCCAGGGTTTCTTTAGTAAAGAAACCGACAGAGATATTTCTTTCGATAATATTTGACCAACTGTCTTCCAGAAATATTTGGAAACTTCTTTCGTGAGGCTGAACATGCCATTTCACAACCATTTCAAACATGTTTGACATTGTGAGTGTATCCAATATCCAGTGACTTCGGGATAATTCGATAGCATTAGTCCCTTGACACAAATTTCGCCGAGACATCCCTGGCAACGTTAGCATAGAGCAACTTGTTCATTTTCCTGGAATGTGCCAATATCTGTAGCTAAATTTGGAACTGGTTAGGAATTTCAAAGGACGATTATCGATAAATTGGTGTCAGGTTATATTTCATACAACAAAATGACAAAAATAAAGCCTGTCACCTTGAGTCACGAAACTGTTGACTACATTTGGCATGAGTCAATGCGTACGGTTTACTGTACACTTTTTCATGTCATCGATTTCACATCACGATAACTCGTCCTGTCTCCAGTGTCACTAAATCTCGACCTGTTTTTTATCAACTCCGTTATCGCCTAGATTCACTAAGTTCTATATTCGATAGGCTCTGCTTTCAAAACAGATACAATGTCGTCGAAAGAACAAAGATGATGGTGTCGAGACCTTGGAATCTGCACAGACATTGATCCAGTTGATGCCCAAGATGATGACATGCTTTGAAGACCTCGGAATATTGAATAAATCGACTTTTCTAAACAGACCAAAAATAGCGTTTCCAAGTAGAACAATATGAAATGTTGCCAATGGAATGGAACGTACTAGTCTGATATACGCGAATACAAGGAATATATTCTGGTAATGACCCATCATAGTAAGGTAATTTTAGCCTAATCCCAGTCCATCCTCCCGAGACAGCGTCTTCAGGCCTATCATCTTCGTCGTACATGTATTTTTTCACAAAGCTGTGTGTACATTGGCAACATTTTCCCAACATTTGAACAACATACACGTACATGTACTTGAGCAACCTTTTGACCCACTTTACACAACATGTTGGAAAACTCTTTGCCCCTGTACAAATTAAGACAGAATTTGTCCAACATCATGCTGTTGTAATCCGAATGTATGAGAATGGGGATCCTGGCTACGATAGAGGGCAGCACACCGAAACCAGGTCCCATGCAAATGGACGCCTTTTGTGTGTGAAATTGATCAGGACCGGGATGTCAGTTTCATTTCAATAGTTTTAACCACTAGTGACACCTATTGATGCAGTGAGCTAGGGTCCCCATTGCTGCCAGGGTGTAGGTTTAAAACTACATGCTTGGAGGGAGTAAAGTGACCTGAATCTCAGGATGATCACACCAGTCAGGCTATTCCCCAGTCAATGCATAAATTACTAAGTTATACACCTAAAAACCGACGTTTTCCTTCTGTTTTGTCTCCTAGCTATAGTGAACTATTTAGTATGTTCCCATGTCTGGTCAACTGCAAGTGGGAGAGTACCTCCCTTTGGCGTACCGGTACATGAAGTAGATCGTGTATTCTTCTACTCATTGCAACGGAGTTACAGATTTCATAGCCATCAAAGTGTTAACCAAGTTCTGAACGTCTTAAGCACACTCGGTAAACTAATAATGACAACTGTGATTCCCTCATGATCTATATCACCATGAAGGTGCAACTTGCAAATTCAATAGGGAATCTGAGGTTTCTATGTTTCCCCAGGGAGCAGTTTGAGCTGTCGGCATAACCATGATCATGAATAATATAATCACGATAAACCAAGATGATCACCATTTCGATGCACCTATGGTTGGAGGAGTGGTTCAAGGGCAAAAGAACGTCTGTCATGAATTCATGGTAATCTTGGAAATGTCCGCACTAATATATCGTGTTTCACCTCTAAAGAACTGGGCCGACCGCACAGAAAGTCCGATAGTGCTATTGGCGCCTATCGACAGTTAGTTATAACGCATTTTCCCATAACTAGACCGCCGATAGGCACCGAAAGCACTATCGGACTTTCTGTGCGGTCGGCACCGGTCATTAAAAGGGGCTGTTCGTTTTCGTCACTTAAGGAATCTGAGTTGTGATCCTTGGTAAAGCGGAAAAAGCTATGTACTTAACGGCACGGATTATTTGTTGTGCTGTACAGAATTACCGCTGCAGTTTGCAGCTTCATAGCTTTCTCCATTTTCTCAAGGATCACAACTCAGATTCCTCAATTGGCGAAACCGAACAGCCCCTTTCCAGTATGCAGCCCACTCCATATTGTTGGTAACGATGTTCAGAGCGGACCAGGGCCCATGTTCCCGAAGCCTTCGTTAGGTTAACGATGTCGTTAAAACTGGTAAAATGCATAGCGTAACGACATCGTTAACCTAACGATTGCTTCGGGAACATGAGCCCTGCTCTGGAGTTTTCGCCAAGCCCCCGAACGCCAACGCGAACGTCTATCCTTTTGTTCGGCGCTCTCTTCGTGGCATCGAACAATGGGTTTGGCGTTCGCGTTGGCGTTTCGGGGGTTTGCGAAAACTCCCTATTGTCTGAGTACACCCGAACAATAGATAAATGTAGTCGTTGGCCTTACCAGACAGTTGCGAAAACTCACTATTGTTCATTTGTGGACAACCTATTGTTCACTATCAGCCTGACAAAGGATTTGCGTACCCTTCAAGTTACGGGGCTTTGTGAAGAAGGTCACAGGTTCTGACTGTTTGAATAGAAAATGTGACGACCACCGATGATTGGTTAACTTTATTCCAATACAAAAGCCGTAAGCGTCCGTACACCACCCAATATTAGGGAGGTTTAGAAATCAAACGATAAACGTAAACTTTACGATAACGTATTTTTCATACCCGGTACCACACATTTAAACCAGATTTGATATTGCATTTTCGGTACAAAAATAACGTTGTCGTTAACGTTTACGTTTATCGTTTGATTTCTAAACCTCCCTATTGTTGCACAATATGGGTCATGTGCTTCTGGCATAATGATAGAAGAAAGGTTGGCAATAATATTGCCCATTTTGACCCTCGTATTGTGAAATAATATTGATCACATATGATTTTTTGCCAGCATATCCCATGACCGGTTCCTTACATGGTATCTAGTATTTATCTGAGTGTCATGTAGCCGTCAAGCTTGTTAAATTTAGAAAATTTCACTAATATTGAACCTGACAATAAAGAGCTTACATAACCAGGGGCAAAAACATGTATAGCTTCATTAGCGCCAATCTTGATCAAATTGACATCTTGTCACGCAATGTGTCAATTAAATTTCTGAATACAGGCGCCATGGGCAGGATTTCTTATGAGATGTAAGTACACCTAGCATGTGCCCAATTAGATTAACTGAGAGAAACTAACCACGAACTTCCGGGAAAAAATCCATATGGGCAAAATCTTCAGGAAATGCATGAGTGTAGCAGCCACCAGGCTTTGACAATAGGGAGGTTAAGAAATCAAACGATAAAATAAACGTTAACGACAACGTTATTTTTGTACCGAAAATAGGATATAAAATCTGGTGAATGTGTAGTATGAAAAATAACGTTGTCCTAAAGTTTACGTCTATCGTTTGATTTCTTAACCTCACTACTAATTTCGTCAGTAACGTTCTCTGAAGTCCATGCATTCCACTGAGCTAATCGCAATGCGAGCAGGTACATGTACAAGTATTACATTTTTTCTTTGTTAAATCATCTACAAGTAGGGGCCTAAGTGTCTGATACGAAGTTTCACTGCAGTGCATTGCCGCCCGCTGTGAATCACGCAGGATGCCAGACTGACCACTTCAGTAGGAGTCCCGCACGATCGTCATGATCGAACAGCGGGCTGGGCAAATGAAATCGTGATGAAATCACAGCAGTTAGCAGTTTCACTGAATGTAGCCATCTACTTCAAGAGCAATTTTGATGGTCATCACCACCAACCATTAATCTGTCACCACTGACAATGCATGGGCGTATTGAGGACGTCCATTCCTAGGACTTTCTCAGTCCGCTGATACACGCCAGCCACAGCAGCCGACATTGTATTGAGGACTTCCATTCCTAGGACTTTCTCTGCTGATACACGCCAGTCACACAACTGAATGTGATGACCCAGATTTGAATGGTGGCAAGCTACAGCCATGACAGCACAAGGCAATACAAGGAATTCGCAGACGTCTTTGATCCCCTCAATCAAACCATCGCCTTTCAATTATCCAACGAAGGGCTATAATTACGGCCCTTGTTTCTGATCCCATGGATGGTTATTAATGAGCCAGAGACAATTTGCAGTCGTTTTATCAGCCAATATCCTTCATTAGGGACCCTGTCGACTGCCATCGTCCCCCGGGGTCGGCTATGATTTGTCACATAGTATGTTGGTCTCACACAGAGAAGGAGATATTGGAGATGATGATATTTGTTTTCCCTCCTAAAGTGATACGAGAGCTGCCCTAGCCGTCGGTTCGTATTTTTGTTCAAATACACGTCCGAGTTGAGAAAGCTTGTTAGCAACAGTTTAAAAGACAATGAAAAAAGTGTTGTCACAGTCCATCATCAATCAGATTATTTCACGTGGAATTATGCCATTTTCACCTGATTTTCGTAACCTCGGGTTCGTAAAAAACACGAATCGACGGCTAGGATCGCTCTCACGAACGAAGGACTTTAATGGGCTTATATCATGAGTGAAACCACAGTCCATCATCAGTCAGATTATTTCACATGGAATTATGCCACTTTCACGCGAGTTACTTAACTCGTGTTCGAAAAAAAACCACCAATCGACTGCGAGGCTAGCTCTAACGAACGTAAGACATTAGTGGGCTTATGAGTGAAATCAGTTGTATCGATGAGTGTCATAACATCATCAAAAATCAATGCACGTAAAAGAACGAATAACTTTTGTACTTTTTGAAAAAAATAGGAAACATTCTTTTGACTTTGACATCAAACTGGTCTTTAAATTGACAACTCAAGTCCATGGCCTACAATGACAACGCTTTCAGTCATCCATAATTTTGGGTAAATTCTGTGAAGAACTACACCCAACAGTAGCCTACTCCCTCAGGGACTGAAGACAATGACCAAAACAAGAGCAGTTATCGAAAGGAACCGTCCCCTCATAGAGACCAACCCTCACAAAAAAATTCAGGTTGATCGGTCAAAGCATTCTGAAGTTAATCGACGGAAACCGATTTCACGCTGACCACCATAGCCGCCATCTTGGATGGGCGGCGGAGCTGGTCATCGAAAGGAACCGTCCCCTCATAGAGACCAACCCTTACCAAAAAATTCAGGTTGATCGGTCAAAGCGTTCTCAAGCTAATTGACGGAAACCAAATGTTAACGGACACCGACACCGACGACGACACCGACGCACGCGCCACGACATAATGGGCATAACAAAACTGTAAGAAGACGGGAGACCTAGTCAGAAGTTAAAGGAGTGGTAAAAGCCAGCAGAAATTGACATCCACGAGATTCCCTGCAGGCAGATCTGAAATGAACATTTAAACTGATCTTTTCTTCGTTCAATCAGACGACAAATTGTCTCTAATCATTCAAATTATCGAGATAATAACTGGTTCTGACATCTATCTTGTGGCGCAAGAACTGACAAAAAATTGCAACATGCTGCAAGAAAGGAGGATCTCGCAAGTTGCTGTCATGCCATCTGCACCAACGTAACTGAACTAACTCTCATCCACATCTGTGAACAACAACAGGTTTCAGTCAGTTTCCATGGATAAAACGTGTTGTTATGTAGAATGAAGAGAGCAGAAAGAGTATGCTTTTTGGCCAATGCATGCAGCACAGTCCTGGCAACGACCCTTGATAGCCCACTTGCTTAGCAAGCGGCAGGTCCCTGGCCATGTGGGATTAATCATCATGGCTTTTCAGTCCGTCGCAGGGAACAGAAAGCCGTGGTGCCTTGTGCGTGGTACCTTTGCAAGAGCACGTAAAAAGCCCCATCCAAGTGAGGAACATGAGTAGATTGAGCGGCTTCTTCCGTACTTTCCAGGGCCCGAAATGCTATGGCTTGGGGCCTGATGGAAAAATGTACACAATACAATCCTTCGCCAACGCTAGCCAGAGTCACCCAATCACCAGGGACCTTATTAACGAAGCTCTTGTAACATTACGGAGTGCGTAAACTATTGTCCTTTTGCGGGGAAACCTATTGTTCACTATCAGCCTGAAAGGATTTGCGTAGCGTACCCATAAAGTTACTGGGGCTTTGTGAATAGGTCCCTGGACGAGGTGCAGGTCAAAATCTTTGAAGTGATTTTTTTCGAAATTCCGATTCGGGACCTATAATGACTTCAATGTAAATGTAAGCCTTTATCGACCATACATGTACATGAATAAAAAAATGAAAGATTTGGCCATTTATGTACGACGGGCATATAAGGTCCACCCACTTAGTCATGACTATCGACAGAACTCCGAACTTTGAAACACCACCACTTACTCACAGACTTCGCATTTACAGCGGATTAACACAACTCCCCGAAATTTGGGTTAACATTCTTAATTTGGCAGGCCAAAGAAGCTTCTAAAAAACTCTTACACTTCCCAAGGACTCAATCCCCCATACTTTTTCTGCATCCCATCCCACTTTGCCAAGTATTGTTCAAAAGAATATAAATGTCCCAGTAGATACCTCATCCATCCTTTTATTTTTTTTTTGAGTAAATGCTTCTGCCCAACGGGGCATTATCTTGTTTACGTCGCGAAAAAAAACCCAATTGTTTTATGTATGTACAGGCAACAACTACTTCACTCGTTCAAGCCGACAAGATGAGTTACTGCTTAATGTATATACAGTGTGTCCCGAAATCCTTAGGATAATTGGATCATTGGGGTTTCTTATATACATGCAAGTTGCCTGGTGTCCGAAATGTGGGTCACAGGCCATTGATCGAACTTCACCTGACGATGTCAGTACTACACAAACACACATTCATCAAAGTTTTTGAGATGCTTTGTTATGGTTCGTCAAAAAGGTAATGGGGTGTTCCAGTTGGTCACATGATGACTTATAGAGCAGAGGTGACACCTATAGAGGCTCATTGTTCGAGAGATGCGGTTCACCAAGCACGGCCAATCACACCTGGAATCGTCATGAATAATATGTAGCATCTGTGAACTAGAGGTTCAAACCCACGCATATTCTCGCGTGGTCGGCTTCACACAGGATAGGATTGCCCCATTGGAACCCTAAATGGTTTTACGCAATACTAGTACATGTATTTTACAATAATCACCAGTGTAATAGTAAAGAATGTCCTCCAGTAAAATGTGTCTGCTTGAATTGTTCAATGACGGATTGAGGTGCATGGCTATGGAGAAACCAATTGCCAACTAGGATCTTTTGTTCGCAGGACAGTTTTTCCTTGGAACATTCTTTCGAACATCTGTTACCAATTTCGCCTGGTCAAAATCAGGAACGTATTCTGAAGCGATCCTTCTGACCTACATGTAGTATATCGGTGAATTAATAACCATAGTGCACCAGTCCAGTGTAATCAATGGAGGTCTAACAATAGGTCGTCACTAACTCCACATTAATCCCCTAATCCCAAATAGAAAACAGTAATCTTTCATGATCGATCCCAATTTAATCACCCATATAATCGAACCGATCAGTCATGTCTGGCCTTTTCAAAACTGATAATCTCTGGGTGTGAGAATGATTTTGCCACTAAAGGTGACCTTGACAGCAAATATCATGTGGTAAATAACACACTGAACATTGTACTGCTGTTATTTCTTCACTACAGGTTTCACTACAGGTTTTCAGTCAGAATCTTCGGTGGTTTCGTTCAAAATTTCCTTTGGTTGCTCATAAGAATCAAAGTGTGCCACAACTCCAATGGCAAGAGGGTCCAAGGTTCGATTCCTACATTGAGTGAAAGACTCTCTGAACGAAGACGCCATTGACGGTAGTTAGGGCAGATGTAACAGTAAAGAATGTCCCCTGCTAAAAGAGTCCACTTTTATTGTTCCATGACGGATGCATGGCAATAGAGATTACAATGTAACAATAGGACCTCTTGTTCCAAGGACAGGAGTGATTCTTTCCTTTGACACCGGCCACCAAGTTGTGTGGAGGAGAGGGTAGCCTATTGCTTTGCTGATCTAAAAGCCGCCCATACATGTTCAATATTATTGCACAATATGAGGACCAAAATGGGCGATATTATTGCCAATCTTTCTTCCACCCATCATGCCAGAAGTACATACCCCTATTTTGGGCCCCATATTGTGCAATAATATTGATCCTGTATGGCCGGCTTTAGACTTCAGCTTGGCTGCATGCTCCCTTTATTTTTGGGAAGAACATGTTGGATTTGTCACAAAAACTTATGCCTCCTCATTGAAACACCCACAAAGAACACAACCTTCAGTATCAAAATGGTCATCTACCGTTCAATCTTATCAGGAAACCAAAAAGCACTGTGAACTCCCAACAGTGTCATTGACCTCTCATTTCTTTCAATCATTGTTAACCGGCAAAACGATCTAAAGAGACATCGCTTTCTACTGACTCACCATCAGCTGAGTTACATGCCTTTTCCCTTGTCTCATTGGATGATGAACTCAGGCAGTGAACACTAGGGTCAATGTCAAATGTTTTGCAATTGGTTACTTTGGTAAGCACAAGAAGAGAAGAAAGGGGATTCAAAGATACAATGCAGGTTTCTTACAATCATGTTATTCGTCAGACTTGATTCACGAGTCAAATGGACATTTTATAGACCGAGGAAAGACCACAACTTGGACGAACCATTTGCTGCAGCACCTTTCTTGTTTTCGACGTTATCTGAAACATTTTTAGTGGGCCTATATTTTGGGATCTGCAAGACGAAATTGGGGCCCAGGTTGGGGTATTCATGTAATACGATACTAAAAAAACTGTGGCCGAAGGTGGGAATATGTCTGCCTTTCAAGTGATGACTTACCTTTTCTGAACATATATCTGTCTAAGAGCCGAATGAGCCTCATTACATATCCACACACTGCCCCCATCCTGGTCCTCTTGCCCCGCCGATGACGGTGATGGTGCTTGTGATATGACCGGTTCTTCCCGGCAGCCCTCTCGTTTACCGGGCCACTGCCGGGGCACGATGATACATGTAGAGTAGCCAGGATGATCAGTTAAAATGTTCCTTTGAGAGAGGAAAGTCTTCCAAAAAAAACAAAAGGATAAAACTGCTCCAATGCACACTGATGGATGTAGTTGTCACTTTTTCCCATGTCAGTCGGTTTCATCCAAGTGTAACTGCTGCAACGTTTAACTTGCAGGAACAGTAAGAACGATTAGAAATCGTACTTTTTCCAGCAAACAGGTACCAGAGATCCAACTTTAATGGAGAACAGGTCAACTGCTGTCTATTTATCCGTGATGACCACAACTAGAAATTGATGCTCGTAATGACGTTACCATGTAATGCACTTCATACATACATGTACATGTATATCCTACATGGGGTAAATGTCAACTTCAATGTATATTCCGGGAAGTAAGTTTAGTAAAATGCAATCCCAGCGAGGAAATACATGTATTATCGGATTTCATAAATATTTTTTTTTCAGCAGAATAGCCACAGGATGCACAGTGTTGATAAACTTGTTAATATAAATCAGTGAAATAGATTCCTGCAGAAAAAGTTGAATCAATTGGTAACCAAATTCCACAAAATTCTTTCCACACAAAATATTCGTCTTCCAAAGTTAAGCACCAAAGGATTACGTGTAATACTGCTATCAATCACATATGTCATGATCATATCTATTGAGTTCATATCACTTCGAGAACGGCGGAGCAATTCAAACGAAGTATTTTAAATCCGATGGCATTTCTGTATACTTGCTCTAAGGATTTTTTACCACTAGGCATTGTGCTCTAAGCCTTTTTACGGTTCGAACAGTATGGATTTTCTAGTCTCAAGTACCGTCATTAATAATTGTTAAGTAGAAATAGAATAGAAACCAAGTTATTTTAATCGCTGATCAAAGTTCATCCATCATAATAAACAAAATGTGCTGCTAGCATCACAACCGGATCGGCATGAAGTCACGAGAGACGCAAAAGAAATTTTGAACTTTACGAACTCAAAAAAGTAATCCAATTTGAAACGGTTGTAGTATCCTGTATTACATCATAACCACTGTCTTACTATCCAGTTTGGTTGATCCAAAATAAAACGACGGTCTCCTTTATTACACCGTTCCAGTGTGCTGTATTACATCACAACCACTGTCTCACTATCCAGTTTGGTTGATCCAAAATGAAACGACGGTCTCCTGCATTACGTCATAGCACTGTCTCACTATCCAGTTTTGTTGATTCAATTTGGTGCACAAAGCCTTTTCATGAGTTCAATATAAATTACCACCCTTGTCGCTACGATTTATCCAGGTTGTTCGAATCCAGTTGCCAATGAATATGATTTGCTACAAGTTGAATTTGACCGTTTTTCTGACATGAATACCTTGTGGACTTAACGGCTTAAACAGACATCAAGAAACATAAGAAATTGAATATGATGAAGTCAACTTGGCCGTCCAAATAAATGATGTCTAGCTGTATCTCAATTTTATAATGAACAACACCAACTCAATGTGTCCCCAATCACTCGATCAGGAAACATTGTGTTTGATCTTGTCCATATGTCTGCATTATCAACCTTTATAGATGCAAGTCAGAAACATCTGTTCGCTTTTTTTTCACCTGCTGTGTTATAGGCCTGCTTTTTCTAACAAAGACATGTAAAACCATCAGAACAATAGATTTTCTAATCACCCAGGAAGTCTGGAGCCTTATTAAGTACTCAAAAAACGAATGCATCAATAGGAAATATGTTGTAAACAAAACACTGAACTGTGCTGTGAAAATATCAATAGGCCTACATCACAAAGGAATCAAACATAAAGGTCCACCTTACAAATTTAGCATTGATGGTCAAATTTAGCAATGATGGTCTGTTCTTCCTTTCCTGAAACCAGCAGCACACCAGGCGATATCGCAAGCGATCTACTCGCCGTCGATCTTCTCGCCATCCACCGCCGACTAGGCGATTTCGGTTTTGGTATTGTTTGATATTGGGCGATGATCGCTGGCGAGAACATTCCACGCATTGCTGTCCAGCGCACACCTGGCGTCAACAGCCGACATTGCTCTTGGCAGCAGATCGCTTGCGATATCACCTGGGCCCAGTTGCACAAAGAATCTTAAGTCTAAGAAAAAACTTAAGTCTGAAATGAAGCCATCTGATTTGCTGAAACCTGGTCACATGATGACTTAAGTCAAACTTTAGACTTAAGATTCTTTGTGAAACTGGGCCCTGGTGTGCTACTCGCTTAAGGTCATGTACATGTAAATGAAACCCGGTTAAAAACCGTAATGTATACATGTAATGTTGTTCAATGCAAAATTTACAGGACATTGAGTCTTTACATGTATGTACGCATGACATAAATTGCTAGTTGTCCAGCCCCTGTAAAAGGCCTTGTTGAATAAACAAAGGACATTGAAAATATTTTGCTATTTTGTCCACAAATCGTTTTCCTAAGTCATAAATCACAAAAGCGTATGCTGTGGAATAGCTGCACTTGAAAGTAGTGGCGTCGTGTCCCTCTCACCAGAATCGATGCGAACAAAAACACGTTACAGTGGTCTGTCCTTCACAACACCTGAAAGCTGCCAAATGTGTTTGTGACTATGATCGACAAGAGTTGTGACCTGTCCTTCACATCACCAACAAGCTTTGTAACTATGACCTGTCCTGCACATCACCAACAAGCTTTGTAACTATGACCTGTGCTTCACATCACCAACAAGCTTTGTAACTATGATCGGCAAGAGTTGTGATCTGTTCTTCACATCACCAACAAGCTTTGTAACTATGATCGACAACAATTGTGACCTGTTCTTCACATCACCAACAAGCTTTGTAACTATGATCGACAAGAGTTGTGACCTGTCCTTCACATCACCACACGGCGTCCCGATTCAGCTCTCTAGCGGCATTTAGGTTACACAGGCCATTAAGCGAGATCAGTTACAAACTAGGTCACGTGGCCTCTGTTGCTATGTATTCAAGTAGCGTCAAAATGGCGTCAAGTACATGTGTCCTTTCGAGAAATGTTGTTTGTATGTTGTCAGAGTCCATTAAATAGCCATTATTTCTGTCTATTTGTGTACACATTAGTTTTTCATCAAGTAGAAGTGTCTGGGTCACATATGGTTGCCTAGAATAGCCTTGAATCACTTCAGTTTCCTGACTCATGTTTAGGTTGACTGACCTCAGGGATCAAGTCAGTACAAATTAGTTCCAGTTTTTAGAGCAAATTTTTTTTGTTGTTTTGAAAGTAGATTTCATGCACTTCATGATGGACTGAGTTGACAAGCCATCTCGGGCCTAATTCTGTGTACATGAATGTCTGAATGCCACCTAGTAACCCACCTAACCCAGATAACTTATGGCGGGAAATGCCACATTCACCTTGAAATATCGTGTTTGTTGCATTTTACTGTGTGAAGCAAGAGATTCTAAAGCCACTCTTGTTTATTATTTTGAATTTGATTTGTTGAAATTGCAATTTTGGTAAGGAATCATTGCACACCTTTGAATTTCATGTGAGTGCGGTTAGTGAACTTTATAGGTTACAAGTCGGGTTTTGAAGAAAACAAAGGTATCTTGCAGAAACATAATCTCATGTGTTAAGTATCAGGATCTTAAAGGCATTTATGGCATACATGTGTATCCGATGTTGAAACTGTGCATAGTGTTGGAATCTGTGAAAAATGTTATTTAAACGAGTCCACAATATAGCAAAAGAGAATACAGAACAAATTACAAAAATATCATTTCTAAGAAA
>NMRB01000088.1:316178-345646 GCA_002633025.1 Notospermus geniculatus
AAATACAGCTCATAAGCTGAATCGGGCTAGTTCTCTGACCATTTGATTAATGGTCTCCATCGTTAGCACCGTCCTAGTTGGCTATGAACGGGAAATCAACACTTTATCCCCAAATATAAGGCCTACCCATTGTCATTAACGCACACCAAACATGTCGTTAACTTGCCGCTTTCAGTTGGCAACTGGTTGCAATCCAGACAAAGACTGTATCAACCATCTAAAGAAGAGGGCTGGGCCCATATTCATAAAACTACGTAAGTCTAAGTGTGACACCGTCTAAGTGTGACACTTATCCTTTGTTCAACACAAAATATATATCTATCACACTTTGACTTGAGTATGTTTATGAATATGGACCCATCAGCAGGTTCCAATCTACCGTCTCAGAAAAGTGCACTGCTGACTCAACAACATCAGAGGAGACCGGGCGTCGGAGACACAGCAAATTGTGAATGTAGAGATGGTGAGGAAATACCTAGTGAACACATCCGACAAACCTGTTCCCTGATGACGAGTCGACAGGAACCGACCACACTGGAGACAAAGCTGTCGGGAACGGTAGAGGATCTCCGGCAGACGGTATGTTTGTCCGACAAGACCTACGTGTCTGATGGTCAATAGCGAAGGTAGAAGGAGTTGGCAGTAAAAACAGAATATGAAACAGCTATTTCTCGCTGTGTTTCTTTATCTCTGGCTTGATTACGGATGCTGAATCCAAATATTGACGTGCAGGGCCGAAATAGGTCGGTAAAAAGTGCACGTTGCAAGTTGTGGTTACGGTTCGAGTGAATTTCCAGTTGGTGAGATCGAATGTACCGCAAGTAACATTACTGCAGGTCGCCTGCAATCTGCATTTTGTAGCCACCGGAAAAAATGCAAAAAAGCTGTGTGTGAGTTGTGGACATGAAATTCAAATTTTCGACGAGCTTGGACCTTTCAAATGTAAATGCAAAAAACACTTTACGTCTAATATTTTTCCTGTTTATTGTGCGAAATTCTGCACACACGTCAGCAATGTTGTTACAGCACATGAGTTGCTGCAACAACAAAAATTACTTCCGCGAAAGATAACGTCGACATGAAAAGTTCCAATCAAGGACCCAATGGTTCGACACATCATGGAACTCGACGTCCAAAACCTTACTCATACGTGGTAATGTAATCGAAGTTGAGGTGCAAGGTCTTACCCCCTCACAACAGACCAACGGTCAGATCTGTTCATCTAACGGTACCCAAAGGACTCGCGTCAACAGTCGAACACCATCGCTCCAATGCTGACACATGAAACCGGGTGGACAACAATGCGAGTGTGTGACTACTGATTAGCGTTCGGCAAGTCGTGGTAAAGATAGGGTCTTACCCTTGGGAGCGACACTTTCTACGAAGAAACCTTGATGATTTCTGCTTTGACAGTCACAGCGAAGGGAGAGACCTGGGAAGTCGAATGGGACACTCAAGCTGGCGTTGGTGACATGTCCACTTTCTGTCATGGTGTGTACAGTCGGTGACTTTCTGAATGCCCTGCGATTCAGTTGACTTAAAGGGCCTGTCACACTGAAGTAGTTCTCAAAACGTCCTACCCCGTCCTAAAAAATCGTAAAACGGGCTAGAACGTCTGACCCTTGGCCAAATAATGCATCGATGTTCTGGACCACCCTTCCCGTCCATGAAGTTCGTAAAAAGACTGTAAAAAGTTGCCACTACGTCCACTCCGTTCGCACACAGTTTGAGCCCGTTCGGCAAAATTTTCAAGAACGTACTGAGAACTAGTTCAGTGTGATTGGGGCATTAGAATGTCTGTAATCCGTTCATTCATCCATTTACATCAATCATTTACCCTCGGACATCCGCCCACCGCAGGGCTTTGGTCTCGCACCTCTTCATATGCTGTCGTGGGAGCGTATGAAGAGGAGCGAGACCAAAGCCCTGTGGTGGGAGGATGCCATCGGAGGCCCAACAGCTGAAGGGGGCATGAAGACCAATAATCATACGAAAGCAGCTTCGATTGTAGAAGTATCCTCAGGCATTTGTCAAGAGTTCAGTGACTGACCCAAAGACTGGACAGATGGATTGCCGACAGTACTTGTCTGTGACCGGAGGCACGTATCACCTCATCCTCAGTTGAAACGGTGAGAGAAGCAAAGCTCTGACTGAACACTTCTGATACCATGTATACCATGTCGTTCTAATTACAAATCCATTTTCCTACGCGAAATCACTCGAGCAAAATAGGCCAATCGGCAAAAAAGAATAAAATAGTGGTGTGTTTCAGGGTCGGTGGATATCCAAAATAAAGCACAAAGAGCGAAACACAAAATGATAT
This sequence comes from Notospermus geniculatus, assembly GCA_002633025.1. Taxonomy (NCBI): domain Eukaryota; kingdom Metazoa; phylum Nemertea; class Pilidiophora; order Heteronemertea; family Lineidae; genus Notospermus; species Notospermus geniculatus. Next base: position 318,502 of record NMRB01000088.1, read on the forward strand.
AATAAGAAAAGTCGTCTCCGAATCTTGCAAAATTTTCTCTAATCTCTACAAGAAAGTGCCTGAGGAAGACCCCGGTTGGGGTCGTAAATTTGCAAGATTCGGAGACGACTTTTCTTATTATATTATTTCAGGGTGGATAGGTTGTAAATTGAGAACTTTCGCAAAGACCTCGAAACTGCAACGCCAACATCAGTTCTATCCTTTTGTTCGGTGCTCTCTTCGTGGCATCGAACAACGCGACTGATACGCGTTGGCGTTTCGGGGTCCTTGCGAAAGCTGTCTAACAATAGAGAATTTTCGTAAAGCCCCTGAAACGGAACACTAATAACCCCATTGTTCGATGCCACGAACAGAGCACCGAACAAAAGGATACACGTTCACGTTGGAGTTTCGGGGCTTTGCAAGGACTCTAGAGAGTTTTTGCAAAGCCCTCGAAACGCCAACGCGAACGTCTATCCTTTTGTTCGGTGCTCTCTTCGTGGCAGTCGAGAAATGGGTTTGGCGTTCGCGTTGGGGTTTCCGGGTCTTTGCGAAAACTCCCTTCTGCAGAGTTCTACCCCGAACTGATGCGTTATTCATAAAAGAACGGGCAGTTTGAACCCAGTGATTTCTCGTACGAAAAAAGTGGGATTCATAACTGACAACCTTGAAAATGCTACTACGATTCAACTCTCCTTTCCATTCAATATTTCTCGTGTACACATCACAATCCTGGGGTCTTTTGCAAAAAAACACTGCAAAGGCCTGAACCTGCATTCATGCCAATATTTTGTTTACTACGATAGGGTTAATTAACACTTCTCCAATAACCTGTACACGTCTGAACTCATCACACCATTGACATGTTACAAGGTTTTATTGATGTGTTAAATATAGCAGAAAGAAAAATTCCCAGGTTTCAGGAGAATAAATATAGAACGTATTGATTAGTGTTCATAACACACGAAGCAATCTGAATTGATCAAAGATCTGAATACAGATAATCACCATCCTGCGTCCAGGTTCACCATTGATTGAGGTAGGCTTTAAAATACTAGCTGCTGGGCCCCGTTCCTTTCAACTGAACCAGACGTAAAGCTGATACTACACCAATTATGCTAAACTTCATTTTCTATGAAACATGCTCTCCAGGGGTTGCCCACCCTTCTAACAATTCCACATCTCCTCTAATTGCGAAACAAAATACTGCTACTAGAAATTAATATTCTATTGCAAAAGATAGGTCATCTCTAAGGTGCTGACGACGGTCTTTTGTGATTAATTGCTAAAGCGTCTGGTTTGATAATTAGAAATGGCTGCCGGATCACGCAGTGTTGTGTTGACGATGAAGAAAAACTGGCTGATGCATAACAAATTAGAATCGGCAGGGAAGATAGGAACATGTGCTATTTTACCCACGCGAGATCTCTCTTCCCTTGTAATTACCACTTACTGTCAAATAGCTTCAAACTGTCCCTCTACGCCTCCAACGTAAGTGCAGCGTAAAATGTACTAGGCGGTTCTGAATATACATGGAGTAGAGCTCTGTCTGCAGCTTTTTCAATTGAAGTACGTAACAGGCAAGCATTTTGGGGACCTTCACGAGGTTATGAGACCGCTACCTCCACTCTCCTGTTCAATACAGAGGGGCAAAAACACACTTTTCTGTCCGGTACCATAAGAACTGTTTAGGATGAAACTCCCAGATTTTTTGTCGTTAACGTTTACGTTTATAGTTTGATTTCCAAACCTCCCTAATATTGCAATTACACCATCCAACATGTCAATCAATTCAACTTTTATGTCCAATTTTACATGTACGTTGTCAGTACCTGAATGTGAACAGAATACGCTGATGCAATAAGTGGCACTTTATTCTACAGGCAGCTGTTGAAAACCATTGTCACCCCCAGTTACAGATGTGCAGAGAATCATCATCAGATCCTCGCGAACAGCACACAATTGTTGAGAGCCTACCGATTGTTCTCCGCAGTAGAAGCTCTGTGCGGAGAACTATGCTGTTAAACTCCCGCCGCGAGAAATCAACAGTGCATTTCTGTTATCTGTATCACAGATCATCGTGTCTGCAGAACCCATCTTGTCCAAACAAGGCCATAGACTGCGTCTTGAGCCTTTTCTCAATCACGTCATCTTTTGCGTTAACTCATAGATGAATCTGACCCCTACTTGACCCCGCATTCGAGCCAATCAGAACTCGTGAAACAAATCGCCGTTCGGCACTTTCTCTTCTCTTGCCGCACACATTTGTAACACGGATTTTGATTGGCACGTCGATTAGCCTTCGCACACCGATGATTGGCTGAGGCTCTGAGCTCCTCAGAAGCGGGAAATGTGACGGATTCAAACCAGGCTAGATGGGCGTCAGGCCAGATAGACTGGTGAGAATCAGATGGCAGAACCTAGAATATAATGACACCGTCACGTGCTGTCCAGCTTGTTTGCCTGCTTCCCCAGCATTCAGAAAGCCAACATCACATTTACATGTACGAGTATGTGCATGTACATTTAATGCACACTGATGCCACTCTTGACGATGTTTTCACCGGCGTGCGTGTCATCAGATCAACAGGTTATCGTCCCCAGTCTAAATGACCATAAAGTACTTATTGATTAACAATCAGATTATTGACAGACAACGACCACTTTCTATTGATTGATTTGTACTTTGGATTTTCTGTTGTGGCTTCACTTGAATGATGGACACGTATTCAAAGTAACTTTGGTCGCAGTTGATTCGTTGTCAAGAAAGAAATCGTTGATGGGATGTATTGATGAGAACACCATCATTACCAAGATACGATAAATCAACGTGCCAGTCTTAAGCCTCGCTTATGTCGCCCTACGCTGTGATAGAAATAGTGTCAACAAGTTGCAACTGGTAACTTATGTCGCCACCGAGTAGAAAAATACCGATGGGTCGCAACTACCTGGAACTAGTTTATCGCCGTCTTTTGAGTGCTTATGTCGACACAGATTTCTTTTGATTTTAAGTACGTGTAACGTGGTGATTCGACGCTCATGTGATCAGTCAAAATGGCGCCGTCGTGTTAAGGTCACGTGGAATGTAAAGCGATTTTCATTGGCTGTCTCCTCAGTATACCGGTTCCTCGCTATCGTGGGCGCGCTTATGTCGACTATGATTAAAGCAGATACAGTTGTCAAATAGTCGTCAACTAGTCGCTGAAGTTGAACACGTGCGATTTTCAGGATCTGGATGTTTTTAGTTTGCAACTAGTTACTCGCTGACGCCCGAGAGCTTATGTCACCTAGTAGTTGTGACTGATTACATGTAGTTCCAACTACGCCGATTATCAGTTGCCAACTGGTTCTGACTGGACCTAAGGGCGACATAAGCGAGGCTTTATATGCAAAGTACATTATCAGTGTGTTGGCCACGTCATGGGAGAGGTACACACCCACGTGACCCACGAAAGGAGGGCCACTAGAAGCTATTGTTGTATGACGACAGCCGATTTCAATATACCGAGAGCTTCATGTACACATGTTGCATGTGTACTTCTATTTGTCCCATACTATTGCAGCTTAACAAAGGGGTTCTAGAAGCTATTATTGTGTGTCCTTGTTCCACGAAACAAAGGGGTCCAAGAAGCAATTGTTTTAGATGACAATCTTTACTTGCGTGAGATACTTTTCTTTGTCGCATTTTTATGGGCCAGTTATTAAACGAAAGGCTACCAGAAGAATTTTTTATGAAGATACATGTAGCTTAATTTCATCAGACTGCAAGCGACGATCCCTATCCCATACTGTTATGGGCCAAGTAAACGAAGAGAATACAGGCTGCAGAAGGTATTGTTATTTGACGAAATCTTACTTCATACCGAACTGTTATGGGCCAGCTAAACGAAGGGTACTGGAAGCTACTGTTACATAACGACTTATATAGCTTTACCTCTTACTGTGAAGAACTCCTGTTTTTACCACATGCTGTGATGGGCCAGCTAAAAAAATTGGTACTCGAAGCTACTACGACGATACCTATATTTTACATTGTGACTACCCTCTTTGTCCCGTACTGTTAGGCCCTACATGGCGGTCTAAACGAAGGAGTAGTAGATGTTTGTATGACGATAGCTAAACTTCATCATGTTGTGATCAACTCCTCTTTGTAACGCCAACGGACTAACTCCTCTCTGTTACAGACCAGCTAAACAAACCTTGACATGCAGGTGAACTGTAGTTCAACGCCCCGTTGAAGCCACTACAATCACACACAGCATCAAAGCATCAATCAGTCACTACGACAAACTAACATCCGCCCTCGTACATTTACGGTATAGGACATGGCGTGGTATTTTGCCATTGAAATAAAAATATGGATTAGGGACAACCCATTACATGATCACCGTCACGGGTTGTTTTCTGTTAGGTGCAGGTCCATAAACTGCAATCAACAGCTTCCTTGGGAATAGAGTAATTATTAAATGCTATGGATTATAGTAAGGTGTGATATGTGATATTGCATGGTAACAGCATACATGTAGCCTATGCCCTCACCATGGTTTAGAAGACAAAGCTATGAACATAACAGGACAGAGCTTCTACTGGGAGACCTTGGGAGCGCAGAAAGTTAGGCTGTAGTTGTGGCTCTAGAGGACGGCCTTATGTCATGTATGTGGAAACCAAATTGCTTCCCCAAGCAGTACAAGAACGTCCTTCTTTAGGCCATCTCTGCATCATGCCAATGTACATGTATATGTACATAAAACCAGGAGGAGATAACCTCCTACAACATATCCCACGGCCCAGGTGCGTTCCGCCTTAAACTTCCTCTGAGACGACCAGTTTTGCGTTGACAGATGCGATATAATGCCAATGGGTGCACTCCAAAACTGGTTTTGAACACTTGTAGTTACTCTCACTCTCACTCATAGACTTTTTAAGATACTGAGATGTGAAAAAAATTACGAAGGGAAGATCGTGGAATGCGAATAGTACAAAACCTAATACACATTCTCTTGTTCTGGCATCTTAGAAATGTGGGAAAACTGATCAAGACTCGGTTCTGTAAGTTGTAAAACCTTAGAAAGGTGAACAACCAATGATTAACTGCTGCCTTTATTACATTCATCAATTACAGCCGAATGAATTACTGGGAAAATTCATCAAATGGCCCAGTCACTCTGGCGATGAAACTGCCCAGCAAAAATGGCTGCAAATTAAACTGTTGCTGAAAAGTAATGAATTGGACAATGCGGAGAAGACGAGAGCGCTCCAGGACTACAAGCTGCTTGCTGCTGCAGAAAGATTTTTGATTGCTGTACAAGTGGAAGGAAGTAGAAGAGGAAATGCCTCGAGGAGGTCTTTAGCCTGTTCAATAGATGAAGTGTAAAGGATTGTCGTAGTTTGTTTTCGAAGGCAGACGAGAATTTTCACTTGCAGTTGGCTTGGGAGAGCACTACTCTACTTGCAGGTGTTGGTGAGGGAAGAATGCGTCATGTCATGCAAATGGTCTTGGGAATGCTTCTTTGCAGGTGAAGTTCAGGAGAGAATGCTTCACTTGCAGGTGTTGGTCAGGAAAGAATGCTTCACTTGCAGGTGTTGGTCAGGAAAGAATGCTTCACTTGCACCTGGTTTATGTTAGGGGGTAATCTTTACTTGCAGGTGGTCTGGGGAATGCTTCTTTTGCAGGTGTAGTTCAGGGGAGAATGCTTCACTTGCAGGCGGTTTGGGGAATGCTTCTTTGCAGGTGTAGGTCAGGGGAAAATGCTTCACTTGAAGGTGTTGGTCAGGGGAAAATGCTTCACTTGCAACTCAGATAAAAATCATATCATTGTTATTGTGTGGTCATCATTTGCATTGGTCTACAAATGCAGCAAAACATGAAGAAGGTGAAGGACTTGCAGACAGGAATTATGTGGGTGTGGCACAACCAGCATAAATTTCTGCGATTCTCCAGCAGACAAAAACAAATGCCAGGTTCTAAATATTATTTTAGAGAACAGAAAATAAGAAAGAATCTTTATCAGTCATTATGCCATGATTTCTCACAAATGACTGTGACGTTTTAATTTCCTTTCCAGTTGTTGATTAATTGCCAAGCTTAATTACTCTAATTAGCAAACATCAATCAAAATGACTACATTATAAGCAACACCAGATACCCTACTTGCAATTGATGACTTCCCCTTGGTATGCTTTTATGAACCATGATTACCGGAACTTAGTTTAACTACCTTCAATTGGTAGGCCAAAAAATGTGGAAGCTATATGTATAAGACGAGAGCACGTAGGTACAAACTGGTGGTTGATTTGAAGTAGACATGCAGTTTGTTGAGACTGGTGAGTGGAAGCTTGGAAGATTCTGGTTTCTCAGACAAAATCCCACTCCGCAGCAAGGCCTTGGTCCTCGCTCCTCTTCAAACGCTCGCACACAAAGTATGAGTGGATGGCCAGGGGCGAGGTGTTTAGCTCCTGCTTTGGGAGAATGCCATGAACTGACCCGTCACTTAAAATCGGAGGAATGCAACTGGGCAACAAAAATTCAACAAGAATTTTTTTTTCAGGAACAGACCTGCATTGTTGTTGGGCATAGTGTTGTCCCCGCATGAAGATTTTCCACACCCACAAAATTAGAACCAACCTGACGTATAGACAAAACAAGGAACATCAAAAGAGTTTAATTGCACCTAGGACAACAATGTTTTTCCAAAAGGTTATTGATCCACTTCATGTGGAGTGTGTGCAGTAATCCACGCTTGATATTGATGCAAAGATCGCTTTATGACAATCCTGTACCGATTAGTTTATTAATGGTTGTGAGAGTAAAACTTGCAAGAAAGTTAAATGGCAAACCCTATACGGTCATCGGTGATGGCTTGCATTGAGAAAGAAATAGGCCGTGTGCTTGGGTCGGACTTTAGCCTAAAGTATAGCTGAAGTTAGACTTTTTCTTTGCTTGAAGCATTGAAAAAAGTCGGACTTTAATCAAAGTGTGGCTGAAGTCCGACCCGAGCATTAGGCCCACAGACCTCTTTCAAAAGTTGGGCCCTGACTGAAAATGTACACAATTGCTATGTGCACTGCCATGCACTGACTATGCAAAGAGTCCTTGCCAATTCCGCGTTCAGGCCCATAGAGACCCGCGTACATTACAGTACGTTGATTTTGGTATTGTTAATGCCTACCAAGCTCTACCCTCCGCTATTGCGGGTCCACGAAATACATGGGACTCATTAGATTTTACATGTATAGCCAGTACAGGAAGACGGTTGGCGAGGATTCCCTGTACTTTGATCCTCAATACTGACTTCCGAAAGGGTCGAGACTGTGCAAATCCTGTGGGTGTAAATTATGCACATTTCCGAGGAAGCATTGAGCAGTTGCCTTCTGTGAAGAAAAGGTCACGGACAAAGCCTCTGTCACTTTACGAATGCGGAATCTTTTGTTAGGCACAGAGAGAACAATGAATGGGGAACAACGGTGAAGCAGACCACGCGAGAATATACGCGTGGGTTTGAACTTATAGTACACAGATGCCACCTATTATTCATGACGATTCAAGGTGATTGGCCGTGCTTGGTGAACCGTATCTCTCCAACAATGAGCCTCTATAGGTGTCACGTCTGCTCTGTAAGTCATCATGTGACCAAATGGTGCTCCACATTTGCTCACAAATGGCGGCGCTTCATAGGAGGCGCGGCTATAATAGGGCGTTTTCGCAAAGCCCCCGAAACGCCAACGGGAACGTCTATCCTTTTGTTCGGTGGTCTCTTCGTAGCATCGAACAATGGGTTTAGCGTTCGCGTTGGCGTTTCGGGGGCTTTGCGAAAACTCCCTATTATGAAGCGGCACTGTACATTGTTTTCGATCAGACACTCTGCAATACGTAATATCAAAGCTGCGCATTTTATCATCATCATCATTATTAGGAATCGGTGGAAAATTGCGTATATTTGCTCATAAAAAGGCCACATAAACACCATATCATACACACTGACCGGTTAGTGATATTTCGATTGCATCTTAATCAAGCAGGTTGTTCTTACCGAGTGTGATTGATGGTCCAATATTGGCTTGAGCTAATGGCTGGTTGGACACCCACAATGGATAAGTAAATATCTTGGGTGTTTAAAGAGTGGCAAGTCCAGTTATAGACCTGCTAGTGTAAAGTACTATAAGAGTAAGACATTTCCCTAGTGAAGGAAGGATGCATGGTGCCTTGCAAAAGGTTAATCGGTGTTATGACAGCAATAGGACTTTTTAACTTGTTTTGTTCCATCAACTTTGGCGTTGATGCATTAACTTGCCAATGGGTAGTTGAATGGCGGCAAGTCTAGTGTTATTGACCGGCAAGAAGACTTTATTGTAAAGTGCTAGTCTAGTGAACGATGCCTGTCACGGTTCGGTATCACGGCAGCAACAAGATTTTTAACTTGTTTTGTTGCATCTTCCTTTTTCTTCTGTCTGTGTTGCTGTCATTGCTTCGGACTATAATCCTAAGAGACCCATTGCAAGACTTCTACAGGTACATGTAGGCTACGTGAAGATGTGGGGAAGTAAAACCTACTGCATATTGAAAATCAAAATCCTGACTTACTGAAGCCATAATGCATTGGTTATTCCCTTCAATTCCAGAATTACACAACATTACATACATGTACAGGCTCCCTTTCCTCCACAACATTCCTCATTGCCTTTAGTGGCTTCCCTTCATTTCATAACCCCAAACATTTGCTTCTAGGGAAATTTTGGTCTCATCAAGTCTATCGAACTGTGGTAAGCAGATTGAACTTGTATCTATTTATTGACTTAGCAGCCAGCAATTTTACTCGGAGAACTAATATCCCACCGATGAATAATGTATGACCATATGAAGGACAAACGTTTCATTCAGCAATAGGTAACATAGGATCACCGGCCGGCTGAAGGTTGCCAAGGGACAAAGAGAAAAACCGAGCAACGTGACATCGATACCTATGGAACACTTTCATTTATTACGACCACTCAATCGAGAGGCCATGATCAGTTGGGCTTTTCAAGCTGTGACAAGCAAAATAAATCAAGCATCGATGCATGATTGATATGTAATACACGTCAAGGTGCTGTGTTGAAGCATTGTCGAAGCATTGTGGCGTGCAGAGCTGGACCTGCGCCAGCTTATCACTGCAAATGACAGTTTTAATATGAAATGAAAATTTCAGCTGATATCATTTTTTATTATGAAATTGATTTGTTTTTCAACAAGCAATTCTATACATTTTTATCTTGATGTTCCGCTATAAAAAATATTCTGATTAACAAACACCTGGCAAAAATGGAAGAATTACGTTGCGTAACTTTTTTATCAGGAAATCCCTTGGAGTTCGCTGATGACATGGTTGGTTCTTATGGGAAAAGACATAATTTGTTGGCACTAAGAACAAATTTGCCTTCCCATGCCTTCCTTTGCGTCAGCCGGCCTGGTGGACATGGTGGGAGAAATATCAGGCCAGAGATGTAGCAAGCCAGACTATCAAATCGAGAACCAAATGCAAAATGTGACAGCTGAATTGGGTATTATCAACAAGATTTCAAAAATAAGGAAATTCAGATGGTTGCCGAGAATATTCGATTTAAAGCGGACTGTTCGTGCCGAGTCAAAGATTCCACAGCACCGTTTCCGGAGCGGCCGCCGCAATGCATTTACCAGTTGTTGTTATGAATAAAACGGGACGTTTTATTATTTTTGGTTCACTTTGGACAGACACGAGCAATCCGCTTTAATTGGTAAAAAGATGATACTGAGTGGCCTCTCATTATCTGAATCAGCCAGATAGAGAACCCTGGCTTAGTGTGGCTAATAATAATAATAATAATGTGTGGGCTTATAGTGCCTTTTACATTTAAGTGTCAAGGCACTTCACATTATTACCCAGCCTAATCCAGAAACCTTTCTGTAGAAACCAAGGGCAGCTACAATCAAGCGCACACATGGACATTTCAGGCCAGTTGAGAGTATACAGAGTGACACAGCCAAGGATTGAACCCGCGAACTTCCGATCACGAGTCCAACGCTCTAACCATTGTGCCACCGCGCTCCCCAAAAGGGTAAATGTCGTCCTGGGTATACACAAAGATTACCCAGGATCTCAATCTTCACTAAAACAATACCCTGGGTGTAGTTTCGGTAGCTGAACATCACCTAGCATCGTAGTATGACATCTAGATTCGAGGTTGTCTCGCCCGTAGTCACGTGACAGCCTGAAGAATGTCATGAACAGCTACACTCAACAAGTACCGCGGTGCGAGACCGCGATATTCCACGGGATGTCTAAATAGGACTCGTTCCTACGCACCGATTGCAGATGCTGGGTGATGTTCGGCTACCGAAACTACACCCAGGGTATTGTTTTAGTGAAGACTGAGATCCTGGGTAATCTTTGTATATATCCAGGACGACATTTACCCTTTCAGCCTTAGTGTGTTAGATTTTGAACATTCTAGAGGGTAGATCGCATCACTTTCTTCGCTATTTGCTGATTTAGGGAGTAAAATGTAAGTATCAAACAGCATGCAGCACTCGACATAGAATTACCCGAGTCATTACTCAACACAAATAAGGGAGTAAGAAACAAAAGTGGAAAATAAGAAGTGGGAAATTTTGGAATTTTGCGTGAATTTTTTCAATATCTCAAAATGGACAAAATTTTTTTCCCATTTATATATTTTGAGAAATATCGCCCGAAAAATCAGACGAAATGTCATGTCATTTCAAGAAAATTTCTCAAAATGGGAAAAAATTTTCGTCCATTTTGAGAAATTGAAAAAATTCACGCAAAATTCCAAAATTTCCCACTTCTTATTTTCCACTTTTATTTCTTACTCCCTTAAATGTGGTTGTTGATTCACGATCAACAAAACACGTTGCTTCTTCTATGTACTCAATACCACTAAGGCCACAGTGTTGATGACAGCTGCATTTTAGCAGAAATATATTACTGGATTAATATATTTCTGATTTTATATTATTTGATTGATTAGTTATTTTTTAAAATTTCATCTTGCCAATATACAACTTGGACGAGCCTGAGAACTTTCTAATTTAATCAATCTAAATCTACTTTTCCATTGTACACATATATGCATGACGAGCTCAAGTGCATTAAAATCCACATGTGCATTTGCAAACTGCATCCGGTACAATACCTCTCATAATAAATGGGTTTCAAAAGCATGTTTTGGTAGAGGGAAGAGGGAATGGATATTTTTAAGGCACTAGAGAGTTATGTTTCTGCATTGTATGCAATGCTGGCCATGCAATGAATTTTGAAATCAGGCCATGATGACAACACTCTTCTCTTGTTGTTAACTTATAACAATATCAATTTGTGTGTACGAATGTTGAGGCCATGCAGGCGAACCGGCTGAAAAAAAATCATACCAGCCTTCTCCAGCACTCTCTCTCTCTCATTGCTACAATGTATTCTTGTAACTTTATTTTGACCATGGCTGTGGTTTTGAGTGGTGAGACATGCCAGATATTTGAATTGACGACTAAAGTACAATGTACGTTTAAATCATCTGGGCCCATATTCATAAAACTACTTACGTCTAAGTGTGATATATACTTATCTTTTGTGTTGAACAAAAGATAAGTGTCACACTTAGACTTAAGTATTTTTACGAATATGGGTCCTGGACCCCGATGGGCGTATGTCAGTGAAATCCCTAGTAACGGGACAACAATGAATTTAGGGTTTACTCTAAACGGTCCAACGCACATTGTTTTCTAATCAGCAGAACCTTGGTTCGAAATACAACACGCAACTAGGCCTTGATTGGAAATTGAACACAGGCATGGTGCATGGGATTGGCTGGAAGTGTCCTGTCAATAAAATGCATTTCAATAGCCAGACTTCGCCAACAATACCAAGGTCTGCCTGACAACCGAAGGGTCCTCCCACCGAGCTCCAGATGATTTAAACGTACTTTAGGTAAAAACTTGAGTACTACATGTATACTACCGTACGACTACTGAATCACCGTATGGTTGTCCTTGTGGGAATCAACACATGTCTAATGAGGAAGAAAGTCAACGCTGGGACCTCTTACCTCACGTAGAAACAAGAATCCACAAGTACCAGCAACCATTCCCAGGCAATGTAAGATTAAAGTCAATACGTCTACCAAGAAGGCCATCGAACTTCAGATGTAACAGTCAAGTAAATAGTGTCAGGTGAGTCAGAAATCTTGGGCACGTCTCAACTGTCATCTAGAACCAAACTTATGAGAAGTCAATTGATTACCTATTAGTAGCTTGGACGTGTTGAAGATGAGAGTCAACAGAACGAGATGCCGAAGCAATCGGCGTTATCGCAGGGTAGAAACAGCCAATACCTCCATGATATAAACCACAGACCATTTGACATCATTTGACACCATGTGACATCATTTTTGACGACCTTTGCATTACTTGAAAAAAACATCGAGTTATTCCCCAAGTAATGCAAAGGTGGTCAAAAATGATAGAAACAGATGAACTTGAAAAAAACATCGAGTTATTCCTCAAGTTCATCTGTTTCTATCATTTTTGACCACCTTTGCATTACTTGGGGAATAACTCGATGTTTTTTTCAAGTTCATCTGTTTCTATCATTTTTGACCACCTTTGCATTACTTGGGGAATAAATCGATGTTTTTTTCAAGTTCATCTGTTTCTACATGTAGGCCAGTGGCACCTGTATGCTCAAAAAAAGCAGTGGTATGCACATACATGTAGGCAGTACCATAAATAAACGGTAGGCCTACACGTTCAAATTGGAATAATAATGAAAATATTTATTAATAAGCGGATCAACTGGTGCAGCTTTATAGGTACATTCCTCGACTAAAATCTGTAGCTCTTAAGAGCTTTAGTGTTAAAGGTTGTTTACAGTGTATAGGCGCAGTCATACAGAAGGCAATGAATTTTATGATGGTCCTCACAAGGCCAACAGACACAGATGTTCCGTTGTTTACCATATTTTATATTAAAATGAAGCTGGCCAGCAGCAAATTGAATATTTTTAGAATTACCGGTATTCTATCTTTCATAATACCAGTGGATATATTTAATGCATGTCAGTGCAGTGTGAACGTACTGCTTTTGTGATGTAGCTAAGCTTGTTCACCATGTTTATTACTTATTATTTTATTCGCAATATTTTAGCAATAGTTAAGGGTTGGTTTATCGATGGAAATGCATGCAAACTGACAGATGTTCATGCACCACAGTAAACATATTTCCATGCAGGTATTATGTTCAGCTGATCAGGTACATGTATGAGAAATCAGAAGACCCCTTCTTTCGCACCCCTCACTACAAGTGCCCAGACTGGCCAGATTTTAACTACCTATTCAGATACTGAAAGGGTAAATGTCGTCCTGGGCATATACAAAGATTACCCAGGATCGCAACTTTCACTAAAAACAATACCCTGGGTGTAGTTTCTGTAGCCGAACATTACCCAGCACCCGCAATCGGTGCCTAGGAACGAGTCCTATTTAGAAATCCCGTGGAATCTCGCCGTCTCGCGTCGCGGTACTTGCTGAGTGTAGCTGTTCATGACATTTTTCAGACTGTCACGTGACCACGGGCGAGACAACCTCGAATCCAGGTGGCATACTACGATGCTGGGTGATGTTCGGCTACAGAAACTACACCCAGGGTACTGTTTTAGTGAAGATTGAGATCCTGGGTAATCGTTGTATACCCAGGACGACATTTACCTTTTCAGCTTCAGATATCCAGTGGCAGGCAGCCTGCCCTTCTGGCCACTTATACTGAGGGGTGTTTGGGTGAATTAAGGGCAAAGCAGCGAAACCATCATGATTTCAGTAAGCTTCACCATGGCAATTTAAAGCACTAATAAAAACAATCAGGTTTTAACAACCCTTTATGATAGGCACCTCACTTCAAAATATTAGCAAGGCACTAATGGGCCAATCATCTTATAGTGTGAAAACAGCAGTATATTATATCCGTTGAATGATTGAAATGATCGTTTGACAAGGAAATTACAAAATCGAATGCCTCAATGCCTGTGCTGCCCATTGTGTTATTTCTGCTGCTTGGCAACAGGCCTTGTCCTCTTCCTTTTGTACTCGTGAAAGGAAGTAATGGAGAGATGTTCAGATCATGGTGTGTTTATAATTGCGGACATCAATCAAGTCCACATCATTAGTTTAACCCTCATAATGGAGTCATAAGGAGCGTAAGCTATTTTTTTTAAACCTCGAGAGCAGATGAGGATCCACAAGTGAAGGTCGAACCCATTACTAGAAATTTCTGCAACGCCTCAATCGAAGCGTCAGCCGTCAGTAGATGTGGAGGCAGCCATTTTGTGAAATAATCACGTGATCCATGATTGTCACATGATGCAGCAGACCACTCTTCTGATTGGTTGAATCCGTCGACACCCTGCTACAAATGTTGAAGCTGTTGCAAAGAGAAATAACATGAACATTCTCTCGTCAACACGTAAAACAGGTTTTCATTGACCACTGCAGTCCAGAGACTGATCAACAACCCCGGTCAACAACTCACGATCAACAAGCTTTCAACGGCCTTGGCCAGTGGGCCGGCCTTCAGCCGACACACCAACAGTTCATGGTCTTGACTGACATGCTCATTGAGCTGGGAATATCAGATGTTAGCTCTCGGTGTCTGGGCCGTCGTCAACTTCAGGTTTACAAGTATTAAAGTTATGAGTCCTATGAAAGAATGCACACAAGTCCAATACATGTACATTTACATTATTGTACTTAGTATATTGATATAACTATAAATTGATCAAGAGGATTTATACTCAAATTATAACTTATCTCCTCCAATATGGTACACAAACTTCATTTGACACCTCAAAGTGTACAAATGGATTCTGGCCAAATATTACCATTAGCAAATATATAATCCATTTTTGCTGATTGCCGACACTTGGTATTCCTTCATTTATTTCAAATTAAGAATGACAGACGTAATAAAGCGGTGGTACAAAAAACGATAATTTTTTTATCCCAGGGTAAATACAACATGAATGGGTCGCTTTGTCAAAGGACGTGACACTATCATCTCTAAGTGTTTCCATTTGTGGTATGGTTCAAGCTCAATCATTGACTTTGGGTTAAGCAGCCTTTGATGTTTCCTTGATGACAAATTAAGAGTGACGGAGTAATCGTCACATCAAAAGTTACTTAACTAATGAGAGCCCGTGAAAAGGCGCATAAGTCAGGACTCACTAAATTGGTGTAGGTGATTTTATCCCTAACATGACTTGTCATAGTGCATCTATTGAGTTTTGATATGTTTCTGATTGACACAGAGGTGTGTATTTGTTGCGGTTACAAATATGAAATAATAGCCGCACTGTCACGAGCAGTACCCCTCAGCCTTCCATTCAGTTGAATATAAAAAATACACATGTATGCTATGTGCACCAACATAACGATTTGCAGTGACAATTAGTACAAAATGGTGGTTGTGGTGGCCATATTGGATAACGTACTGCAACCAAAATCAATAGTTTTGTGCAGTTACCCAACCCCAACATCTGCACCAAAATGGTAATCATTAGCTGTGGCGTTCTTAAGTGAATGCGTAGAATGCAAATTAAAGATGGTGGCTGTGGTGGCCATATTGGATATCGGAGCGTCAGCAAATTGATAGGTTCGTGTAGTTTACCCCATCCCAACACCTACTTTGAGGGTAACCAGGAATGTAACGAATAATGTAACTTCTGGTTTAACACAATTCCCTGCTTCACTTGCGAAATGTACACAAGATTATTTGCATTGCATGTGTTGAGAAAAAAGATTAAACTTTGAACTCTCCACTGGTTATTCACCTCACTCAGACACGCCCACTACAGATTTTACCTATTGGTATTTGAACAATGGAGGTAACCAGTAACATAAAAATACAAAGCCTCTAGTCATAGGCTCGTAGTCCATGGCATGTTTGTTGACACAATGGCCAATCCTACACTCTGTGTACATGCTCCACATATACATGACATCTTCGATACATCGAAGGCCGATCTGCTCACCACTGGGTTACATCGCACATCACCCTTCGAGAAATTGACCGGTCCGCGGCGAATCTGCTGCCTCTGGAAGAGGAGGCCAATCAGAACCGGTGTTGTAAAATTTGAATCGTGGTACAAATAGTGATAGCCGAAGACCCGATATAAAGTGCAATATAATTGGTCGACTGGTAAAGTTGGCATCGTGCCAAGATACGCCGCGGACAGGTCTATTTCTCGAAGGGTAATGTGCGATGTAACGCAGTGGTGAGCAGATCGGCCTTCGATTATCGAAGATGATACATGACGACCTTTTAGGTGAAAGTACCATGTTGCAAAAAATTAATAGGCTATCATTGAGGTTTGATATTTACTCCCGAATATAGCCACTGTTTACATAAATTATGGCTGTGATACACTTGACAAGGAAAATTGGTGAATTATATGTTTTCTAATCGGGTGAAAAAAGTTTTATGTCGACCATTGCCCACACACTCCGGATATCCCTCCCCCTCAGGCTGCGCCACACCCCACTGGACGAAGTGTTGACCAGTGCATGAAAGCCTATACTAGTATTATAAAAATTCTTACTAATTCAAGCAGATTAAAAAGTTGATTATATAGCTTTGCTCTGAAAACTACATGTAGCTGCACCCGGCCTTCATCAACGACACCTCGAAATACGAGTACATGTAAATTGGCCCATGAACTCCTAAGTGGATTTTAAGCATCCTAAGTGGATTTCAAGTACTCACACAGATCTAAGTGGAGATCTTCACATATGGGAGAGCAACAAGTGCACCACCACTAATTTTTGAGGACGTTCCCCCGAACAATTTTTTCGCACTGAAGAACTCTTTGGAATCTACTACTTCACACATTGTCGATTCCGTTCCTTTCAATAATTTATTCGGTTGCAGTAGTGATTTGAGTGGCTAACCATTACACGTCCCAAGCCCACTCCCTCTGGCCTGAAAGTGATTCAGTGTGTACCTGACAACCACCTACTCTTCATTCCGCATCCAATTGGCGCGAGGTTTATGGCCGATATCTCCGCAACGGCTGGGTCAAATTTGACGTACCATACATCAATCGATTTGTCTTTTTTGCTGCTACAGCCATTATCACTGTCATTTTCCCTTTTTAACGTGACAGAAACACGTTCTTTCACCAATCGCAGTTCGTGTTCACGGCCATTTTGAAATGACGCAATGCATCGCGCACGTGTAAACTGCACTGAACACCATGGCGAAATGAAATGGGTTTTGAGAACGGGATCCGTTATGTCCGCCTTACGCAAAAAACGAAGATAGCAGAAAGATACCGACAAGAAAGACACGTCAATTGATGTACGGTATGTCAAATTTGAGCCAGCCGTTGCGGAGCTATCGTTGATAAACCTCGCGCCACTCGAAAGTGGAATGGAGAGTAATGCATTGTACATTTCAGAAAGGAATATGTGCCATATTTAGAACATAACAACAAAGAGAAATTGACAAGGAGACATTCATTGTAAATATTTAATGGCTCTCTATATAAGTGCACGGCCTGAGGTGCATACTTCATGACTTTGTAAAGTATTTTTAAGAGCTCCTACTCCAGGTTAGGTCTAGGTTTGTCACCAAAGTATGATATTTGTTGTTTTGCCTCTCATAGTTGACAAACAATGACACCTAAACTAGATTTAAACTTTTTTTGTTTTTTGTCGTTCGCAACCAGTCCTTTTACATGTAGATGCCTAAAACAAGGAACTAGAGTTTTAAGGCGCTGCTCCACCTGAGAGTTTTCTCGCGCAAGTCTTGACTCTCAATGGGCAATTCAACCAGGACAATCGTTTGTGCCATTGGTGTCAGCATAATCCGTAAGAAACCAAGTGCTGAATTGCCCATTGGGAGCCAACTTGCGCGAGAATACTCCCAGGTGAAGCAGCGCCTTTAGTCAATGCATCTACAAAGAAGTAATTGATGGTGAACCTGTTTCTGGCCTTTCCCACTGAAATGCACATTGGAATGCCCTTAAGTCGAAAATTTATTGTACAAAACGAAACAGCATTTCATCTACAGTCAATTGAATCTTTCAACTCAATCGCACAGTGGGACTCAGTATGAACTGCTTTGAGGTAGTTCACTGACGTAAATTTGGACTGATCTTACGGTATCTCTTGGCAATTTCATTCAATTGGAATAATCTTCAAATAGGATATTTCAGCAATGGTAGCGCCATTCAAACACAATGGTAGTGTTTGCAAAACACGTGCAACTTGAAATAATTCTTCTCATTGCCAGTTGTTCTTGTGTTCAACTGGATTTGTGTCACATCTTACAAGGTTTTTCAATAAAACACCGACAATCAATCAGAAAAAGTGATAAGTGCTACCACTTGCTAAAGCAACCATCAACCTTTTCTTAGTACATTCGTTGTATACTACTGTGGTGACCAATTCTTTTTATGCAATTTCTGATTACTCTTTCTTTTTTTCTAATCTTGATAGCATACAGCTCCGACATCCCGGTGATTAAGTCACGCAATACTTGGCAATGTTTTACGTACTCATCAAGAGCATCGTTGACGACGTCGGAGACTGCTCTTCGAAATATCTGCGAATTGAACTTTGCGAGACACAGTCATGTATGACACAATATTTCTTGCCAATCGGCAAATTCAAACTTTCCAGGTTTGACACAATACTTTTTACCATAACTATTTTCTGACTACACGTACAAATTCAACTTTGTGAGATAATGTATGACACAACATTTCTTTCTTGCCAATCGGCAAATTCAAACTTTCCAAGTTTGACAGAATACTTCTTACCATAATTTTTTCTGACTATACGTACAAATTCAATTTGTGAGATGATGTATGACACAACATTCTTGCCAATCGGCAAATTCAAACTTTGTAGCTTTGATACAATACTTTTTGCCATAATGGTTCCCTGACAACACGTAATGTATGCATTCTGTACACTGAATGTAAAAAGTAGTTAACATCGCATTTTGCTGGACAGTTAAAAAGCAGAAATATCTGAGTACAGACGGTTTTTTATTAATGCATTCTCCTTCAGAGTAAAAACACACATTCAGATTAAAAATGTACATGTACGATTTCTAATTTCCTTTTGTAGGTGAAATTAAGTCAGAAGCATGGCTGTAGACACACAGCGATTTGCCTGCACCAAAGATATGCAGATCACCGGAGGACTTTTATTGAATGGATGTATAAAAACTACATGCATACGCATGTAGGCCTGGAAGTGATTGCCTGTTTGCGCAATCACTGGCTGTACACTGAGTTATCTTTAAATCGATACAGAAACGACAGCCGGAACTGACGTTATTCACGTCAGTGTTTAAAGTGCATCGTCCGGCAACTTCGTCAAATGAATGTACTTTTTACAGTTCATTGCAAGCCACTGATGAAGTAAAGCTTTGTACACAGCACTTTTCGCTGTCAAACAATCTCTAGGGCTTCACATTTCCCCAGTCTGTCTAGAAACCGTTCTGAAGAATTCCAGGAGCAGCCATTCACTGCATCACTTGCAGATCAGTTAAGACGACACAATCATGTCGACTACATGTAGGCCTACGTGGCCTCTCCGTCACGAGTCGAACCCTAAACTGCTGCCAATCTCCTATGCAGAGGTCACACGGTTTCGCCTTAGTGACTCTGCCTTCAAACGTCAGTGCCCCGTACTTCTTTTTGCGTAGGAATGACATCATTCACGATGGCTGCCTCCATGGAAGCACGTGTTTATGTTCACCTCACAAAACCATGTGATCAAATTCAGTGGCGGATCCAGGAGTTGCCGAACGAGGGGGGGGGCGTGGAATGGGCAACCCCCATTCCCTGAGCCCCGAAGGCGCGAAGCGCCGAAAATTTTTGGGTAAAAGTGCCGGAAACGTGACCTGGCACCTGGGCAGGCCAAATTGAACTTTCTTTTAACTGAAAATCAGGGGTCTGATTATATGCCTTCCAAAATTTTTGCTCCTCGGCGGCTGAACGGGGGGGGGGCGTGGGCCAGGGCACGCCCCCCCCCCTTGGATCCGCCACTGAAATTCGACAGACCTGATTGGTGCATCGATTTGGTTGCTTCTAAAATGGAAACTATTTCTGCCGGAACGACCGAACCGAAGCACAGCCATACGTGTAATTCGCCGCAAAAAAGTGCAACACAAAATAATGAACAAATGTTTAAAAATCATGGTGGGTTTGGTGTTTTGGTACATTTCTGAACTTGACAGTACGATTATGATTTTATTAGGGTGTAAAACTAGCTGTAGATCAGTTCTTTATTCACTGTGCTCATTCCGAGCAGAAGTGATGAGGGCGTATGAAGCCAGTGGTACAAGTGGAGCGAACCGAAAACGCGGAAGGAACACCGTACCGCTGGGCTAGCGAGTTTGAACTGCTGCGTCACCTTGTGGGGATTTCTATGGGCCGTATTTTAGAACGTTCCTTAACATTAAGGTCCACCTTAAATCTATTGTTCTCGATGGTTTTACAATAGACTTAAGCTGCATTTAGCTGACACGCGGAATGCGGTATAGGGCCGCGGAATCCCCGGCGGAAGCGATTTGTTGTATGCGAAATGCATTGAACTTTCCGCTTACCGCGTTCCGCAATCCGCATACCGCGTGCAGCTAAATCCAGCTTTAAGGTCGACCTTAACGTTAAGGAACGTTCTAAAATACGAGCCTTTGTCGCGTTGGTAGGGCTGATGTGTTATGACCTTGCACAAGTCAATATTACTCTAACATTTCACAACATCAATAGACCATGATGTACACAGTTGGCAATACTACATGATCACACCGATGACAAACAGCTTATTGTGTACACGCCCGACCGATGATAGCCATTATTATTTGAATTATTATATCACTAATTTTATGTACATGTATACCGATTGTTGCTGAACTGGTTTACCCCTTTGGTCAGTTCACCTTACTTTACCCGAGTGCACCCGAATGCTATGATGACGTGTTAGGTCATTTGGTTTAGGCCTAGCTTTCCTATTATTACCGTAACTCAATTCCTAGTAAGTTTATAAAATTGAATTCCACGGGTTTCAATAGGAAGTGTTATTTTTTGGCTTTCAATGTAATATTAAAGCCGTAATATCTTGTCATTTTCTGGTATGTTGACGTGGTGTTTATCGCCGATTTTGTATAAAAATTCAGCCCTTAATAAACTCTTCGCATATGCCAAAACTTCGTCGTTCAAGTCGTTTCCTCGCCGGTGTCTAGAAAGCACTCTTCGTGCTTTACCCTGCTGACCCACCAGGCCATGTTGGCGGAATTCCTGTGATCTTCCTGTGATCAACCCTCCAAATTGTCCGTTGGTTGCGTGACACCGATGTATCAAGAGTACTCAGATCCACGTGTATGCCACCAGGACAGTTTTGAATCCACGCCAGGTGATCATAACATAGTGTTGATCTTGGTTATGGTGGAATACATGTATATCAACATGATTACTTGATGTTATGATGGTACATGTACAATGTACATGTATAATAAAAAAGGCTTCTTTTAGCTTCAGCCATTGAATTCTACTCTATTTTTGGTTTCTTATATATATATTTTGTCTAATAAAACGTATCTTCAAAAAAACTTGTTAAATCTGTCCCAAAAAAGCAGAACCTAGTAACTCACTTTTTGCTACTTTTCAGAAAAACAAGAAAATGTGAAAGTGAAACGGATTAAGCTTGTGCTTCCAGCTCACAGTAACTTTTGAGTTACTAGGTTTTGCCTTTGTAGGACTTGCACTGGGTGGAAAGTTACTAGGTTTTGCCATGAGAACAAAATACAGACCCATGGAATAATTTACCAAATCTAATGCAGTAACATGAAGCCCACAAACTAGAAACAACAAAAGTGTACCTATCTCAATTTTGAAGAAAAGTGAGTTACTAGGTTCTGCCTTTTTATCCAGTCATTGACAGTACAGAGTTATTAACATCATAAACACCCAAGTGAACGTAGTTCTTTACAGAACATTTCTTTCTACTCTATTCAGCCTCGTAGGTCACTGATTTGATTGCCAACAGTAAATCCATGAATAACTTTATTTGGTATCTGAAATCATAGCATGTATAAAGCTAGGAATCTACCATTGATTTTCAAACTGATTTTGCGCTGCGACTTGCTTTGCAACTAGGTTGCTTTGCAACTAGGTTGCTTTGCAACTGGGCACTCGATCGCCGTAGTGGACTCGCTGGACGTGATTTCTACCAAATGGCGAAGATGTGGTCAATTTCAGTCGGGCGACCGGTATCAGTTCCTTGCGATCGTATTCAATCGCAGGTAGCAGGTTGCAAAGCAAGTCGCAAGGCAGAAAATCAGCAGTGGATTCCTAGCTTCATACGAATCAAAAGGCGTTTGGAAACTCCTGCATCAATTGAGTATTTTTTGGGTACATGTATTTTCACTTTCCCTTTAATCACACTAAGCATTTACGAAGTTGGCCTTACTTTGTCTTGGCTGAACTACTATTCAGAATAGCAATTTTAAAATTGTAACACTGCCCAATTCAATATCAACTATTTTGAGTCGAGGCAAAATGTGGATATCTACCTATAGATTATTATCTACCAGCAGCAATTTGATTTATCAACAGACGGTCACTAGAAACCCCTCAACTGACAGAAATCAATTAAGAACTGAATATTTCAAGTAAAACCTACAGACCTATAAGTATTAATTTATTTATTCCAAGCGTACCGAAGTTTCAACTCAGACGGTCATAAATTGGGTGTGGACGGCTGAGCAACGAAGATAAACTAATAAATGACAACATTGTCGTAAATATTCTGTCGATATAATTGTTCATACTATCGTGGCGTGATACTGATTCAGAATGGCTTGCCACTGGTGGACCTGAGCTCAGGCCGATGAATCAGTGATACCAGAGGCGATATACGTTAACGACGAGTTGTTTTGGATGATAAGTCACATACATCTGATGTCATTCCTTTTATTAAAAGTTAAGTAACGTTGATAAACGTTAACCCTTTTGGGGTGGATCAAGCAATAAGCCAATGACAGTAGAATGATGTATTCGGCCCCTGGCCACTGTCGAATTTCTCATTGTGGACCATGCACGACCATATCTCAACCGTAGACGAACTTGCTAAGTTCAACCACATGTTAGCTTATGGACCCAATCAGACAAAAACTTATTCCTTTTCAGTGGGTCGTGTGGAGAAAAAATCAAGTGTACATGTAGACAACGAGTTCTGTACTAATTCACTTATCGGCCTAATCAGTTCGTCACACAAATCGCCTGTTCATTCTCATCTATAAATTAATCACTATAGACGAATTTCCTACTCAATAAGAGATAGACTTAATCATATAGTATTCCTATTCAATCATAGACCCAATCACACTACATTTTCAACCACTGGCACCAAAAATATATAAGTACCAACAATGTACAACTAGTAATAAAGCAAAAGGGTGGGCGTTAAGTTACTTTTTCTGATAATAGAGGGCGTACGGTAATTATAGGCCTTCTAATTAAATAACCAATGTTTAGATTTAACGGTTGTTGACTGAATTGTATTATTTAGAATATTATCAATATTTTTATGTAAAGTTATAGACAAATTAATAACATTCATTTTTTTGATTTTGGTGAAACCATGGATTTGTTGTATACATGTAGGTCAGAGTGCCCAACTCAGAGATGAATTACAATATTAATTTGCCAAAAATATGGTCCATTCAAAAATGCTTTGTAGTTCGGTTATTTCTGAGTACAAGTAACTATGGAAGGTGTCATTTTGTTTGTAATGATCTTCGCTACACAAATATAATCCTTCACAAATTAAGATCCATTCGGTTACAGGGTCACCAGAGCAAGTTACTAAACTCACCTTTTGGCACATATTCGGAGTTGCACATTCTTGGTACTTGTATATTCTTGCTGGCACGTATGGCCCAAGTGATCATAGACATACATGTAACAGACAACTTTCCTGTTTGAATAGACCGAACAAAATGTAGCCAAATAGCCAAATAAATTCAACTTCCTACATTGCAGTCACATATACATGCATGTACGTACATGTACAGTACATCTGAGGAGCAAATCACATGGCAAAGATCCACGTAGTCCTGATAAAATGTAGGCCTATTTCCAGAATGAAACCTAAAGATGTATATTTTACTCATAATTCGATTCAGTTAAATATTGAAAGAAGTATCAGTTTTAAACTAGTTAGTGAGCTTTATATCTAATGAAACTCAGACCAAGTTTTAACTCACAACCACAACATCATAACCTTCAGAAGTATGTTATTGGCAATGGTAATGAAACAGCTAAACACCAGATACGGGACAGCTAGACATCAAAATAATTTTTTAAAAACTTAAAATAATATGGAATAGTTGTGGGATGTAGTATGGCTTCAGTACACGGCGAGCATCAAACCTGTAGTGTGCTATTTATAAACAGATCCGCGAATGTAAACAAATCCACATGGCAGAAATTATCCAATAACCATCCAGCGAATCCTGCGCAATTTTGGATTCCCATATCACGATGTATCCACACAATTATTTCGAAAGCAAATTTCATCAACACAGTTTTGAACTTCGCACTGTGTATCCCATTTAGTTTGGAAGTTTGTCTCCAAATCCAGAATCCGAGCTTGAATATAATCTATAATTCGTTGATAGTGACATTGTAGCAGACGCTTTCAGCCAGCGATGTGTACGTCAGCAGCGCAAACCAAGCAATCACGAACCGGCATGCGTTCCAGGTATAACCAATGCATCACAGTGTTATGTTCGGTAGCCAGTATTGATAAATGAGACACTAGAGATGTGATTTGAATAGAAGTAAATGGAAGGTAGGAAGTGGTGCCAACAACGACAATGACGGATATTATGCTTTGTTATATTCAGAACGAAATATTCTAAATTTAAGTGGGAGCACATACAACCATATAATGGTACATCAGACATAGCGAGGAGTGTCACTCCCAATGCACTGATGTAATGTCTATCATACGGTAAACGCTGTTCGAAACGAGACAGCTGTCCCTGTGAGAGCACCTGAATAAAAAATACTCCTGCAGTGGTCTAATATAAGGCTGCTTCGAAAGTTACGATATTGCTGTGATGATAATGGTGACCTCGACTTGGAGAATGCTTAGAAAACTGCAATGTTGCCAAGGGGATATAATAAGGAGGTTTAGAAATCAAACGATAAACGTTAACGTCAACGACAACGTTATTTTTGAACCAAAAATGCAGTATAAAATTTGCTTAATAATGTGTAGTATGAAAAATAACGTTGTCGTAAAATTTACGTTTATCGTTTGACTTCTAAACCTCCCTGGTGATGCCTCTTAAAGGACAGTACTGCTGTGGTGGTAACATCAGTCTCGACCCTGTGGACGCTTGGAGAGAGGCGAAAAAGCAGCTAGCTACCTTGAGAAATGCTCGGAAAGTGGCACTGCCCCTACCATTAGCTAAGAAATACTACCATGATGGTAATGCACAGTGGCCTCTACTTGAGTACTGTTTCGAAAGCGGCAAAGCTGCTGTGGTGGTGCCCGTATCTTTGAAATGCTTAGAAAGTGGCAATGCTGTTGTGGTGGTGCCCATATCTTTGAAATACTTAGAAAGTGGCAATGCTGCTGTGGTGGAGTGCCCATATCATTCTTTGAAATGCTTAGAAAGCGGCAATGCAGCAGTGGTGGTGCCCATATCTTTGAAATGCTTACAAAGCGGCAATGCTGTTGTGGTGGAGTGCCCATATCTTTGAAATGCTTAGAAAGCGGCAATGCTGCTGCGGTGATGATGACACAAGCCTCTACCTTATGGAATTCTTGGAAAGAACTGTAATTTACGTTATCATAGAAATAATAGCAAAGCAATTATTACATCGTGGTTACAATCTACCACCGTATCGATAAAGCTTGCTGATGGGATCGGCAGCAGTAGCATTTAATTGCAAGTTAGTTTGTCTCGAAAGCAGTGCAACAGCTTATTCTGATTATAATCGGGATGTGAACAAAAATGTGCTGCTTGAATGTTAAGGTACACTATATGCAGGTCTTGTGAATGTCACAGCATATGGCAACAGATGGATCAAAGGAGTGTATGCTTGACATGTGCAGATAATAGGGGTTTAATGCATTATTCCTGCTAACAATCAGATCTAACGGCTTTTTCTAAATTCCAAATATTCATTAACTTGTTTCACTAGATCATATAGGTCATGAGAGATCTGGGCATTTAAACTACGACTTAATTTGATGTTAGACAAAATGGAAGGGTGTAGATGCTCAGTGGCTTGTGGTCAAGTGAACTGGGGTTCGAATCATCAGCCTGTAAGCATGTGACCGAGTAATTCAGGTGTAATGGAATCTAATGTCCCCCGATATGTCACGGTGATGTCCCCAAAAATACATTTACGGCACCATTGAATAGGACTCTAGAGATACCAAGACCCTTAATCCTGTTACAAAATGCGGGGGGACATCAGAAAGATGGGGGCATTAGATTCTATCACACCTGTCTCAACTAAGACGGCCGTAGCCCACTGCCACAATAGGTGTCACTAGTAGGATTATTGAAATGAAAGTGGCATCCTGGTTCTGACCCCCCGCCAGGAGTCCATTGGAAAGGGCCTGGTTGCGATGCGCATCCCTCATTACGATCTCAAGGAGGAAGGGTTCAGCATCCAGGGGTATCAGAATCCCCACCACATACGAATTGTTGGAAAAAATCCCAGCATAATTTTACAGCACCACGACACTGGGAGCCAGATAAAGGCGGGAGCAACAGCAGGTTCCCCCGCTGAGCGGATGCTTCGTTGTTAATCACAAAACAGCAAAATAAAAACAATGGTGGTGATTGATTAACCCAATCCATTGTCTTCATTTAGCCGACATTGTAATCATCGACCATTTGTAAATAATAGATGATGAAAATGCAACAAGTGGGGGCAGAAATGTAACAGCCTGGGTGATCATTCTTCGCTTATATGTCGGTCACATTTATGTTATGAATAAATTATTGGACAAATGCCCAGCTCATTGCTATGTATTGTAGTTACTAGAGTCAACTCATTACCATGACTTACTGTTGGGCATCCGCAGTTGTTGGCAAATCATAATATAATGC
>NMRB01000088.1:345820-357791 GCA_002633025.1 Notospermus geniculatus
AGAGAAAGTGTCCCTGGAACAATAGCGTTTCTGTTGTTTCCCTATTGTTCGAGGGACACTTTCTCTGGCCGACCCTGTAGTATTGCGGAAAGGAACGTTCTCTTGAGACAGAAAGGAGCACCTTCAGAACGGAAGAAGCAAATTGTTTATTAGCAATGATTTTTTAAAAGTTTCATGTTACAAATCCACTGTAACCAATCAACAAGCAGTGTTACCAATCAACAACAAGTGTTGTTCAAAACCTCGATGTGTTTTAGGTTATCCAGTTTTATGTAACAAAAGAAACTACCTAAAATACGAGTATTTGCAAAACACAATCGAGTTCAAGTGTATTCAGGATCTGACTTCCAAACAATTATTATGAGCATTATATTACACTAACACATCTAAATATTCTTTGTCATGTTTTTGGTTCTGTGTCAACTAAACCTAGATCGTTAGGATATTGATCATCTCATTTACACAGGGTTCAATCGCTGGAGGGTATCCAGGGTAGGAATAAACGATATGAATGAGTGAAAATTAAATTGAGTGAAACATTCAAACTTTTTCAGCTATTACTCCACTTGGGAAATAGCATATGAGTTACAGCCAAAATGTGAGCCCACTTTGGTCTCTTGAATTACATTTTTAAACTACATTTGTACAGTATCAAGTGCCATCGTGGTATCCAGCAAGATGGCCTGTTGAACCAGATTCGACAGTCTTTTCTAAACACAGTTTATTTTTAGCATATATCTAGGCACCACATGCATTCAGCACTACATTTCAGTCATTTTTTGAATATATTCATAGAAAGTTTTTTATATGTATATTACTTTTTGTTATTCTAGAGGTGTATTTATGGCAATACAGACTGCTGTTAGGAGAAAAGAGGCATTATAAGAACTTTTTTCTGATGGTTACTGGAAACTAGAGGGAAATGGGAACCAATTTCAGACGATTACCAACTGCCTTGATACACGCAGCCGAATGTGCAGTGACAATGCAACGGCGAATCTTTTGACACCATGGGACACTTGTCTCCAAAAGGATAGATATGATAGAGCATATTGTACATGTAACACTGAAGCCGTAATTTACTAATACCCTATGATGTTCTTATCACCATCAAGAGAAGACAAACTACATGTCACACTTTTTACGGAGCCATCTATTTGATGCCAACATATTGTGTGGAAATCTAGCAGAAGAAGATATTCGACTCCCAATTGGGTGATTTGAGGAAAAAGTGAGAGATTTATAACCCTGAGGTGAATTAAGTTCATCTATTTGGTAGAATTGTGTCAGATGTTGGTGGAGCATCAAACAGAAATGAGGGCAAATATACAGAGAGGAATTAATATTTTCACATCCACAAAAACTGTGGAAGTGGGTTTATCCGGTATGTTGTGTTCTTTTGGCCAGAAGTAGAGTGAGTAATGACATCTGCTGCTAATCAGGGGCGTCAAAACAAACCAATCAATGTCACAAACAGACTGTGTCGCTACCGTTTCATTTGTAACAGCACCACAGATTTTTTTAACGTAACAAGTGTAAGAGGTATGTTCTCAAACAAAACAGCGTCATTCATCAAAACCACGTACTTATTTAACGTAACAAGTGTAAAAACAAAAGTAGATAAGAGAGGTCAGGACCTCTCTTATCTATTTTTGGTAAAAGGTATATTCTCAAATAAACAGCATCTTCATCAAAACGTAGCATTTCGCGAACTTTACAATTGCCATTTTATCATGAATTATCAAATGAAATGCGGAAATTATGAATTAAAACAATGTTGTATTCATTAAAATTCAGCCTTTAATGAATTTGATTCAACACTTCATACCAATTCAACACTTTCGGTGTGCTGCCCTCTATCCAGCAACATGTAGGATCCCCATTCACAGTGTGTGATCATTTACACGTAGGCTGGTTCAAGTTGCAAAATGGCAGGGAATTGCAGCACAGCCGGTTGACGGGATGTTCTGTTAAGAAGACTAAGAAAATTTCAGCACTTCTTTTATCATACTGAAATTAGCGTGTGAACTCATTACAGTGGAACATGCACTGAGCCTCTTGGTAGACCACGAAACCAATTTATTACCACCAACTTCAGCATAAACAGGATCAAATTGATTACAGTTAACACCGGGTCAGGTTACAATATCTCGTTCGGAATTAACGAAGTCGGGTCCGATCAACTTGTATGATTATGATCATGCTAACGAGGGATTCTGATTAGTAATGATATCTTGTCATTTAATTGATCATCATCAGCGAACAAGGCGTTCCCTTTTCTTATAAAGAAAATGAGCTCCTCACTTTTCTGTAATCTCTACTAGAAAGTGCCTGAGGAAGACCACGGTTGGGGTCGAACGAATTTATGTAGTGTTTCCGCCAGAGGGGGTACAGGGGGTATGTCCCCTCCTTAAAAATTCAAAATTAGTCAAAATTTGTGTTTTTGACCAAGAATTCTGTCAAATTTTCTCTTTGCCCCCCCCCCTTTAAAAAAATTCCTGGCAGAAACACTGTTATGTTTATCATCATTTTGTGTGTCGTTAAGTTTTTTTGCTTCTATTTTGGATATCACTTATAAACACAGTGCAGTTCCTGATACAGTAATGTATTATACATGTACGTACAAGGCTTAACCTGCCATTCTTATCACGTTATATCATAACTTGTAACGCATTGTCCTGCAATATGATTGTTTCTATTATGGTTGCTATAGCCACATGTCAAGGCAATCATTTACCAGAAGACAACACAATATTAGCTGGCTTGGGCATCTAATTAGATGGAAATTGACCTCTGATTAGCCGTGGTGTTGACGTACGCGATGGGAACCTTTTCCCATGGAATAGAGCCCTGAAGTGTATTGTGTTTTTTTCTGTAATGAAAGTGACGAAGACCATGGCTGGTATTCTCATCACTTTGTCCAGAGCATGCTCTCTAGCTGTACGTTATATATATATATCATTAATACCGGCGTCGTAACCCTGTTGGATTTTTGCCGGAGGTATGGGCCCGTATTCAATAAGGGTGATCATCGCACGTTTAAGGGTGTTTTGGCCTAATCAGCGTACAAATTCTGCATTACACAGGTTAAAGGCCTAGAAAACTATTGTCTGATGTCTGTACGGTGGTTTACCAGAGGCGTTTACCCGCAGGATAATCACACATAACTATCTTGCGTCTAAGTCAAAGAGCATGAAGGAAATGTTGAACGATCAGGAAGGCTTGTCTAGAATTTTTCCAACACTTTCTATTGTCCTCCCACACTAAGACGCAGGAATGTTAGACGCGTGTAATCATCGTGTGGGTAAAATGCCAGGGATCAGGCAGCTTACAGAACGTAGAACAATAGTTTCTAGGCCTATAACCTGTGTAATGCAGAATTTGTACGCTGATTTAGCTAAACGCCCTTATTGAATACGGGCCATGGAGTCCACGACAGGCTACTGTCCACCTGTGTGGGGTCTTTTACTTGCCCTGGCATAGACACTCAGGTACAACGCTTTTAGTCCCATCCGACGGACCCTGCATTAATGTTTCACAACTTTTTGTACACAACTTTTTGTTTCGAAGGCCCGCAGTCGAACCCGCGCCGACCCATTGCACAGTTTGGTAGTCGAGCGCGCTAACCACTCGACCACCGGGCTTAGACCGGGCTTGAATGTTGTGGTATTGGGTAATAAAAAATAGTAAAGGCTTTGACTTCCTTTCTGCTGGACAGCTGCAGTTGTGGGTCTTGTGCTTTTACTAGGATTTTATTTATACCACCCATTATAGTTCGTCCACTTCTTAGAAATCGGGCCCATATTCATAAAAACCTTGCTTGGCTTATTGGTATCCAAAAAAACAGCACAAAAACGAGACACAATACAATAAATCGGAAAGTCGTCTCCGAATATTTCGCAAATTTTCGACCCCAATCGGGGTCTTCCTCAGGCGCTATGTAGAAGAGATCCCAGAGGTGAAATTGGCATTGTGTATACATGTACTTGGCTTGGCATGTACATGTACTGGTAGGAAGCGATGTCTTTCACCTTAGAAACCTGTTTCTATTTCATGTTCTCACATGTACATGTAGGCCTACTTACTAAAATGCCCGAATTCTACAGGCCAATGCATACAACTAGCAACCAACTAATCTAGGAAGATTTCCTGAATATCAGTCCAGGAATTTGCTCTCTGGGAGCTTGGAAGCGAAAGATACAGATAAGGACAAAATAATGTGGTATTTCAGTAACTCAGTCTTCACTGGAGATTACAGCCTACCAACGAAATAAAATAAACTTTGGTAATAAAACATGAAGCAGCCTGGCCATTACCATAATGGTGAGAGATATTACCGGTCAATGTCGACATAAAGCATCCTTTCCCCTAATATCGTAATGATAAACACATTATAAAATGAGCCGCAAAATCCCAGTTGGGCACTATTCGAAATACATTAATAAACAACAAGTTTCAGCGTCGAAAGTATTTTTATTCTTACTTTGCACACTCTAAATCTTGAACCGTCACATTTTAAAAACACATATCACGCCTTTTTTAACAAAATACACGTGATTTTTGTGTACATTGTGGCATGTGTTACGATGATCAACACACGAACACCACCTAAAAACATGTCATAAGTATTGGGTTTTAAAACAGCCACAATCCAAAAAACGTACCAATAAAACACGTCGCATCAAAAAACGCAGCATCAATGCGTTATGTTTTTAACCTTCATGTATGTGTTTTTTGTGGCGTTAATGTGTTTATCATCGTAACACATGTCACGATGTACACAAAATCCATGCACGTGTATTTTGTTTTAAAACGCGTGATTTGCGTTTTTAAAGTGTAACGGTTCAAGATTTAGAGTATGGCTCTTTTCAAAAACAAAATATTGCTGATGAGTCGCGAAACTCTGTTGGAGGAAGCAGTCAAGCATCCTCAGGAAATTCTTCATGCATAAAGCAGCGCCCTCAGTAGTCAGAGAGTAGTTGAACACTGTAAACAACTACGAGACCAAGTGGGGCTGATTGAGAACGCAGCCCCCGACTCGTAGGTGCTGCGAGGAGAGGCAAAATACACATAGGAGACACTCACCATTAACCATTTTTGCAGGCGTAGATTTCACCAAATTGTCTTGTTTACATGTACTTATGAATACTTCAAAAGAACAATACCATACCTGAAAAGATAAAGAAAAGTGGTTTTGCATTACAGGCATGTTTGAAACCTGGTATCATTAAAGGTAATAAGTCGGGGCAGTCAAAAATATCATTTTAAGAATCATTTCGTGACCCATGAAATTCACAATTTCAAAATTACAAATTTCCGTATTTAGCAGATTACATCCGTAGGTGAGCCTAGATTAGTTGACAGTGTTCTAAATGGTATTCGAATGCAGAAAAGCCACAGCGCAGTTGTGCAAATACGCAATAGGAAATTACTTCCCAATATGAGAACTGTAATAGAATCAAGATGGCGGCGTCCGATTCGGTATTTAGACAATTTGATAGGTGCGACCAGTTCGCTTTAGAGTGAACGCTGGAGAAAAGGTAAAACCTGAAAGATCAAGGAAATTTCTGGAAAACTACAGAAGTTTCCTATGTTGTCATTAAGGTTGGGGGCTACCTATAGCTGAGCTCATTCCCTAGTGGCAATCCACGGAACTGGCCTTTGTGCGACCAGTCATTCACATTCAGATTAAATCCGCTCACCCTGGTATACTGTTTTCGAAAACCAATCTTCAGTGTACGTGCCGACCCTAAATCTTTTGTGTCCACTGCGGGTATTGTTCAGCTCTGTCACTGGTGCTTTGGTCACAAGTGGCCGAACAGAGTTTACTCAAATGGCGCGAATTATGCAAATCTACATAACAAAGAAGTAACTGGCGAGTGGTATGGAATTTTTCAAATTTGCAAAACAAGTTTTCTCATTTGTGGACGCATATATTTGAAAAATTTCTTTTGGATGTTATTGCCATATGTGCATTCTAGGGCAACACGATCGCCTTTTTTGAATAGTTGGTCGGGAATATGAAATATTTCAAAAACTGTAAATAGAGCCCTTTTTTGGCATTAATTAGTTTATACCAATTAAACGGAAAGTACTTTCGTAAAAAACGGATCGTTACGCCCTGCAGGCATCAGGCCTGTACCTTACAGACTATGTGGGAAACTGATGTGTCGCATCCCAAGTCTGCAAAATTGTTTGCGAACTCAAATTTTGACAACCTGTTATAACTTAATTAACTCCATCGTAATTAGTCAAAATGAACAATTCTTTCACAGAACGGGAGCCTAAAGGTTGTAGCTAAAACATTTCGTTAACATCAGTTTGTTACTTTTTGTCATGAATATGTTAGGACGCTTGTTTTCAAAGAGCGTCAATAAAGTCGGCATAGGTAGCCCCCAGCCTTAATTGGTGACTGGTCAAAAACATTTCTGTTTGATTACCCATGTGACAAATAAGGAGTATCAAGGTCAAGCCTCCAGATCTTGGCTAATGGTTAATAAAAAGCTAAATGCAATCATGGCATTCCCACAGCAAATATCAAGTCTTTTTCAAGGTCTATTACTCTGGTATCAGTATCGGAAGCCACATCGCTGTTTTGTCATGTGTGACTGACCCATAGCTTCAGTTGGATCTAGGTTGAAGTGTAAGATAATGGTGCAGTTTATGGGCAATTGAATATTCATGAGCCCTTATAAGTCCTCTCTTTAGGATACCTTTCATGGAACCCATCACAGATAAATGTCATGAAATTGAATTCGAGAAGGCCAGATCCAATTTAGATGACATGGCCATGCACAAAGGATATTACGTTTGACTTTGTTAGCCAGTAGCAGAGGTCGTTAATGGGCCCTGGGCAGCTTTAACAATTGGCTAATGATGCTAAGAGCAACCATGCTAAAGGTTATCCTTGAGGGTGAATTGAGATGAATTTATGGTAACCATATTAGGTGGCAGTATCAACTGCACGGAAACTTTCTACAGGGCTAAAATATCATTTCCACATATCTATTTTTTATGGACTTAATTGAGAAAAAACACTAGTGGAATTGAGGACGTCCGCACTTGGGACGGTCCTAATCGGAGACGAAGAATTGTTCATGCATGTCCCCTTTCGTGCAGTAGAACACGGTCTGTCCCCACTTGACACCACATACACGTGGACGGGTGGCTGGCATCTTATCTGGCCTCGTAGGGTGAACATGGGAGTTGTTGGCCACCATAATGTAGTTGGCTACCAATAGGAGCAGCAGCCGCGCGTATTACTAAAAGATGGCAGCAAAGTTCTGGCGGACCAATACAAAGGAAAATCCACGTGATTGGTGCTCGATCAAGAACGAATGGGTCCGCTATATGCAATGAATTGGCCGTAGTGACACGATCAACTCACTGACAGCTCCTATTGATACACCATTCTTTGCAGTGGAATGGTGGCAGACAAATGTTCGTGGGCTGAGGATTGACTGGTTCTATGTCCACTTTTAACTTGACCCAAATTGCCTGTGCATATAGTCCTCTGCAGGCTCAGGAAGTCAGTGTCTACTTAAAAGTGGACAAAGTACCAGTCAATACCTGTCAACAGGTGGTCGACCATTGCTTGGTGGCCAACCACTCTGTGGTGCACCCTACAAAAGGGACGGGAACCAGACCAACAGTGAGGATATATGGATTTATATTGGGCATAACCACTCGAACAGCAGCTTCTGACACATGGAAACAAATTTTCTACAGAAGCACGAGCTGTGCGAGTGGAAAGCTTTCAAAAAAACTCCTGCTGGCAGACTGATTTGGTAATTTGTCAAACACCAGTTACCATCACTGAAGCAATGAAAGAAAAAAGGAACTTTCCAAGGAGCTGCTGTCATGTCTTAATTAGCTGAAAACATTTACTCAGAAAAAATTTTGGACTGAGCAATCTATCCCAGAAATCAACGGCCACAATTGATATTGTCAATCAAGCAAATCCTTTGTCACAAACCCAAATTGATATACATCCTTGCAGCAGGATAAAACAAATACAGTAACATCGTTTCTTTATCCACTCAAAAAAACACATAATGTGAGAAAACATGCTGTGCAGGGTCAGAGACTATCATGCAGTTGGCAAATGATGAAAGGGTGATATCAGAGAAATCAATGGTAACCAAACATGAAATGTTGCAAAATATGACACCATAACTATTGGACTCCTTGGTAGACTAATTTATCAACAGATTCAGATGTGTATTCTTTTCCCCACTCTTGACACTGAGTTCGATAAAAGGGGCTGTTCGTTTTCGTCAATTGAGGAATTTGAGTTGTGATCCTTGAGAAAATGGAGAAAGCTATGAAGCTGCAAATTGCAGTGATTATTCTGAAGAGCACAACAAATAATCCCTGCAATTTGCAAGTGCATAGCTTTTTCCATTTTCCCAAAGATCACAACTCAGATTCCTCAAGCGACAAAAAGAACAGCCCCTCTTATTTTATCTAGTGTCTTTTTCTCACAATATGACGGGATGAACCTTTCTCCAAATATTTATTGTTGAGCTGCACTCTATTAAAAAGTGAAACTCATCACCAACTACGTTTTTGGCGCATTCATGACAAATGATATCATCTTCATTTGGGTGTACTTCAGTAGATTTATGTTTGCATTGATCAATAGAATAACCGGAGCTCCATCTTCCCACGATGTCCGACACTGCATGATGTAATCCTTGAAGTTGCTGCGTGACGTACAGAGCCACCTGTGTTAATAACGAAAAACCAAAGTAGTACCAGATGGCAAAGCTTTGTTGCATCTCTTCGTGTTCGCTGTTTGACTTCATCCATTTCCCAGTAGATGGAACGAGTGAGGAGTGGTTACTGATTCCACCACTACAAACAGCTGCGGAGCTGGGACGACTTCGTCCTGGATCATCACGGTCTACGCATTCAATGCTTCTTCTCTCGCTCTTGTCTGTTTGGAGGCAGTGGTAGGGGCAGTAAATAGCATAAGTTTCTCGGGATGGAGTGACATGGGGCCGTATTCTAGAAGCTTCCTTAACTCTAAGGTCCACTTTATAACCTTTTGTATTTTGCCCTGCAAGCAATAGCTAAAGGTAAACCTTAGAGTTAAGGAAGCTTCTAGAAACCGCATAAGTCTCTGACTATTTGAGGTAGTTCATTACTTCTGTGTCTTTGAGCCTCTGCTTGGTCACTCTTTGTCCAGACTACCTTTCTTCAAGTAGGCCAAATCAAGGTTTGACAAATGAAGATAATTTTTGACAAACTTTGCCGTTCTTTTATTGATGCACGGCAAACACTGGCACAAAGTTCAGCAGCCTGACTTTCAACCAATTCAAATAAGAATATTTAAAGCCGTGCTCACTATAAATCAACGAACAGCCTGTTACTTATCTGCACAGGTTCATCTAATGAGAGGGGCATCCATCACACGGCCACCAATATGGACAATGATAGATGCCAAACAGAAACCTTGATGTAAATCGTAATATTGTGTGAGTTATTGAGAATCGATGGAAAATGCGGATGTTTTGCAGTGATAAAAGTCCCTAATCACACCTTGCCCACTGATTCGCGGTAACTCGAGTTACCTTCATCTTTCAAGATGGCGGACAATATCGGCAGCCAAGGTGAGTTCTTGTTTTGCTTGATTTTCACTACTTTCGCTGAATCATTATGAACCATCCATGGCAGGGTGTACTCAGTATATGCTAAAGATAATTCTGGTTCTTGTAGCTTCGCTAAATTCCCCGTAGTTATCGAGTAATAAGCCGTTGAAATTTCGGATCGAGAGGACGGTAACTCAGCATGTATGCTCATATGGGATGACGGTAACTCAAATTTGAGATGACGGTAACTCATGAACATTTACCATGTTTACTTCATTTTCTGCCACCAAATTCATTTTCCATGTTGTACCACCGCAGATTCAGTTCGCATAATGAATCACTTCTACAACACAATGCCAAAGGAATTTTCTCGGGAATTTTAGATTTAGCCAGATTTTAGATCAATAATCATTTTATCGTTGAATTCATTTGATGTCAAATTGAAATGTACTGATTTATACTGGTATTTCCCTGTGTCCGCATCTAAAATAGGTAATCTAATGCTTAATTTTTTATCTGGGTGGTACTTTTTCATATGAACAATGATGTCGCCTTGGTCGTTGGTGGTTTTTTCACAATAGTAGCATCTTATCATGTCATCTGAAAGATGAAAGGGAAAATGGTTAAAAATAGTTACGGTAAAATACAAAGGGTGAATATCATTCAATAGGCTCCTAGTCATGATCTGTATTTATATGGAGTTACCGTCATCCCAAAATTTTGCGAGCCGTGTGTTACCGTCACTCAGTGACGTGAGTTACCGTCCTCTCGATCCGAAATTTCAACGGCTTATTACTCGATAACTACGGGGAATTTAGCGAAGCTACAAGAACCAGAATTATCTTTAGCATATACTGAGTACACCCTGCCATGGATGGTTCATAATGATTCAGCGAAAGTAGTGAAAATCAAGCAAAACAAGAACTCACCTTGGCTGCCGATATTGTCCGCCATCTTGAAAGATGAAGGTAACTCGAGTTACCGCGAATCAGTGGGCAAGGTGTGCTAATGTCATTACGGGGTGTTGGCATCTGACCATCAACATCACCTGAGCCGATTTTTGCAATGTGTTGTCACAGTGTCAATGACCATGAACATGTCCATATTAATGGTACATGGCGTTATCTATTTAGTGACATTTTTCGGCATATCTTG
The DNA here is from genome assembly GCA_002633025.1 of Notospermus geniculatus. Taxonomy (NCBI): domain Eukaryota; kingdom Metazoa; phylum Nemertea; class Pilidiophora; order Heteronemertea; family Lineidae; genus Notospermus; species Notospermus geniculatus. The sequence continues at coordinate 356,569 of NMRB01000088.1, forward strand.
AGAAGAATAGGACCCCTGTGTCACTTGTGTGCTGATGAAGGTTCTCTTTGGGGCAAAACTATCAACTGTAGCCAACATATGGTATCGGGGGCATCGGTGTGGTGTAGTTGAAGCAGCTTTTGTTACCTCCGGGATTCTGGTATCATTGGTTCACAAGGTGACCATTATTTTCAACACTCTGGGATGTCTGTGTATGTCTGGCAACATTTTCAGCTATATCTCAGTTGCTGAAGCAGCAATACGTTCTAAAGTTGGCATGTATGTAGTCATATTCTAGTATGGTTGTTTTGTGTGAGTATTTCGAACAGATATACGTGTGGATTTCTTTTAAGAGGGTTTTTTTGGTGGATTTTCAAGGATATATCGGTTTCTGAACGATAAAATTCTTAGAACATGGCGGTGTCAATGTATTGTATGCCAATACACGGCTGCTGAAGCCTGGGGGAATGAGGCCGAGTGCCCTGAAATTACCCTGTGAACCCTGTCGCCGCCAGGCTTGTCTAATATTGTCTATGGAGTCATGAATGCCCGACAAGCACTCCTGATCTCTCGATTCAAAATTTTATTGAATCCAAAGTCCAATATGCTCAAAACGGTCAGACACGGCCAACGATTCCTCAGAGGCAGGCTGACTACCGAGTTGTCGGTGACAAACTTTTAATATCTCTCATCAGACAACACATCAAGAGGTTTGTCACTTAGGCTCCACAGAGAGCTTCAACATCAAATAATACCAGCGCAAATTGTGTCAGGCCTCTTCAGCAGTTACGAGCATCTTTTGCCTCGTTGACCATCATGTCAACAGTCTTTAATGTCTCTAGAGACTTCTCAATCAAGTAACTTCTGTCCAACACTTTGGTCTTTCCTTGCTTATTGCTGAGATTTTTGCTGGTCTCTTGTCACATTTATGGATTTCTCATGGGAAGAGTTCCAAAGTTCTTCCCCTCCAAGATAAACCATCCGACATGAACGATGACCCACATCAACCCAGTGTTCACAAAGATGATGAAGGGGCAATTACCATGTCCCCTATCACCACTTTTTCATAACTGCATCTGATGTCAGCTCAACGCTGCTTCGGCCAGGGAGTCATATTAAGTGTAGAACCTTCGTCAAGCTGTGTTCAGCTGATCCGGCACATCGACACTTCCAGCTGCAGTCTTGGCCCAAATGATCATTAACAACAAGGACCCTTCGATTCCATACCCATTTGTTGTTAGATT
>NMRB01000088.1:358395-458097 GCA_002633025.1 Notospermus geniculatus
TTTTTTTATCATGGGCTTGTAGAGTGGGTTGGATTTTGTGTATATTCCAGGTTTTTCTATGAAAAAGCCATATGTTGACCCTTGCCTGCGCGGACAAAACCTAATGAAGAAAATCATACTAAAACAAAAGAGCTAATTAGTCATTTATGTCATCAAAAATAATGTCTATTGCCCTTCATTCATCCCTCCAAGTTTCAGAAACATAACTTGACAGGGATCCCAAATGTGGAATTTGATCTTAAACCCCCATGACCTTTATAGACATGCAATGGGCATCTAAATTGAGCAGCAACAAATTTCAGACAAGCTCGTTCCAGGCTGATTAATCAACACACTGTACAGTGCATACACTGCTCGTTGACTACGTATGTCGAAGATGGAAGAGTGGCCAATGGACAGACATGGCAGAACCCAGTTGCAGCAAGTCCCCTGCGGTCAATCAACCAGCGGAGGACAATATTAGAGGGGAAGAAACACAGACTGGTTACAAGTTTATTCCTTAGATCCATCAGCTAAAGTACTCTCCCATTCATTACGATGATTAAATCGATCATTCGCTTAGTCCAGTGCCATCCAATGCTCTCATTCTGGAGTAAAAATAAATTACTTTTGAGCAAGGCTCGTCACAGAAGTACCAACTTCCACTCATCTCATGAACTGGGATGGTTTCGTTTATCTGGCGATTCCTATTAACGCTATTATTTTCTTATACCAATCTTTTGTTGGTGATGATTTATCATCCTTTAAAACTATAATCTCTGTTGTTTTTCCAATGCATCCTGATGCAAGTAGCGCCAACTTGTTCTTCATTCACACTCAATCAAATCCGCAGCTGCTTCAGCGCCGAATTTTGAGTGGGATGAATTGACCCAAAGACAATAAAAAGTCCAAGAATTCCAAGCATTGAGGAACTTTTTCCGGCAAATAGCAGCAAAATATATCAGACGATGCTAAATCCCATTGGCATGTTTTGCCCTGACTGCATAGTGAAGTGGATTTACACTGGCATTAATTGTTTAAAACAATAGACACTTTGCCTCCATCTAATCATCCAAGATGCAGCATGGTCTCTTTGATAATTAGCCAAAAAATCTGTTGAGTTGATTGCTGCTGTAATTTTGCATTTCGCTATAAGAGAATGAAAGTGGATGCAAGTCAAGCAGGCACCATCCATGGCCAATCGATTCTGTCTCAAGTGGGGAATGCAAGTGTCAATAAAGTTTGCATGTGAGGAGCACGGATACATGTATCATGACCGATACGCGATCGGCTCTCTAACTACATGTACAATCTCGGTCAGAAGTTATTAACCACCAGATATTTGTAAATTACTCCGTGATCCTCCAATATTTTTTCACCAATTTTTTATGCATGGTAGTTAGACCATTTGTCCATCATTAGGCGCAATGATTTTTCTGATCAATAGACCGACTTCGATTTTACCGCAGTTCGAAGCCAGATTGAGATTTTCGGAAACTCCGCATTTCCTGAAAATTTTCACCTGTAAAATCTTCCAGTGTCTTCATAGATGGATATCATCATCAAAAATTTTCAAAATATTTGATTTTTTAACTTAAAAATGGCAACTTTGTTGGGATTTTTGCACTTTTCTTTCAAGTCAAATGACCAGCAGTCTGAGATGATGAGAAAAATCAACGCCCAATGATGGACAAATGGTCTAACTACATGTACCATGCGACAATGGTGAAAAAATATCGGGGGATCACCGAGTAATTTACAAATATCCAGTTAGTGGTTAATAACTTCTCACCGAGATTGTACGTTACTGAGGCTTATTTTCTACAGGAATGAAAGTGCGATACAGATCCTTGTTATCTCTACTCATGCCCTTACTGAATACCATAGCTTTTTTCTATGGAACGAATTCATGAAATTCTGGCCACTACATGTATATTTATATAGATACTAAAGCTGACTTTGCTAATCCTTCCAAGGTTGCAATACCATCCGTTTATGATACTCGAGAGTGAAATTAATATCGAATTGGTATGGTTTGGCTGACTATCAGAACCACTAAGGTCAAGCAAGCAAGCCTTCATGAATGATAGCAAATGCAATGATGCGTCTGGGTGGTCGGAACTTATTTAAAGAAGGAAAAAAGAACCCTGCTGATATTTTGATAGCGTACTTTTTTTTGATAGCATATTTTGATAGCGTACAGAATATCAAGTGACGTACCGGTATACTCTGCCAAAGGTGCGCTTTTAAGTATGGGTAATACCAAGAATATATAAGTACCAAGAATGTACAACTCAGTAATCAATCAAAAGGGTGGGCATTAGGTTACTATTTCTGATAATAGAGGGCGTACGGTAATTATAGGCCTTCTAATTAAATAACCAATGTTTAGATTTAAGGGTTGCTGACTGAATTGTATTATTTAGAATAACGTCAATATTCTTATGTAAAGTTACAGACATATTACTGGCATACAATTTTTTTTTGATTTTGGTGAAACCATGGATTTGTTGTTTAGGTCAGAGTGCCCGACCCAGAGATCAAGTACGATATCAATTTGTCGAAAATATGGTCCATTCAAAACTACTCTGTAGCTCGGTTATTTCTGAGCGCATATAACTGCGGGAGGTGTCATTTTGTTCGTAATGATCTTCTCTACACAATAATCCTTCACAAATTAAGATCCCTTCAGTTATAGGGTCACCAGAGGCAAATTAGTAAACTCACTTTTGGCACATATTTGGAGTTGTACATTCTTGGTACTTATATATTCTTGGTAATACCCTATTCAAAACAGTTTGTAAAAACAAGGAACTCTTCAGGCAGCCAAGTAGAGCACACTAAAAAGAAGTGCTTAAAACAAAATCGCAGGAATATGATGACATCAATATTTTACTACTCTACAGGGAAAAAATAATTTATATCACAGCTATTGTAAGAGAAAGTGGTACGTTTTGGCCAAGATTTAGTGAACAATTTCCAGGTCCCATTCATAAAACCTAGTGGTACAAGGCTTAGTTACTTGCTAAAGTGATTGGCTCTCTAGCATTCAATACTTGACAATGTCATTTTCATTATGGGCCACTAATGCTTTGCCTTGGCCCATGTTTATCCTGCATGGATTGTTTCAATTAATTGTCAAATAAAATTCTTATCTATCTAAAAGTGCCCAGTTTGTACAGGCCAATGTGCACAACTATAGCAACCAACTAAGCTAGCAAGATTTTATGAATATCATCGGCCGTGAATTCTAATTACTAGTAAGAAGTTATGCTGCAGCGGAGATCCATTTCAGTCAGTAATATCACTAATCAGTTTCTATAATCCTTCATCAAGAAAGAATTTTTAAAAACTTTAATGAGAATAACTGAAGAGAGTAAAAAAACCACTGATGGAGCCTTGGCGTGGCACAAAATCAATGGTAAAAAAATTCACGTTCATCAAGATGAAATTGATAATTTGTATCTTCCATGTCTTGCATTCTAAAGTCTCATTTTATGAAAAGGCCAATGGGTACTGACAGATATAGTGGTTATCTGATATGCCGAGGGAGAAATTGAAATTCAATGACGCTTGTCGGCAAGCCAACTCCACGTGTTGGAATATTATGGTGAATGGATCCTTGGAGATACACGGATGTAATTTGAAAGCAAATTGAAATCTCTTTTTGTCACCTCAATGGCTGGCTATGGCTTCCCGGCTGGCTGAGTCTCCTTCAGAATAGAATATGAAGTCCTCAAAGATTGGTTCTCGGTACTCTACCTCGAGACCCTAAATTGCACACCGGCGTAAAAAAAGGTTAATGTAGGCTACATGTACTGTACATATGTACAGTCATGGACATAACTTTATCTACATCTGATACCTTGAATATTTCAAATGCTACTAAGGCCAATTTTAACACGGTTTGTTCCACGAAAGTACATCTTGTTGGTCATATTTCTGCATCAAAATTTTGGAAATATCGAAATGTCATATAATTATGTAGTAGCTCATCAGAAAAAAATCTTAAAAATCAACATTTTTATTATCTAACTTTTTGTGATTTTTGAAGCAGTTTTGATATAGTCTTGAACTTTCTACGGATTTTGGGCTTTGTTTCATCAAAATACGTCGAGTGGTTGCTGAGATATTTGAGATTATCAAAAGTTTGATAATTTGAGATTTTCAGGCTTTTAGGAAATTTTGAAAAATGAAATATGAAATTTCCAAAATCTTGATGCGGAAATATGACAACAAGATGTACTTTCATGTGGAATAAACCTTGTTAAAATTGCCCTAGTAGTGTTTGAAACATTCAAGGTCCGTATCAGGTGTAGATTTATGTCTGTACATGACTGTACATACATGCATGTACATGAGCCGTGGTGGGAACACAGATGAATAAAGAGTGAATGATTGAACGCATCCTCCCACCGCAGGGCTATGGTCTCGCTCCTCTTCATACGCTCACACACACGTATGAAGAGGAGCGAGACCAAAGCCCTGCGATGGGAGAATGGATTGAACGACTAATTCCATCTGCAGAGGAAACAGAGGCAAATATTTACAGTGTGATCATGACTGCGATAACTTTCACTGCAATAGCCAGTGGACAAAAAGCAACCTGCATCATCAATGTTGGGCAGGTGACAAAGCCGCTGGCCTTAAGTGCCAACTTGATTAATTCCTACAGGTCGAGGTCAAAATAATTAGGCAGATAGTCATCAAACTAATGGATGGGGACAAAGCTGAATGACGTCAGTTTGTAATTTAGGCCACATAAAAAAATGGTGATCGTCCTTTTCTCGGGGAGGAGGTGGGTTGGAGAGGCTTTTTTATTTTTTTTTACAGCGAATTGGCATGAAGAATGAGTCAATGGTAACAACTAAATGCCCTGAAATCGTGTCCTTTGTATCCCAGGTGCGATATAAACTCCCTACGCAGTTGTGAGTCGCGCCCCCTTCGGTTTACTCGCTCTCCACAACTGCTTAACTTCGTAAATTTTGCCGCCTTCGGTCAACAGATGGCGCTGAGAGAGTCGACCAATGAGAGCATCGAGCAACCGGTAACCAAGCTGGCCTGAGACACTTTTTCATTGGCCGAGCGGTTCGTAGCCATGATTGCACAAGAACATCCGTCGCCAACGGGCCAAAGCTGAAAGCAGCGTGCTGATAGGCTGTAAAACTCGCGCCAGGCCCTGACGCCATCTGTTGACCAAACGCGGCGACTTCCACGAAGTAAAGCAGTTGTGAAGAGCCGGGGGTAAACCGAAGGGGGCGCGACTCACAACTGCGTAGGGAGTTTAGGTGCGATATGAACTGAAGAACAAGTGATGTCAATGGTCAAAATACATGTACATTTAAGAGCGCAATTTGAAGGTTTGGGGGGGATTTGGGGGGAAATTATTTTTGAAAAAATTTTTTTTATTTTTTTTGAAAAAAACGGGGTCAGGGGCCGTTTTCGCGGGTCGGGCGGGGACGATCACCACCTTTCTTTTTTTATGTGGCCTTATGGTTCAATTTTGTTAGTACCCTTTGTCCGCAGCCACCAGCTTCATGAAATCGACAATACTGAAAGGTGCCTCTGCTGATGGCCATTCAATATTTACTCCATACTAATCCGAAATTCATAGGCGAGTGATGGTTTTATATCACGTGCCGGGACACATGCCGGGACACATTTTCACGATATCTGACCTTCAGAGTAGGCAGTAATCAATGAAGTCCATCAAAATTTCATTATCAATTGATCGAATTATTTGTGCTGATAGTATCGAGATGGTGGTATGATCACGCCAGGACGTGACGACGAACAGAGATGGTGGTTTATGAGTTCGGAAAGATCGATTGCCACATCGCGAGTCGGTACATGGTGAAAAATCTTTTGAATGTGACTGTTCGTGACGCATATTTGACGAACCCAGAAAAAAGAAAAACCATTGTTGTGAACATGGTTTTCAACGTTAGAGACTAGCGATCCAAGATTGGGCTGTATACTGAGAGTCGCTTTATCTGAGAATCAACTTCGAGATTGAATCTGATTTGAAAAATACATGTACGTAAGATCACCAGCAAGGAATTTGCAAGCACAACAAGGTAAAAAACGTATTCCAAGGCAATGTATTGCATGATGCACAGCCTGCATTTTCTAATACATTTACCACCCATAATGATGTAATAGAAAGGGGAAAAAATCGGTTCAAGACTGAACAAATAAATTAAACTAATTACAATTTTCTCAGGAGTGCTTTATTGTTCGTTCATGTCATGAATGTCTAATGTAATGAAAATAGAAATCCGAAAGAGATTCCCAGCTCTCGGCTAAGTTTTATTGATTCCTTCAGCAACTTGGCCGAAAATTTTCATCCGGTGCACAATGATTGTCAAGCTTTTTACCTCTGCCACCAATCTCGGTGGTCATCATGAAGGCTTCCCGGACCCAGCAAAAACGGATCTGGAGCCGACTGCACAAAAGTTGAAAAGATAAAAGTCTGTTAATTTAACTTTTCCTGTTAAAATCCCTAACTTGGTGTTAATGTACAAAACTAACATTTTGGGATAAGTCAACGCCAAGATAAACTAACAGTGATTTTTAACTTTTGTGCAACCGGCCCCTGAAGTTTACGGCCGTGTAACGCATGTCAAGGGACTCCCACATCATGATGAAGGGCACAGTGGAGCGAACACGGGAACAAGCGGGCTACTTAAGTGGTAGTGTTGAGTGACATCAAATAGGAATGGACTGGCCTCACCACCAACAATAATCCGGGCGATAGAGACTAGGGTCCTGTGGAAGAGCGTACTAGTATATCATGGAAATGAAACCCTAATGGGAACCATTAGGAAATATGTTTCATGATTTGTTCTATTCGTGTGGGTCCAATTAGAACTCGTATACACTACATGCATATACACTGAAAAACTCTGCTTCGTCAAAATGACGAACTTAGGTTCGTTTTCCACTTATCACCAAACTGAGTATCTAATTCGTCGAAATGACAATCCACGGTTCGTCATTTGGACGAACCTTGTTAGAGATTGTTTGAGATACAACAAGGGTTCGTCCAAATGACGAACCGTGGATTTGTCATTTTGACGAATTAACATGTANATAAGCCATGTAAACGGCGACTTGACAATGAGCGACACACAGAGAAACAGTGAGTCTGTTTCCCAGTGTGTTCCAAACAATGGGAATCACACAGAAAAATGGCCACACTGAAAAACGTTACACGTGTATTCAGCAGCGGAATATGAAGAATCCTAGGGCAAAGTCCATGAAATTTAGTTCACACCTTCTTCGACAACAGACCTAGACGTTGATAATCATTAGACATAAGGAGCAATAACGTTCCTTATTTAGACACAATCCAGCTGTTGACGTCCAGCGTTAAAACCTTCTGACAGCCCAAGAGGTAATAACACTGGAAGAATGTTTACAATAGAATCACATGGGAATCATCTCCCAGTAGAAATCAGGCAGGTGAACTTCATCGAGTAAAGAGATGAATACAATACGGCTAATTCGAGAGTGCCAGGAGACCATCTGGACACTGTACGCTTAGAAGTTTGGAGATAGCCAGTAGATACAGCATCTCAGTAGTCATGGTAGTGGATGTACTGAACTGGGTTTCTACACGGGCACTGGTAGGCTACGTAGTAGGCCTATACGAGACATACCGAGTATCTTAACATAAACGACGTACAGTCCTTGAAACCATTTCGAAATTTCATCTTAATTCGTCCAGCATCACCAACTGTCCCAACGGCAGATCTATAAACTAGAGTGGTGCCATGGGTCATGGAAAAAATGTCTTTCGGGCTATATTTTTTTACGTGACCCATCGTATCATCTAGTGCATCAACCAGCCGCTCGGTATCGCCGCCATTATGGTATGTTGGGCGTTAGCACGCAGATTATCGCGGGAAATTTGCTGCACCAGGTTATCTTAGGAACACGTGCCGCTAGGTGCCGTATGGTCTACAGTTTGTCCATGAACCATAGTATCATTTAGTTCATCAACCTATCGCTAGGTGTCGCCGCCATATGATATGTTATGTGGCTGTGGCTTGAACAAGAACTACATATGGTTAAACTCGACTTTCTTGTTCAAAGTGTGGCTTCATATTTTATGAAACATGCGACGTCGACCTTTCCAAGGACAATAAAGGCACGTGGTTAGCATATCAGAAAAGAAGCTTTGATTAGCTGAGCGTGACACTGGTGAGAAGATCTCTCGAAAGACCGGACAACTTGTCAAGTCTTAACAGAATATGCCACCGACTTGGAATTGAACACCATAAAATTCACTTCAGGGTCCCACAGAGGCAAACTCAGGAACGGTGTGCATACAGATCCACAGTCTGACGTCAACGTATGACATTCATAAGATCATTGTCGTTGATGACAGTGTTATTTGTTAGAAAGGGCATGTCTGACGGTATGCCAGACGGATATAACTGAACAAAATTAACGCATCAACACTGAACTAAATTCCCTCAGGGCGGACTTCAAGCCATCATCCTATTGTTAAAGCCCCTCTGTATTAAACTTCACGGTATTTTCAAAGTGTAAGGAGAGCGCAGGCAGAGGTCTCATGGCCTTATGAATGTCCCCAAAATGCTTGCCTGGTACATTATTCCATGAACTAGAGGCCAAAAATTCACTTATTGCTACCATCTCGAGGGACAAAGGGACACCTTATTTGTTTGAAAGTACCATACCCCTCGTCTCAGAAAAAACTTCAAGTCAAGTCAGCAATTTTCAGCTTTATTGTAGAAAATGGCCGCTCAATATATACGTACATGTACGCACTTATGAGAATCAAGGCCTAGTTTTTATCAGCGCACAGTGAAAAAACTGCAGACAGGCCTCTTATGTATTCAGATAGAGCTTAGTACATACACGTTACTAACGCCATTGGCGAACGTAAGCACTTCCTGAATTAAATACAGTGTGGCTTTAAGGGCTGGCCAGATATCTCCCCTTGTCCTAGACTATTTAAAATATGTTCCTAACTTGCGATTCGAGTCCCAGTGGCTCTGAAAGGTAATATCCATGAGACTAACAAATCATGAAATCAGTGTCCGAAAATGTAACACATTTCTTGGGCTTATGGTTGTTTCTGTTATATGATATTTTTTCCTTCCTATCCCCTATTTAGCTGAGAATATACGATTATATATCAGCTCATATTGCACCAGAGGTCATTTACCAGATATCCTCTCAGCTATTCATAAATTCATGAAGATGTGGCTGAATGATATGAACACTCTTGACCATTGACAACATAGAGAAAGGTCTGATGTAAAGGAGAGGGACGGATGATTTGCTTGGTAGAGATACTTTCTATGTATGCACCCTTAGTCAAAACGAGACACCCACACCTCTTCGCAAGGCTTAATTCGGTCATGCATTAGGTATATTAGTGAGTTTTTCCAACGGTCCGGTTAACCAATGACCAGCGTTTAGCAGGATTCATTCCATTGTTAAAGCCTATTCGAACAATAGACGAACCATCGCTAAACGTTGTCGTTGGCGTAATCGGGCTTTGCGAAACTCACGCTAACACCTTCACCATTCGGTGATCTGCAGAAGGTAATGGTGGTCTTCATGTAAAAGTTCAAAGTCACCTTTCCAACAAATATGGTGGCCAACACAGGCTAGTTCTCCCGCATGAGGTCGTGGCCATTCATTGTCCAAGCATGATATAACACAACCGGACGCATTCTCTCAGACAATTATTTTACCTAAACTATTGTTCCCATGGTTCGCTTGACCAGCTTAGCGTACCAGTGACCATTGAATGGTACATGTAATAAAGCTTCTGACGTAATATGGTGAGCCGGCATCTTTGTTGGCAAGGTCACTGAAGTTAGAAGTGAGAGGGGGCATCTATTCTTGACAAAGAAGTGTATTTTTTTTCAGAGCTGGATAAACCTTGGTTTGGTGTAACAATAAATCAACTTCAAATGTATTTTTAATTGAATGTGACTCCTCCAAAGATATTTACACATCTCGGTTTTGATGAACCATCAGACAGATATTTTATGAAATTAATATCATATTCACATGAACCATTACTCTTGTCACAGATCAAAAACCTTCAATTAGGCAAGGCTTTTCTTTGAATAATTGATCATAAAAGGTGATTAGAGAAGTCCCAGTTCACCAATCAGGGTATGCGAACTCAATCTATAATGGAAAGGCTGTCTGGTGTAATGATTAAGAAAGACAACATATCTGGCTTAGAGTGTTGAATCACTTGTAACACGAAAGGTGCTAAGGTGACCGAACAGCTAATCTATCAATTGTTTTTATGAAAAACAGTTGCACACAAAAAATTCCAGCTAAAGCTCTGCCGAATATTTACCTAAGGCCACATAAAAAAATACTTGTTTAGCGTCCCCTCCCGACCTGAAAAATGCCAAGACCCCTGAATTTTTTTTGTAATGCATTTTCTATTAAAAAATTGCCTACTCTAAAATTTGAAAATAAAAAAAATTGTTTTTGACCTATCTTTTCAGCTAAAAGCTACTAAAAATAAAACTAAAAACCTCCCTCCCGACCCTGAAAAACTAAAGTGCCCGGACGCTAAACAAGTATTTTTTTTATCTGGCCTAAGTTAGTTATTCCTGATATAACGATGTCAATCTAAAAAACACTACCCAGAGGAATGAGAATTTGGACCCCCAAATTTTCTCGTTATGGAATATTTTATTCTATTTGTGTTCTGTATTACGTTTCTGTGTTGGCAGTTATTTTTTCTGTTCCAATAAGAAGAGTAAATTTTTTGCCCTACACGTTTTCAGGAAGAAGGCCCAATCATTTTGCTACACTCTCCCCAGTGTTCAGTTGGCAATAGGTATAGAACCATCAAACACTGGTGTGATTGGCGCAAAAGTGAAGGATTGTCAATAGACGGCGCTGTTTGACGAAGGATCCAATCATAAGCCATCGTCACAGTTTAACCGACGCCGCCGTAACACACTTTCTTATTGGCTACGATACGTGTACAAAATATGCACTGTATATTCATACTCGCGACAGATTCCCAGCGGGATTGGCCCCGAATCGGACAGCTAACGCCGTCTATTAGTGATACTTTGAGGATGGCATCAACTGAAGCAGTCTCAGAGCGAGGGTAACGTTAGTGGATAGCAGTTCGAAACTGCGGTAGGAGTTTGTCGTTTTGCCTGCACATTGGATTTCTTATGCCCGGTTCTTATGGCTCAGAGAATATTTCTCATAGCCTCGAAAGTATCCGCAGCCAACCTGCACACCTCTTGCATCTGATAGTCAAGAACATTGACAGCACTCATCAAAACAAACTACTATGTAGTATACCGGTACTTGAAGGTTGATTGCAATAGTACATGTACTTACTACATTTGTACAACCTTCCTGGCATGAAACAAAAATATTTACTTTTAATGGGTTAGAAGTGGCAAGAGATTTTCCGATATCTCATGCAATATGTGATAAGAACCATCATTAATGCACACTTGCTCAGAGTTTAAATCTTGAGTTGAGAAGAGATGTGATTTTATCTTTGAGAATTTAAATCTTGAGGCGTGCGACTTCAAAAATGGAGATGATGCTAAAGACAAGAGGCCCAAAAGACCGTACGCTCAGCTGACAGAAATCCATGAACTAATAACTAATAATAACTAATAACTAATAACTAATAACTAATAACTAATAATGTGCTTCTAACAATTTGCATGATTATTGTCTTGGAATTTAACTCTTTCAGCCCTGAGAGATTTTTGGTTATTTTCCTGAATTTTTAGAAAAAAACTGCATTCAAATAAAGTGAGTATGTAGTGTCCGTAACTAGAATTATGCCAAATAAGAAAGCTGCTGACAACGTAATAATTCTGCAGAAGTTCAGTACATGAGTGGCTACTTTGAGATCAACACAGGTCTACAGAACTTCTTTTTTTAGAAGCATGGGATATCTAGAGAAAGATCCCTCGCGCGAAATCTCACTCACTATATAGCCATCTTGTCTTTGTTTGCACTACATGTGTATGTTTTCAAAATAATGTTTACGTGAAATTTTTGTGTAATCACAACATTTTGATAGATTTACCCAAGGTTAGCTCGATAGACGCAAATCAACCAAAGAACCCTGAAACACCTGTACATATGGCAGATTTGCCAACCATTTGCTGGATCATAACACCATGCAGTTGGCATTATCAGTAGAGCATAATATTGGTAGGAAGCCCACTAACTGATGAAGGAAGTTTTCAATCGCTGAACCTGCAACTCATCATGCAGCTAAGTATTCGGACGAACATGATGATTTTCATTACGTTGCTCTGATATGATCACAGCCTTTCCTGGCTATGACACTCAATACGGCCTATGCTATGACCTGTGTCAGACACCAGAGTATACGTCTCACAAAAATAATGGGTCGGTAATGATAGGGAATAGTGTGATAGTGTTACAGCATTTGCATTGATTTAACAACGACAATTTGTTTCATGTTTCTGGAGGTTTATTACATCATGAGCCGAAGGACCTTTTCGAATTTCGTAACAATAATCACAGACATGATAAAGGCATGAACAACTAAGGCTCCAGTTCCATAGAGTTCACGTATACACTTTTCTCGCGTTACACTTCACGTTTTCCTTTCGTTCCTCGGAGAAAGCATGCCACATGACAGGTAATGTGTGTCTCGTTGTGCGCTGAATCGAGGAACAGAAAGGAAAACGTGAAGCGTGGCGCGTGAAAAGTGTAAACGTGAACTCTATGGAACTGGAGCCTCACAGCTTACGGTTGGTGAACTCCGTTATGTAACCAACACGAGTTCAGAACGCTTATACACAGGCAATTCAGCCCTGATAACATCATTACACATGTATGTATACATACAACAACGTTGACCTACAAGAAAGCCAACATAACATTAGTTTCCCCAACAAGCAGTTTCCATGGCACGTCCGAATTCTCCGTTACAGGGCAATGTAATAGAATTGCATGCAAGTAGTTCAACTGACATGTGGTCAGTTGGGTACCTTGTTTGTTCATTATGAAATCTCTGATTTTTGCTCTTAAATATTTTTAACTGCACAACAATGCTACACATTCCCTACACCTACACATCCACAAAAGAAATGTCAACGCAGACAAATAAAGATGAGCACACATTATGCATACGATGTAGATTGTATAAGCACTTCTACTGTGCAACAAGAGTGCCCACCAACTACTTCGTGTTTTCCAAAATAATGCTGGCATTTGCATGAGGACTTAACAAGTACAAGAACAAAACGTATAACGTCCAGTGACATTCAGCATGGGCACAATGATTTCTTGTGCCGACTCAAATGTCCCAGTTCCCAGTTAGAGAGCAATTCAAGAGAATGAAGTACTTCGGCTGACGTATCTTTTGACAGGAAGTCAGACTACTCAGAAGGTATCGGTTCGCCAGAGAGATTTTTATGGCAAAGAAAAAGGCAATAGAGGAAACAATGTACATGTAGAAATGCTGCAAGAGACTGTAACTGAGGAAAACTCTGACGGGATGGTTGGGATTTGCCGATTTCAGCCTGCAGCAGTTTGGAATTATATACAGCTACTCCAGTAACTGCACATGTACATGTGTACATGGTGGGAAAGCTAAGCAAGCATTCCGTATCTTCACCAATTATAGTTGTTCCTAATAGAAAATATGGAAGTCGCCGTTTTGATTATGAATTAGAACGTGTATGAAAAACAGGTAACACCTTTTTAATTCACTGAAATATCATGATTGACGAGACAAAAATTTGAGGCCGAAAATTTGTCTCATCAATCAAAATATTTATTACTCATTAAAAGGTGTTTCTTATTTTCCCATATTTATGCTCCTAATACATGTACGTAGATAATATGTTAGCGTATGGAATAATACTGTCATATACGGTTCAGACTTAGCTTGAACCAAACAGTAGCTGACCCCCCCCCCCCCTAGCTGACTAGTGGATGTTTGTAGTTGATTTACATGTATATCTTAATTGCTTATCATTTTCACCTGCCTTTTTTGCTATTCTCCCTGAGAACGCATGCAAAAGAGGAAAAGCAGTCAAAAAGATAGGCAACGGAATTATGCAAGTGCAAATATCTACTGGTCAGCTACTTTTTGGTTCACCCAAGACGTAATGCTATGGCATCGTATTATGCTGTTCTGGTATCACTTAAAACCAACTCTAAATCATGGCCCTTTCTGAGGGAGAACATGGTCATTTTCAATGGTCCATTGTCGGTTGTCCATGGCAGGACATAATATCCAATATGCTACAAATCCAATAATTTCCTGTTCAAGCATTTCATGGCCAGTTTCATTCAGAATAGAGTACAACGGAAATAGAATTTTTCATATCCTGGCTATCGCTCTGCATGCAATGAGAAAGACCACATATCTGAAACCGATCGAGACAAAGAGTTTTTTACAACCCTCGACAGGAAATTGTATAACTTTGAAACGACAAAAGCTTTACCTAGTATCAGAAATGGTTCTTAAACATGTTAGTTTGCTATTTGATATCAATTTGAATGCACACACTATTGCCTCACGGTCTTGAGAAAATGATAAAACGAAGGATTGCGTTTTGCGGCCAGTACTTCTGACAAAGAAGTTGTTAGATTGATTTCAGAAGGCAGCGCACTAGCACGTCATCTCAGAGCTCAACATTGTTTTTTTTTAATAGTTGGTTGGTTAAACCCATTTACTGTCAGTGGCTATTTCGCTGAAATTACTCTGTGAATGTTGGAAGAAATTTGGCAGTGCATAACACCAGACCTACGTGTTGGAGCCATATAATTTGTACATGTCAACTTTAAGTTTCCCCCGAACCTTTCACTCTGTCAGCCTAATCCCTTCTTTTGTGTTTTGGTCTTTGTGTTTGTTCCCTATATATACTGGCCTCCACCTGAAGTTGTTACTCCATTCTTAGCTTTGAGACCATGAGTGTACCACATGTATATGAAGGTAGGGTGTTTGTCACAGGCAGGACCTGGGAAGGGACAAAGTCCTGTAAGTATAGCTATGTATGTCTGTATTTTCCTGGTTTGCCTTCATTCCTAAGTTGAATTCCATTTTTCTCGATGTACTCAATCTACATGTACACTAAATCGTTTCAGCGAATTGCTCAAATACGAAAGGAATCGGATGGAAGCGATATCGATCTTTGTTACCTTTATTTCGGGACAACGGCCCTAATACTAAGTCCAAGTAAGGCAAACCCAGGGGCCTGTTTCATTAGGCTAATGGTGCCATTTGCTTCAATGCATTTTCCATTTGTTTAAAGGTAAATTCAGCTTAAAGTCACTTTATGAAACAGGCCCCAGATCTGTATTGTTGCCACCATCATCATGCAGTGCACGAAAGCCTCAAAAGCACTATGAATGATTAAGTCATAAACAATACAATGTATAACACTATACCGTAATAATGAATTTTTGCAAAATCTGAAGCTATTATGAATGTGATGAGATTTAGAAGGAGCTTGATGAAGACAGATTTATGGCTCTCAAATCTAAGTCAGTTTTTTACCCATGCATCAATAATACAACAGTAGCAGAGTATTGTGTGCGAGATGAATTTAGATTGATAATGGCGCCTATCAATTATTCGTAAATGGAGTGTTGTTGTATTAGACAACCCACGAGATTCACTACTCCACAGTACTCTGCAGGATATCATTGAGAACCAACTTTTAAAGGAAGACCCCATTGTGAATCTTAGGGCCGTATTCTAGAAGCTTCCTTAAGTGTAAGGTCCACCTTTAGCTATTGTTTGCAGGGCAGAATACAAAAGATTAAAGTGGACCTCAGAGTTAAGGAGGCTTCTAGAATACGGACTTATATATTGGTGAGCTGGCCTTGAGGCATTCTCACCACTAAAATTATCACACTTTTAAAAGTGGGTCAATTTTTCTCCTGCATTTTCTCCTTTTCCATTTACGTAATCTACTGATTATCGACGCAATAGCTAATCATTTGGCGTGAAATCGTGTCCCGTGCGAAGCAATTTGAATAATATAATCGGCTTGGTGTTTTTTGGACGATTTTTGGACCAAATGACGAGATTACATGTATCTAGTTTCCAATGGGGCAATACAGGGTGTTCGGAAAAAAGTGTCCCTGACCAGATGATCGGCTTTAAGATCCAGCGTTGACTTGGTTTAAGTCACGATCATGAGAGCTACCCTAGCCGTCGATTCGTGTTTTTGTTCGAACACGAGTTTTAGAAAGTCACGGAAAGTGACATGCTTCCATGTGAAGTACATTTTGTAATCTGGTTGATGATCGACTGTGACCATAACACTTTTCATTATCTACGTGTTGCCAACAAACCTTTCTCAACTTGTGTTTGAGGAAAAACACGAATCGACGGCTAGGGTAGAGCTCTCGACCATATGACTTCACACAACCTTGTCCTCAATGAATAAATGGAAGAAATTTTTTGGGACCCCTGTGGTAAAATGTGGCTCTATATACATTTATATGTAGGCCTATGGCTCTTTCAGGTGAAGCGTGAATCAGCTGTTGCTGTGTACATCAACAGACCTCTGTCCTCGAATGGTAAAGTACATGTAGAGTAAAAATCAACAACGAGAGCATTGTAGATTGTTGTTGTGGACAATGTAATGAATTCCCCTTCTCTGGCTTTCATTGCAAAGAGCGATGCTTTGGCTTTCAGGTAAATTGTAGACGATATTGAATTAATTTGAAAAGAATCAATTTTATGAGAATGGAGACTGAGACAGCAGGTCTACAGACAACACCTGCACAGAATTACTCTCATTTTTTCCGTAACTGAATGCAAATTTTCAATTGCGACAAATCAATTTTCTAAAAGACACGAAGTCTGTAACTGAGACCTGTTGTACTCACTGAAGACGAAGGTAGGCTATATGTAAAAGTGTGAACCAATTAGATCACACCTAATGATTAATTGGAATGGCGCGTGGTGTGTGGCAAACCGGACGTTGTCGCCAACGAACAGAAACCACTGCTCTGGCGACAGCCAAACCTGAGGACAATCAGAGGGTGTTCAAGTCGGAATGTCCTGAACAAAATGAGTAAAGCTAAAGATGGTAAATCATTCAGCTGGACCGATCCATGAGGGTAATTGGTCCGATATTTAGCCAGATGGTGCTTAAAATAGAATAATGTCAGAAAGAAACTGTAGTCTTAGCCATCAGAAATACGTTTTGAGTGATGCTGGCTCCATGTAAATACATGTATAAACGCTACCTGTATGCACTGCACAATGTACTCTACAATGACCAAAATTTACCTCATCCGGCTGCCCCTTAACACTCTGCTGTTTCAGGTTGAATTGCCTGGCAATACGTGTCATCAGAGGATAAGTGGGGCCACTTTCCGAACGGGGTTCTGTCACTTACTCCTCTTACGTTATGACGCGCGCAGAGCAGCAAGTTACAACAACGTGGAAGACGAAAACACAGAAGGCTGGATGACATCTGTGACTTCTCCCTGAACCCGTGGCTCTTGGGGACAGAGGGTTAACAAACCAGTTGTTCACAGAAAAATTCGCACACTCGCATTTTCTGATCAGTACAATATCAGAACTGTTGTTAAGAGAAAGATAGTACCAACAAGGAACATTTTTATATGAAACGTTATCAACAGTGTTTAAAAAAATGTTTTGCAAATGGAAAATGTTCTGAAGAATGTTAATTACATTGTAATACAGAGTTTAAGAAGTCAAACAATAAACGTTAACTTTACGACAATTATTTTTTGTACCGAAAATGCAATATATAATCTGGTGAATTCGCAGAATAAAAAATAACGCTGTCGTAGAGTTAATGCTTATCGTTTGATTTCTTAAATTCCCTAATAACGAGCTGAACCAACGCTTATAACATAAAATTATGGAAAATAGGTTTTAGAACTATGTATGGAGAACATTTTTTACTTCATTCATGCTTGATAACTGCTGGTGACTAGGTGTTACACAAAATAAACGTAAAAGCATATATCAAACAAAGTAAACCTCGTGCTTCGTGCAAAAAGAATAGAAAAGAAGATATTGATATTTGAGAAATCGCTGGATGGTCGAATCGTGATCGTGATCAGTAAGGGAAAGTAATGTCAACAAAAGGTACAGTGTCTAAGCTATGTGAACAAGACATTATACGTACCTACCCTTAGCACAAAGACATAAAACAACCCATTCGACTAAACAGCACCGATATTTTGCTCTGAATCTGTCAATGAATGCTATTCCTGTTCGTTTGCAAACTTTCTTTTTCTTGGGCGGACCACCTCCACCACCGCCACCTCCTATCATATCCATTGCAGTGAAAGTGTGAGAGTTGAACGATCACAAGAGAGGCTGTGTTTCCAATTTACGATGTAAATCTGATTTTGTTTAGGAAATGCAGTGTTTAAATCTTATCCGCTTTTGAAGTAGGAACGACACATCAGAATTGAAACTTTTGTAACTCTGTTGAGGAAATGCAGACTCAAACTCTTATCCGCTTTTAAACTAAGAATGACACATCAGATTTGAAACTTTTGTACCTCGAACAAAAAATGTTGCAACACCATGAATCAATACCAATATTCCCAATTCATGAAATACCGTCAAAAGAAATATCGGAACTTTTAAACCGAAACACCACACAAAATCACCAAAAGCATCCGTTACAAACAAACTCAGTAACTTCCCCTCATCCTCTATTATGCATTACCATACTCTCGATGTAAATCCATAGAAATTTCCTGGCTGAGTAACTAATGTTCCCCTGGAGTAACTATCTCGCGCATTGCCCAGATGGACTGAAGTACAGCTGACTACCTATGGATAACACTCTTGTCTGCCAAATCAATATCCTCGGTGATAATGGCAGTTGAACCAGCAGTTCTACCAACAGTGACATCTATTTCTTTAAAACTGCTGGTTTGCAAGCTCCAGTCAACATTTTCCAATCATCAGATATTTAAAAAATATTCTTCAACATTGTAGTTTTTCCAATATTTCATTTCGGACCAATAGTTGAGATGAAGAGTAAAGAATAAGAGGTTCTGGGTCAATGGCAGTGGCAAGAACTTTGACATTCTTCTAATGATTTGAAGCCAATTTCCTCCATTATATAAATCAAAATTTTAATCAAAATTTCAGTCAGTTTATTTCAGTAATGCTTTAATGGAAATTTAAATTAGGCTTCTGGCAAGAGGCAGGAACTGAAGAGGCTTTGGAATATTGAAATATGAATCTATAAGTGAGCTACGTCTGTGCATCGTCTATTTTAGTCTCGGCGTATATTTTGGTCCCGACGCGTCTATTCTGGTCCCAACCGCAATTATTTTGGTCTGCAATGTTGCAAGCGTGTAATTTGGCCCGATGTAACGTTTTTCAGTGAGGCCCGTGTGCCAGTGTGACATTACAACAGATTGACGGAATAAGCGGCGACTTGACAACGGGCGACACACAGAGAAACAGTGAGTCTGTTACCCAGTGTGTTCCGAACAATGGGAATCACACAGAAAAACGACCACACTGAAAAATGTTACAGTTGAACTATCATGCTTGTCTGTTATTTCCATCAGACTGTATAGGTTCCAAAACCTCTCAACACTACAGCAAGAAAACAAGTGGGAAACAATGAATACTGCCCCTCTTCATTCTCACTTACAACAGGGTTTTACCCAAGATACCTCATTAAGCTTAAGTGATAGCCGTGTTGGATATAATTTGACATGGGGACGATAGATCGGGAGGCATTACTGTTCATCTTATCTTGCCCTGGAATCATTGTGGAGCGTGAGCTAACATCTACTTATTCATGGAGACTGCGACCATAAAAATCAACTTAATTAGAACCGAGCAAGCTGCTAATGTGACAATATCGCTTTCCTCGAAATTGGCTCGTTTTAAGGAAATTTTCTTAAACTTTACGTCACGCTAATTTTTCTAATCAACTACATGTATGCATTCTTTTTCAATACATTTACCATGAAAAACAATCAAATATGAAAACAGTCGTCTGAAAATTGTGTGTATAGGCCATTACCGCACACTAGTAAAAATTAAAGCTGACATGTTTGGATTACCCCATGGCTTTGGCTGAATAAAAAAATACCTGCCGTGCTGTGGCGCGGCAGGTACATGTAGGCCTAGATGAAGTTCAAACGTTCAGGTCCTTCATCAAACACCTCTCTCAGACCACCATTACCCAAACTACCTCCCAGATGTCGCTGTCATTCGAATGAAAGCCGTCGAGCTAGAAGGATGGCGAATGCTCCGCAGGTCAGTTAAGTACAATGTTGTAGGCATACATAGACAATAGGGTCAAGCCTAGGCCTATACTGTGTGCATTAGATCCAACTACAGGTAGCTATTGACGACTAAGCACTTGCGAAAAGTAGCCCTCAACACTCCCTAACAACAGAAAACACAAAAATAACCATGATATGACAAAACAGATAAATATTCCAACTTACCTGCATAACATGAATCACTTTGCAAACTCCGAAAGGACAGATAAAATCCATTTTACATGCCAATCTCCCAAAGTTCCAAACCCTTCCGCCATTTTTGTTCCACTGGCCAACGCCCGCCTGAGCACATGACCCTGTCTGTCTGCGCGACATGAAATGTGATACCAGGCCTACGCTGTCAACATGCAGGCCTGATGCCCTTTATTGAACCCGAAATAGACCCGGTTAGCTCAGTCGGGTACGTCGTCCGGCCTTTCAATTAGGTATGATGCAAAAGGGTGGGGTTCGAAACATACCGGTGTAACCTTTTTCAGTGTGGCTATTTTTCTCTGTGATTCCCATTGTTCGGAATACCCTTGGAAACGGACTCGCTGTTTCTCTGTGTGTCGCCCATAGTCATGTCGCCGCTTATTCCGTCAATTTGTTGTTATGTCACCCTGGCACACGGGCCTCACTGAAAAACGTTACACTGGGACTCATAACTTGGTCGTCAATAGCTGCCTGTAGTTGGATCTACATGAACATTTTATAGGCCTAGGTTTGACCCTATTGTCTATGTATGCCTACAACATTGCACTTGTAATGACCTGCGGAGCACCAGCCATCCTTCCAGCTGGACGGCTTTCATTCGAATGACAGCGACACCTTGGCGGTATTTGGGGTAATGGTGGTCTGAGAGAGGTGTTTGATGAAGGACCTGGACGTTTGAACTTCATCCACTTGCGGGGCAATATGTTTTTATTCAGCCAATCCAAAGCCATGGAGGAATGCAAACATGTCAGCTTTAATGCCAACCATTTATGTACACGTTCACATTTTTTTCATCAGTCCTTCACAGTATGCTGAATAATGCTTACATTGGTGTATCTACATGTATACAATGTAAAGCTTGAGCAAGGCTACTTAGGAAAATAATGTAACCGTCTGCTGCAGGCAGAAGACATGCACTCCTTGAAGATACCCAATGTATATGCTGATGAGGCAAGTGAAAGTTTGTTGCGAAATGATGACAGAAAGTGATGAACCTTGTTTTCACGTCGGATTCGATATAATAGGGAGGTTTAGAAATCAAAAGATAAATGAAAACTTTACGACAACGTTAATTTTTCATACTACACATTAACCAGATTTTATATAAATTGCATTTTCCGTACAAAAATAACGTTGTCGTCAACGTTTACGTTTATTGTTTGGTTTCTAAACATCCGTAATGTTTTCTTTCCTTCTTCAAAGCATTAGGCTACAACCCTCTCTCCAATTACACGTATTGCAATTAGGCCCGCAAATATTTTTATACAAGTACAATTCTGGACAAACTTGAAAAGTTGGACAGATTTAGCCTCAACAGAATATAATACGTCATTATTCTCATAATGAAAAGCATCATCTGGCAACAATCCCTATAATATTATGATTGTCATCCACTGAAATGTAGGCCTACCTTTATCGACACCTGCAGTGCAGGCCTAACTCTACCATCATGTACTCTTTCAAAACATTACATGCTTTCCTGTGGCACAAAGTGTTGGGGAAAAATTTCATGTTCCAGAGATGAACAGAGATCAGATGGTGTGGTATATGATGATTTTATAAGTATAATTGCACATAATTGTGGAAAGCATCCACAGTCTTGCGAAATTTACGAATTTCAAACATCTTTTCGTCATATCAAGAGGTTGGATGTGAAAGAGCTCGGCGTGATTTTTGAGTCACGAGTTTCAAAAACCCCGGTTTACTAATAAAGTTCAAGGCTAATAACTCTATTGCAATACCAAGAGGTAACAATACGGAGGTTTAGAAATCAAACGATAAACGTAAACTTTACGACAACGTTATTTTTCATACTACACGTTAAGCTGATTTTATATTACATTTTCGGTACAAAAATACCGTTGTCGTTAATGTTTACGTTTATCGTTTGATTTCTAAAAGTCCCTATTATCATACATGTATTTGAACTAAACGGTTATGATCCTAGACCATGTCGTATTTCGTGGCCCCAAAACCACCTCTGACCTTCAAATCGCCTCTCCTTTCAAGTTCCACAGTATAAATTCATACCCTACGTGTCCCCTGGGTACCAAATCATGTAATTTTCAGATGTATTTGATATCTTGGGCCGTGATATGATGGGCTCTCCACACGACATCGTGATGGCTCATAAAACAACGATCATAAACTATTCCAAGGGGAGTAATATAACAATTCACGTCAGAGCAACGATACAAAAAATTATCATAATTGTATGTTGATTCGCGATTTCTTGATCATTGAAGAAAACGAAAGGATTTATAATAAGAAGACAATCTTCCTCAGTTATTAAGATAATAGGAATATTCAACACTTGAAGACCAAAGACTTTCACTTTGGGGATTTTGACTTGAAAGTGCCTGAAGAAGACCGAGGTGTATCGCAGGCCGGAGTGGACACAATTCATATTTAATGTCCACATTAATTCCGATTTTATGTCCACACTAAATCAACCAATCGCAGCTGAGTTTTTAATGTGGATATAAAATCGCACTACTTATTTAATGTCCATATAAATTCGTATTTTATGTCCCCATTAAATCACGAATTAATATCCACATAAAATCTACCAATCACGGATAAGGACTTTTGGACGGATGTGAGTGTTATCGATCGCTTCCGTCAACAATTCCATCGCTTCCGTCCAAAAGTCCTTATCCGTGATTGGTCGATTTTATGTGGATATTAATTCGTGATTTAATGGGGACATAAAATACGAATTTATATGGACATTAAATAAGTAGTGCGATTTTATATCCACATTTAAAACTCAGCTGCGATTGGTTGATTAAGTGTGGACATAAGTTCTTGATTTAATGTGGATATAAAATCGGAATTAATGTGGACATTAAATATGAATTGTGTCCACTCCGGCCTGCGATAGAGGTGTGGGGTCGAAAATTTGTGACCCTCCACAGCAAAATCAGTTGCATGTCGCTCTTGGCAGGTTAAGACCAAATGTTTGTCAGTTTCATTATTGTCTGTCTGTGATGAAATCTGAAATAATCTATTTCTTCCATTCTCTTTTGGTGTCATCTTAGTTCGTTGCTGCTCACCTTCTGAGCGACATGCGACTGGTTTTGCTGTGGCGGGTCACATTTGCAAATATCGGAGACGACTTGGATTATATTGTTTCACACTGTGTGTCGTTTTTGGGCTTTATTAGTGTCTACCTGAAGACCAAAGACTGGATACACACCATTTTCCAAGGCTGAATGGATCGGATTTCATCTCACGATTAACTTTGCTGCACTGAGATATCTCCAACTACAATACACGTATCTTGTTATAAGTTTGAAACTTTGCAGCGCGTGTCCCAAGTGAATCTCCACAAATATTGTACAGAGTAGTCCCTTCGGTGTTAAATGGCTGCATCCTCGAAAATCTAATAACTCTAAATAGATTTTTAATCATCAGTAAAAATCACAAGGGATCTGGAAACAAGGTTTTATTGCATATCATATCGAATAATGGCAAACATGTAGAGAAGGTGATGATAACACTAAATGTGGGGAATGCAATGCCTAAAGCTTGGAATCCACTGCTGATTTTCTGCGTTGCGACTTGCTTTGCAACCTGCTACCTGCGATTGAATACAATCATAAGGAACTGATACCGGTCGCCGACCGATTGCCGACTGAAATTGACTACATCTTTGCCATTGGTGGAAATCACATCTAGCTAGTCCACTACGGCGATCGAGTGCCCAGTTGCAAAGCAAGTCGCAACGCAAAATCAGCTTAGGTGTTCAACACAGCCATCTTCACTGAGTTCAGGTAAAGACTCGGCTTCTCCTCCCTTGACCTTCACGCAAGCAAACCACCTTCCGTGTTCAACGGATTTCCCCGGTCCCGAAAATAGCAACCAATCACGGCAAAGCTTGCACCGACCCACGTGCATGACGTGTTCCCGGCAATGAAGTTGACCAATCAAAATTTGATGAAATGACATCATTGATATTTTTTCTTCCGTGAACGACGAAGAAACGAGGCTTCTGATTGGGCGCACGAGAAAATCCGAAAGCGTTGAACACGGAATCTGGCTGCTTGCTGCAGAGTGTATGAAGAGATTAGCCGATTTCTACACGATGCATTATGCAGAATGAACACAGCAGGAGCCATCAAGCGTCTTGTCTAGGACCCATCGGACTGCTGTACCTCCTATGAGCAGAATGGTGAACTAACAAACCTAAGTCTTAATCAGCCGAACAGAAACAGCAAGTGTCACCACTTAGCGCTATTGACTGATATCATTCCGATAAAATAGAACAGTGTGATATCAATCAGCAACGAATTATCCCGATCCTTGATTTAGTAATATGAAGATAATGGTGTTGTTAGCTGATGGGGTGGAATAGAATGCAATAATTTCGGTGATGGTTGGAATTGAGGATATATCCTTCGCAATGAGAGACTAGCGCTGTACTCGCAGACCTGAACAAGGCTCTTCCTTTCAAACTGTTCAGAAAGAAATTGACATGGTACCGTATTTCAATTGATTTCTATGACAGCAACACCTAATCCCATGGCGCACAACTGTTTACGATGCTAGGCCCCAATGGGGACCCCAGCCCACTGCCTCAATAGGTGTAACTAGTGATTAAAACTATTGATATGAAACTGACATCCTGGTCCTGATCAATTTCCCACAAAAAGGCGTCCGTTGTATAGGACAAGTGTAACGTTTTTCAGAGTGGCAATTTTTCTGTGTGATTCCCATTGTTCGGAACACACTTGGAAACAGACTCGCTGTTTTTCTATGTGTCGCCCATTGTCAAGTCGCCGCTTATTCCGTCAATCTATTGCGCAAGCGCCCAGTTAGCCCCTACGACGACGTTTATCTATTGTGTGGGTATACCCAAACAATAGATAAACGTTGTCGTATGGCCTAACCGGGCGCTTGCGAAAGCTCACTATTGTTGACCGCCAACAGCAATTTGAAATCATATCACATGCATTCTGCGTTATACAGGAAGCATTCCCACACAGCAGTTCATCAAGCAACAAGTCAAATATCATGGAGTTCCAGCACATAATACGTTCCGGAAATGTAATGATTCTAACAGTACATTATATTTCCCAAATCAAGTGCTTTTATGTGCAGATGACGCATCCTTCAACAGATTTGGATGATAATGGATTTGATGTGACATGAGTAGGCATATCTCGATCAAGTATGAGAGAACAGCACTGGAATTTGTTTCCCCTAGATCACATGGATGCCGTGATGCCCACAAGATGCTTTAACCTTGGGAGAATTATACTTAAGCTTTAACAACTGGGCCCTAGATTGCACCAAAATCGCACTTATAAGGTCAGAGACCTTGCTTTGCCACGGGGCTGTAGCTCCTCCAACATTATCATATCAAACGTGTCAGGACTTCGATTCGACGATATCAACAGCCTGCTATGTGGCCAGCAATGCCGACCATCAGCAACAGGAGAAGCTGGACACTGGCAATGATACCATTCCTCTGTGACCGTAACTGCGATTTTGGTGTAATGTGCCTTCTTGTTGCCAATGACAATGGCTGGTATTCATAAAAGTTAGCAAATGCTTTTACTTAAGATTTGCACAGCGAGGCCCAATGGAAATGTACTGCAAAACTTGAAGTAAAAGCATTTGCAACCTTTTACCAGCCAATACCAATACCAATACCAGCCAATAACAATTTCGTATTCATGTTTATTTCACCATCAAAGAAAACTTTACAAAAGGAACACAGAATCCTGACTTTTTACAAAATCCTTTAAAAAAAGTAAAGTATACATGTAGATAATAGGGAGTTTAAGAAATCAAACGATAAACGGCAACTTTACGACAACGTTATTTTTTGTACCGAAAACGCAATATATAATCTGGTGAATTCGCAGTATGAAAAATAACGTTGTCGTAAAGTTAGCGTTTATCGTTTGATTTCTTAAACTCCCTAATGTGCTGTTCTCCAACTCTCAAGCGAATCAATTCATTTCCGTTTCTCATTGCCATCTATATGCATTTCATGAAACGAAATCATCGAATTGCTTTTACCATCTTCAAGTCACTGCAACAGCGATGGGAGAACCTACCAGTTATACTTCATCTGAGTCAATATAGATGGCAATGCTGGTGACAACATCGCTGCAACCGGGTATCGTGCCGAGCTGTATGTATGAAGGGTAACGATTTCTGTGGAATACTGTCAGGAGTCGTTGTTTGCAGATATAATACGAAGGGTCGTCTCCGAATTTCACAAATTTTCGACCCCAACCGGGGTCTTCCTCAGGCACTTTCTAGCCGAGCTACCAGAAGTGAAATGAAGTGAAACCAGAAATGAATCGACTACAGGTAGAAAGTGCCTGAGGAAGACCCCGGTTGGGGCCAAAAATTTGTGAAATTCGGAGACGACCCTTCGTATTATATCATTTTGTGTGTCGTTCTTTGTGCTTTTTATTGGATAGTTGTTTGCAGAGGTGTGGTTTTACTTGAAATAAAAAAAAATGCTATTTATCGGCAATGGCACGTCAGAGATAGATATGCGAAATGCAACAAGGTCTTTGCCCATGCTGTCAGTCGTAGGTCAGTGATTCAGGCCCAGCAAACAACTAGGTTCGTTCTTTGAGGGGTAAACCTACTTTTTGCTATTGGATCCTGGGTGGTTGGTCCAGAGATATATTTAATCGTCAGTAATGTAGGTGGGTCAAGGAATCTACCGTCCTTGGCATCGCACCATATGCAGTAATAAGCATATCTTCAGTCGTCAACAAGAACTCAAAATGTTAAGTTGGTCATCATTTCAATATCCCTGCCTATAAGGTATATAGGCCTGAGAACTTGGGCACCTACAAAGACAATTACTAGTATCCAAAATGCTACCAAAGCTGATTAGCAGTTTTGATGTTCAGCGCCATCAATATTCCCAGAGGTTGCCGAACCGTCCTGAAGCTAAGACCCCTAAACTGTGGCTAAAGAA
Organism: Notospermus geniculatus; assembly: GCA_002633025.1. Taxonomy (NCBI): domain Eukaryota; kingdom Metazoa; phylum Nemertea; class Pilidiophora; order Heteronemertea; family Lineidae; genus Notospermus; species Notospermus geniculatus. Next base: position 385,811 of record NMRB01000088.1, read on the forward strand.
AGGATTTATATAAGTACTAGCAAGAATCCGTGGCAATCGGTGATTGTGAGTGAGGCCGAGGTTGGAATGCACGGCACGGCTGGAATTGGTGCAACGGTGTGCGGTAGGGAGAACATTCTCGTACCCAGAGATTCGTTAAGCTCGGGCCGAGGTTGTAGGTCGCTCCACTAATCTCTGGAGACGGCTAGCCATTTTCACGCCTTAGGTGTGATTTTTGGTATCGTGCAATTTTAGACCGAATTTTAACCACAAATGCACTGAAATGACTTGAGATGACTTGAGTATAAAATGTTACACACAAAAATGTCTTTAGAAAGGTTTTTTCGAGGGATCTGTTGTATTTATTGAGGAAAATCCACAGCACTACTTGGCGCACTGTATAAACTTGGAGTGAAGCGGGATGCGCCGTGTGTAACGCACTTGCCTGCATTTTGGTTCCCGAAGCCACCGCTAGGGCTTAGCCGTCTGCAGAGATTAGTGTAGCGACCATAAATCTCGGCCGAGCGTAACTAATCTCTGGGTACGAGACTGTAGGGAGAATTTAGAAAGCAATCGAACAACACAACAAGGTAAAATTGCCACCACAACAAAGTTCTCTTCGCAAATTAAACCACCCGTTGCAACAGGATATGGAATCCTCTATTACCATGCCGAATTTCGAGGCAAAACAAAGCTTTTAAGTTTGACTTTATTGAGCCGAATTCCACCATTAGATAGGCCTATTGTTGCATCCACTCAGTATCTATATTCTTACACAGTGGTTAACGATCCTTGAAGCTGCATAAAGATCACTCCACAAAAAACACAAAAACTCAACTACTATTAGTGCATCTCTTTATTCAAAATGTACAAAAATATGGAACTGGTTGTAAAAAATGATTTTACTTCATTACACTCCCAAGCATGACAGCTGAAATAGCCTCGACTGCTTATTGAGCAGCGGAAGACAACTTTTGACGAATCATATTTAAATAATTTGACCTATGTATCTTTCGCCCACGCAGGAAGCACGTCCATCCGGATTAGAACCAGCCTTCCACATATCTCTGTTGACACTTCATCGACTGAAAACTTATGAAGAAGATCTTGGTTTAAGTGGTAGGCACAGAGGCTGTTCTCAATGGACTGCTATCCCACTCGACCAGCCCAGAAAATCCCCGCATCAATACATGGTCATGAATAGGCGGATACTTTCTCTGACAACTGGAAATCTTAAGAGAAAGTGGTCGTCACTGATAACATTCATCTGGCGATCTTAATGGTTGTGAGTTGCAGGATATCGGGATTTTGGATATCTTTTTCATAAAAGCTCAAGATCTTTTCTATGATAGCTTTCTATGAAAGTGTCATGATGATACTCGGGACTTGACACAAGGACACTGGCTTTTCTCTCCGCTGGGCAAGAAAATATCACTGATAGCTTTTGAAGTGGCTCAGACTTCGCTTGGCCATTGAAGGCAGGCATCTCACCACGACGCCAAGAGCTCGCCAGGCCCCAAAAGAAGAACACGATACAATGAGATCAAACACTGCCGCTAGTAGGAATACATGTATCATACAAATAAAAGAGATTGGTTTGTAAAATACCCCATAGCATCTAGATGGCACAGTATGATTGAGAGTGGTCACATTGCTTGGACTGTATCCTGAGATTAATTCATGGCAGGACAATGGAAGATCTTTTCAGATATGGCCACCATTGCCGGTACTACTTTCTCTGTCTTGCTTTCTCATGTAGGTTAAAAAGCCCATCAAATTCCCCATTTGTAAACCACCATTTTTCAAACCTATCCACTGAATAAGCAATTTGTGACTCGCGCTCATCTTTTTTGGCACCAGCCAAATTCTGAGATGATCCCTTGGCAACAGACCAGCAAATTAAGATGTACAGTTGAACGACTTCATAGAAAATGGAGACTCTCAGCGTATGTGTTTCAATGTCACCTGTCAGCAACCAAGGGCGAACCATGCAGAAAATTCATTAAAAACCTGGTGGCAGTCAATTTGAAGTCTCCTTCAGTAGAAACATATTCTGCGTGTGTTATTGGGTTTTGGTTGCTGCGTTACTTTGGAAGGTTGATGAACCGTTGATTCAGAAAGTGTGTATTGGCAGAGTAGAATCATCCTGCCAGTCGCGCTTGAAGTTGTGGGTTCAAATCCTCGTAGGAGGGAGTCATTCCCACAGTCCCACAGTATGCATGAGGTGACTCTTTCTCCCTCCCCACCTTGATAAGACTGGTGTCCTGCCATACCTATATATAGCCAGTGGTAACACCGAGGCTGGACTGATACTATATCGAAACAAAAATGGCCGCCATACTTTCATCACTTCAGAAGTTCAAAATGCTGTTATAGCGTGACTAACCCTTCATCAGGTAAGGTAACATGCTTCAACTCATGATTCTTTTATGTGCAGCAACACTCTCCATTCCATGCCTAATTGGTAACTTGGACCAATCAAATAGATAGATTTGAACAGTCTTTCGAGCAGAATATACGACGTTGCCTAAAGGTCAAAGGTTACGTCGGCTGTCGCGAGATACAAAACCTAATACATACTGTCGGGCTTTAACTTGATAGAGAGGGTAACAATTTGCCACGTCAGCTATTTCTGGCCATTATTATTTTCCGAGTTTCCCAAGCTATCTAACATTTCAAAGAATATTCCAGCCACACATACACTCAAACACGTCACAGATTCATACATCCCTTGCAAACGTATACACATATACGTGTACATATCATGCCTTTTCTTGGTTTTCTGAGCTATTGATATTCCACGATATGCCATATATTCCAGCACTACACACAGATCTAGCACTTCATGCAATCTTACACACACACCGCCTTACAGTATTACAGATATGTGGACATACATGCACCAGAAAAATTTAGGACGGTAAATTTTATTGCAAATCACAGCAACGGATTGAAATACTTTGACAAACTTGTTAATCAGCGACTAAGGGCCGAAGGGTGTTTAGCTTCAACACGCGTGTAAATTCATAGTTATTCAGGTTAAGGGCCTAGAAAAGCATTCTTTTGCTGCCTGTACGCTGCTTGATCGGCGGTGTCTACCCGCAGAAAAATCACCCATAGTTAACTTTCATGTGTCTAACTCCAGGAAGACACAAGAAAACACGCAACAGGGCTTGTTTAGAGTCATTCAACTCTTTTCTTTGGTCCTCCTGCACGTAAACGCAGGAAAATTAACCGCGAGTGATTATCCTGCGGGTAAAGTAAACACCGCCGATCAAGCAGCGCACAGGCAGCGAAATAATACTTTTCTAGGCCCTTAACTTGAATAATATCTATGAATTTACACGCGTGTTGAAGCTAAACACCTTTTGTAAAATCGGCCCTAAATGATTACCAACATTTTTCTCAATGCATTTGCCAATAGCGCTGAAACAATGGAAGGCAGGACACGGTTGCTTACGATCCATCAGAATTAATAAGGAACGCTGGAAATGGTAATGATGACATTTGATAAAAAGCCTCGGGGGTAAGGACGCGGCAGATGCCCCGCAAAATGTAAACCAAGTTCCGTCGGGTTGGCGGGGTCATATCCCCTGAATCCAGACATCGGTGGTCTTTGCAACTTTGTATCCTCCTGACTATTCCATTTCAATACTCATGGCGTGTTATTTCAAGTCCATCAATCATGAAGTTCATTTGTCAGCCCATGCACGGCTTGTGTGTTCACTGAGTCTCTGATCTCTTTATCGATGAGTGATTGTCTTTTTTGAGATGACTGGTTTCCAAGGTCGGGAATATCAATTCTAGCCTTCAAAATTGCTAACTCACCGATCACATCTACATGTAAGATATTCCTTAGGATGTTTTTTTCGAGGTTTCTAACCATCAAAATGTATTAGACTACATTCCAGATATTCCGTAGGATTTTTTTCTGAGGTTTCTAACTGTAAAGATGTATTAGGCTGATGATATCAACGACTATATTCCATGGGATGTTTTTTCCGAGGTTTCTAACCCTCAAAATGTATTAGAATGATCACATCCACGATATTCCTTAGGATGATTTTTTCCGAGGTTGCAAACATTCAAAATGTATTGGACTGAGGTCACATCGAAGATATTTTTAGATGACTTTTTCCGAACTTCCTATCACAGTACACATGTATTCACTATATATTGCATGGCTTACATGTAATACTCGGAGTATGTTTTCAGACATCAAAGATGTCACGATACCTCATAGCATACCAAGGTGCATTTCGTCCTCAGACTTCATGCTAGAGTCCTGAAAAGAAGAAGAGTCGCTAAAGCTAATGAAATGTGATACTGGGGAATATGCCTCTCGCACGCATCTTGGTACTGGTGTCTCTGGTTACAGGCGTGATGTTGCTGTAATACATTGCATGTATATCTGATCCATTGCTGCAGCCCACAAAGAATTGCTACTTGTGTAAGGAGCCAAAGATCGAAGATTCCAGCTCCATGACAAATGGAAAGAACATTTGTTTGGCTAAATAACAAGGGACCACAAAAGTGGTCGGCAAAGAATTGCTACTGTGTAAGGAGGCACAGATCGAAGGTTCCAGCTTGATGACAAGTGGAAAGAACATTTGCTTCGCTAAACAACAAGTCCAGAAGGGACCACATTAAAAAGTAATCGTGGGCTGTCAACGCAAAAGGCAGCTGGACCACTGGGTCGAACAATTTGTTTCTTATGGTTTCAACCTGTGGATAGTAAACTTCTCTCTGGTTCGCATTCAACTTAACGTAACTGGACCTCCTCATCAACTGCTGAGGGCAAAATCCAATCTTCTTCTGCTTAGGATAACAATCCATCATCATACTACAAAACACTGGTTGCTGGGAAAGATTTAGCGAACAACCATACCCACAACAAAACAATTACAGCCGCATGCATGCCACACACCACTTTCCTCTAATGATCATGCAGAGACTCATTATCACATGAAAACGGGTACTTTACCAGTTCTGAACATTTTTCACCACATAAGGTGCTCACTCCATGAGTGATCGTCTGTCTGTTGACCATGGCAAGGGAATCTCGAGCAGAGTTTCCTCATGATGCCGAAAACAAGCAGCTGTCTGCAGACCCGAATAGCACGATAGAATTTTTTGCATCGTCAATTAATTATGACTCTGATAAGATCACTGCCTGTTACATAAAAAAAAACATGATCCAAATTACATCAGGCATCTGGTCCTGAACAAGACATAATCGAGTTTGATGCAACTCGCAGCAAGATGATATACAAGATGACTAGAGAGCTTTCCGTGTGTGAAAAAATAGGCCTGTCTTTTAATTAACTACTTCCATTATTGGCTGCCAGAATTTCAGTCTCTCATGGTTAATGACAGCAGTGCATGGTTTGTGTGCATGGTTATACCCTCTGGTAATATGCGCATTAGTCGAGGGATTGATTCCAATAATTTGCTATGGCACTGTCAGATTGGGGCTCGAACAAAACAGATCATGGAAATCTGTTACTTTAACGATTTTGTTGACAGTCTGTGAAAAGTTTCGTAAGGCCTCGATTACACACGACCCCTCACAGTACAAATGTCAAAAATGCCAGGCTGCCTGCAACTGCTGAATTGGTAGGCCCTAGCTAAAACCTGGCCAGTCTGGGCACTTGCACTGAGGGGTGTACATGCAGTGTAGAACGACACGGTATTCGAACACGCCGGTTAACAATGGCCTCACAGTCGAGAACCATTCATGAAGTCTTTGTTAACCGGCGTATGGAGTGTTTCCATTGTGGCCATATTGGAGGTATAAACAAAAGAATTTTTCGCCATTCACGGTCCATGGAAGATTAACTTGTATTGTTTTGAAGTCTGTTCTTTTGTTGTATACCTCCAACATGGCCGCTGTGACATCATATGAAAACACCTTATAGTAATTTCTTGACCGTCACACCCACCCAAGGATGGCGTCAATGAATATATTGGCTAAGGTAACAGATTTTCAAAGTCTGTTTTTGAAATTACATGTATTAGGTTTCAATTCATAACTCAGTGGGCCGATTTAATAGACGTTTGCTAAGCTAACCATTGGTTCCACCAAAAATAGACAGGCATGCGAAAAGTGTACAACTAAGTTTTCACCAAAAAGCCCTGTTTGGATGGATAGTAAGCGCTATACAGAGCTTAGAAAACGGGACTTTCGGGTGAAAAATTTAGTTGTACATTTTTCGCACGCCTATCTATTTTTGGTGGAACCATGGTTAGCTTAGCAAACGTCTATTAAATCGGCCCAGTGAAGCTCTCGTGTGTCTGCACTGCTGATTCCTTCTATGACATGAGATTTTCAAATTCCAAAGGCAATGTACACATCGACAGACTTGGAATTTTGGTACAAGTACACATTAAATTCAATGAAGATCCAGCCCAAAGCTAGTGTTATCAAGATTCAACTCATGGTTTGAAAGCAACAAATCACCATGTCTGGAGCAGATAGAAGGCACAAAAGGATGGATGACATACAGACAGCCTATCTAACAGAACTCGAATACATACATTCGGAACATGTATAGCCAGGCAGGGGGCTGTTCAGCAAGGCACGTACAGCTAAATGAGAGGCAACAATTTCAATTATGGCGAGTTACGGCCCGAGGCATCATTTCATGATAAATGTCACAAAAGACGTCATTAGCTTCGAGTGAAACTTGCGAATTAGCTGCAATTGCTTCAAAAACCTTTGATGCATTCTGGAATTCTTATGCAAGGGAGTAAGAAATAAGTGGAAAATAAGAAGTGGGAAATTTTGGAATTTTGCGCGAATTTTTCCATTTCTCAAATTTGGAGAAACGTTTTTCCCATTTTCAGAAATTTTCTTAAAATGACATGACATTTTGTCTGATTTTTCGGGATACACATGTATTTCTCAAAATGGGAAAAAAATTCTCCCAATTTGACAAATTGAAAAATTCGCGCAAAATGTCAAAATTTCCTACTTCTTATTTTCCGCTTTTATTTTTACTCCCTACAGGCATGCTGCACGTCCAAACCGTCTCACAGCAAATCGTAGTGCATTCGGATGCCGAAATTATACATAGATCTACTGGTCGAGTGGTAATCAGTTTATGTCTGGCTGAGAAATGTCAATACATACTCAAGGCAAGTCCACATCCAACAAAATAACATATTGGTTCTCCTTACCTCCAATATTGATCAGACAATCGACACAGACAGGCTGTGTATGCGAACACCAACACTCCTGAGGACACCAAACACATGTCATGAGACCCATGCTAAACTTGACAGATTCATTCGAAATGTTACATCTTCGTTGAGCTGACTGAAGTGGTTGTGATCAGCAACTCTTATTAGAAGAATTGCCAATTATTTCAAAATACCCTCACCAAAAGCTTTCTCAATAGATGTAACATTTCTTTATATAAAGTGATTATTGCATGGCTTCAGAAACTGAGTACCAGAACGATGACATCAATCTCAATGATGAAGACTGGGATATATACATATAGATTACTTAGATTGGTTCCGCATCTCACCGCTAGGAGGATTAGATCTAACTTCTGAGAACGGCAGCTCTGTCGTCCATAACCACTCAAGAGTTCAAGAAATTTCACTAAAGCGGTCCATCCACGTACATGTACAATATTATTGCACAATATGGGGCCCAAAATTGGTGTCATGTGCTTCTGGCATAATGGATGGAAAAAAGATTGGCAATAATATTGCCCACTTTGATCCTCATATTGTGCAGTAATATTGCATGTGGATAGGCCGCTTAACACTAACGCTAACGCTATTTCTGACATACATTTGCAATGCAAAAAATAACGTTAAGGTTTAATAGTGATACCGTTAGCGGAAGGATCTCTTCAACTCTCTATTGACGGACGACGGGCACTACAGTTCTGGGTATTTGATACTAAATCACGCGATCGTCCAAAAAGGAGCCGATGAAAAACTCAACCCGTTGATTGGTTGAAAAAGTACTGATTGCTCTTTTGTTGAATGAGGGCGAGTGGAGTCGACCAATCAGCGCAATTTCTATCGGTTGCATTTCGGAGGATCACCTGATTTTAGACGACAGCACCACCAATCTCAGTGTTCAAAATCCTACCGGTGAGACCTGGAACTAATCTAAGTCAATCTGTTTTCATTCATGTTTTCGTTATGTTTCAACCATGCAACAATCACTTTAACACCATAACAACCATTCTCACTCCACCCATATCATCAACAAAACCACCCAGAGAGAGAGTTACAATCCATATAGTTACAGATAGTAGGAGGGGAAGACCAGCAACATCGCACAACAATCAGGTTTGGGGATGTGCCTGACAACAGCACCACCTATTGGCAAAACTCACCATCTTTGGTCAAGGAGTAAATGAAACTGGAAAATATGAGAGAAAATGGTCAAATATGATGTTGATTCTTCCATGGTTTACGAATATCGTGCTTGATACAGGTACCTCTGTCCCGCGCTTTCATCAGAGCTACATGTATACTTACACAAAAAAACAAGATAACACTTACTAGCCATTTCATTTTCTATTTCAGAAATATATAACGGTGTGCGAGAACAAACACCTTTTTCACATTTCCATTTCAGTGCTTTTTCAGAAACACTCTAACGAAGAACAGTTATACTTTATAGATTTTTGTTTCAGAAACACTTTTTTCCTGTCTGCAAATCACAGACAACACACTTCTTCCAATACATTACATCACGATTTAGAATACCTTTCGATATTGGCCATATCAGTAACACTTTATTGTATGATCCTTAAAGTGCACACAACTTTGATTGTATCCAGGCAATATAAGAAATGTTGCGTAACACTCAACCATGATATGTAATAACAAACATCACATCGATATTTTCATTGGCTAGAAATACTCCGACATGCTCTGTAATAACAAACTTCATTTTATTGACGTTTTCATTGCCACTTGACATTAAGAAATTCTATTCCATTTTATGATGCAAAATACACCGTCACGCTTTACAACTTGGTGAGTGGAAGCCATAATTTGAATACCACAAACTGTTAGGGGCGTCTAAGAAATAATCTTGCACACACATGGCATCCATACTGCACTGACACACATTACAAGTTGGTTAATGGAAGCCATAGTTTGAATACCATAGTTATCTCCACGGTTAGGGGCGTCTATAAAATGATTTTGCACACAAGAGCACTCCAGCTTCAGTGCACTTACAGAGGATCCGAACCCACGACCTCTCGCATCTTGCCCTCCACCACTGAGCTACCCCCATCCACAAAAATAGATGGTTCAGTTAAGAGTCCCTCAGTTCCCTGAGAGAGATCCCTTTGACCCCTTTGGAGGTCCAACTTGGTATTTAATATCCTTTATAACCCAACACCGTTTTCACATGAGAGAAGGACAAGGTAGGCCTATTATGGCGTCATATGATACCTAGTCTCAATTGACATTGTATGCCGGTCACACACAACGAGTCTCAAGAGCAGAGGATGATATCATCAAACGTGAAATAAATACAACACTCGTAATGGTGCTTCGATATCAATATCAAAATGTATAACAGCTGTCTACGATGCCACAACTACCCTGCCACAATGGTACCTTACATCAGATGCGGGAAATACAGAAGAATACTAATACTGATGTCCACTAGTTTACCGGAAATGATGGAGTAGAGAATGATGGAGTACGACATCTTCGCAGAAGACTCCACAAACAGTCTTTTCAGTACCTCATCCATTCGCCCAATGTGAAGCGAAGTGGCGAGCGGAACATAAGGGCAGGTGTGACAGGAATCAGCGTCCTAGGAATGCAAGTCCGCCAAACAATAGCCCGCTATTGTAAGGCTATATCCGAACGGTCATGGTCTCTCTAGCCATATATTCTAATCCCACGCTGAACAATAAGACCGGAATTTGGTTCCTGGGGGACTTGGATTCCTTTCACACCGGGAATGAAGAATAGGGTCGTATTCTAGAGAAGCTTCCTTAACTCTAAAGGCGCCGCTCCACGTGACAGTTTTCTATCGAAAATTTGCTGTCAGATAGTCAATTGTTGCTGTCAGACAGCAATAATCGCTGTCATACAGTGCTGTCTTCGTGACATCGAACAATGGGATTGGCGTTCGCCTTGGCGTTTCGGGGGCTTTGCGAAAACTCGCTACTGGTGCATACGGCCCCGAATGTTGGAAAGTGTTGCCAGTGTTTACAGACCTAGCGCTATATTGACCAGAATGACGGCAGAAGCGTGACCGTATCGTGTTACCTACACCAGTCATCATAAGTGAAAGCGGTCAATAACAAAGCAATGACAAGGTTGCTCAGCAATATTGAAAACCTGCAGTTGCGATCAATGTCGCGATGGCGGTCATGTTTAGAAAAGGATGTAGCCATTTGATTTCAACTTGGTCTGATCGCCATTTGCACAACAAGGAAACCATGGTCAGTTTTTCATAAAATCTTGCTAGTTCAGTTGGCTGCTTATTGTGTACATTGTTGCCCTGAACAAAATGGCCACTTTACAAGCAACAAGGCCTACACGGTTTTATGAATATCTTTTTCCTAATAGCCGTGGTTACGCTACATAAAATCCCCGGGTTTTTTGCGGTCACACCTATGAATTGCCGGGTTTCAAGAAACCCGTGTCTGAAAAACACGGGTTTTTGAAACACGGCAAACTCGCCGTGCTTTTCGAAATCCCGTGTTTTCGTTAGTTCTTAGCACGGCTACAGATGGCGCAGCCATAAAGTGAAATCGTTTTTGCGCCTCCAACAATGTGGGCCAATACAGAAATGACCGAAGAGTCAGTGCATGCAGCGCACCTGTCGTCGGGCTACTTAACTACAATGTAGTAGTGTGACCTCTCGCCGGGCTTTTCGTACACAAGGGTTTGACAGGAGTCTGGCAAAACACGGGTATTTTCAACAGGTGTAACCGTATGGCTTATGAATGTTGAAGTTCAGCGATTGAGCATTGCACTACGTAATATGCCAATTGTAAAACAGCTGGCACTTTAATTTCTTATAAGCTCGTTTTCCCTTTTATGGAAGTTTAAGAAATAGTCATTTCTGAGAGAACAATAACCCTGAATGTAAAAGATATGCCAAAAAGCAAAAGATTCCCGGCGTGCTTGTTGAATAAGACTGAGGCCTAAAACGCACCTCAAAATATCGATGATTTAAGACTATTGTATGTAGTATAAATCCGAAGTAAAATTCCAGAGAGAAACAATAAATTTTTGTTTAGATACTGCTTCATAATATGATGCTCGCCCCGGGCTACATCATACCATTACAGACAATATGTTCATACGTGACATAACCTGTGGGTACGTTGCACCTGAGCCGTGCTTGGGGACTGCGCAAGTGTCCTGATCGATAAGGAAAGAAAGGTCGATTTTGTTGTTGGTTTCAGTGTCCAGGTGGGATTACCTAGGAGGAAAAAGTATGAATATCAAAAGTCGAGGCGGTATCATCAGGAAAATGGATCAGTGGATGGGTCTGTATTTTTGGTTATACGGAATGGGAGATCCGTGGATTAACTCATGTGCCCTCAGGGCCGGGCAGAAAATCTTTTCTGTTGAAGTTTTCTAAAAGCCTTCGAAATGTATTGTCAGGAAAGAATTTGAAGAGAAATTCTTCAGATGGTCGGTAGGAACAACCTTTCTTCACATATTTTTTTTCAAGAAGTGCCATAAAATGTGAGAAAAATTTGACAAACAAGGCTGTCTACTGGACTCTTGGGGAGAATAGTTAAGCCAATCGACTGTCAAAAATACATCCTGAATCTCAATTGAAGGATTCCGGTTTAAAATTCTTCTAGAGCTGCAGTTGCTTCAATATCAAATGCAACATCTTCATTAAATAGTAAGGCAAATTTATACAAATTTTAACAGGAAGTGTGAAGCCAAACAACTTCTCAGACCTTCTGAATAAATTGTCTAAATTGTCTAATGTAGACCTATTCTCTGGGAAATGTGTCTACTGGCAAGTGGTAGTACCCTATTAACAGTGATGGTTAAGACGCTGTTCGTTTTCGTCAATTGAGTAATCTGAGTTGTGATCCTTGAGAAAATGGAGAAAGCTATGAAGCTGCAAACTGCAGCGATTATTCTGTATAGCACAACAAATAATCCCTGCAATTTGCAACTGCATAGCTTTTTCCATTTTTCCAAGGATCACAACTCAGATTCCTCAAGTGACGAAAATGAACAGCACCTTTCACTATCTTCCACAGTCTTTGGCACCCAAAGGGTCAATATACTGTCTCCTCCTTCATCGCCAGTGGACCATGTTCCAATTCAACATTCATGGTCCCTAAGCAGACTCTCCTAACAACTGAAGAGCACTACGTGGACAAATCAATCGCCATCTCAATCCTACATGCAGCAGAAGCACTGGTAACATTTATCGCCGTTCCGACTATTACTGGGATACATATTGAATATCAATGATGTCAATTACAGTTGTAGCCAGCGGTTGATGTCTCCTTCGAGACGCAAGTTGTCCACTGCAACTTGTACAGTATTCATGCCTTTGCATGCACGGGCAAAACTGACAACGATCTGCGTAGTGTCGAAAAGGATCCTGAGGTAATCAGTCGATGCTCGCTCCCTCCGCCACCGCATACAAAAGTGCGGTGAGGAAGCAGAGGGCGCTGAGAACATCTGACATTCTTAGAATGGAGAATTGGAGGCCCTCATGTATTATGCACATGTATTTGATCTCTGGCTGTTGCTGATGCCACCAAGCTCTACCGTAACCCCTGGAGCTTGTAAGATGCCCCATCACAGTGAGTTAATAAAAATATCGAGCATCAAATCATTGTTTTCCTATAGGATGGTCAGCAGTATTCAATATTTTTCTCCAATATTTCGAAACGAATTGTTTCTCTCTAGTTTCAAGCAGCAGTTTTTTATATGCTTCCTCTATGAGTCTGATATATTTCACTGGATTTTATTTGCTGCTTCAAGCACTTAAGCCGGTGACAGACTGGCGCGTACGCGACGCGTCGTGCAGGCGTTCCGCCAATCAGATTCTTTGGTAGGTGTTTCGGTCCCTGTTACCGCCTCCCTGATTGGTTGAACGCTTTCCCGACGCGTTGCTTACGCGCCAGTCTGTCACCGGTTTTATCCTGAATATCTGTAGTCTCGGTTTGCGTAAATATTTTGAAGGAACTTACATGTACATGTAGGCCTGCCAAGCAAAGTTTCAGAAGCTCTTCGAGGCAGACGATATCTCACACTACGTTTTTCTCTACTTTTGCACGTTTTGTGATATTTTCGAAAAAAAATATGATGATTTCAACCATGCTTAGGATATTTCTTCGGATGTTGTTGAATATTCTTAATTTTCTTGAGCAGGTAAAATTAAACTTTCTAACAAAAGTCATGCTGGTTTTGTGAATGATCAATCCGCAGCCCATTGATCGCTAGGTTGCAAACCAGTTGAACATTTTGCTAATACAGAGAAATTAAATTAAATTCTGTCACAGGTCATGCATATCATACACCCACACCGGCTGTGAACATGGTGAAGTAACTCCACCGATATGACGCCGACAAATTCCACGTCTTTATCTCCGTCACAGCTCAATAGAGCTATTGATTACGAACTGACGGCTAGCGCTGCGAAAAATCATGTTGACACTGCGTGATTAATTTATCCGTGGAGCGAAAGCATCGTTATTGATTGGTCGAAACATGTGGATCGTCAGTAGCAACATGACAATAGCCCGGTTTCCGATGATTTACCGCATACTTGCCATCTTTACCGGATCAATGATTTCTGCTGTTGGCCAGAGTACGTGTACGGTAGCTGAACTTCGATTCTAGAATTCTGGTTTAAAGTTTCAAGTAAGGTATACAGTAGCCTATAAGTGGGAAAGTGAACCTACTTTTATATAGATGCGAGGCGATTGAACTAGTCTAAAATTATATAGATGTGAGGTAGACAGTACCTAAACGTGGGAAATTGAACCTAAGATGTGAAGTGGACAGTACCTAAAAGTGGGAAATTGAACCTACAATTATATACATGTGAAGTGGACAGTACCTAAACGTGGGAAACTGAACCTACAATTAATATATAGATGCGAAGTGGACAGTACCTAAACGTGGGAAATTGAACCTAAGATGTGAAGTGGACAGTACCTAAAAGTGGGAAATTGAACCTACAATCATATAGATGTGAAGTGGACAGTACCTAAAAGTGGGAAATTGAACCTACAATTATATAGATGTGAAGTGGACAGTACCTAAAAGTGGGAAATTGAACCTACAATTATACACATGTAGATGTGAAGTGGACAGTACCTAAAAGTTGGAAATTGAACCTACAATTATGTACAGTAGATGTAAAGTGCACAGTACCTAAAAGTGGGAAATTGAACCTACAATTACATGTATGTGAGGTACAATGATATGAGGTAGACAGTGCTTACAGTGAGAAACTGAACCTACAACTATAGATGTGAAGTGAAGTTGGAAATTAAACCTACAGTTTTATAGATGTGAGGTAGACAGTGCTTGAAAGTGGTAAATTGAACCTACAAATCTGCCGTCCAATGGCAGAACCTAGTAACTGACATTTTTGTCAAAACTGAGTTAACGCCATTTTTGTAGTTACTAGGTTTGGTTTTCTCTGTTTTTCTCAAAATCAATTAAAAGTGAGTTACATGTACTAGGTTCTGCCATTGGACGGCAGAAATGTAGGTGACAGTCATGGACGGTGCTATCTCAACTGCACGCCTCGGCCAGCGTATTTCCAGCCCGAAATCCCAGCCAGATGCGATACCGTTTTCCATAAAACCGTTCCTGCATACACACACATGCACATGTACATGTACATCAGCTTGCTATTCTACACCATAAGAAGAGTGCATCAATTTCAATAAAGGCAGCGGCCATGAATCATATTGGAAAGATTGTGTGAGATAGGAGAGGTAATCGGCACTATGGAAAGGAAGCTGTAACACTTTTTTCGTCTCAGACAAGGTTTGGAATGCTTATAATCATGAAGATTGCCGGGGATATAGAATATAAGGAAGAAGGGAAATGGCATGGGTGTTCAGAAAATTTCATTACAATTCTACCCTCCTTTCTCATTTCGTCCCATAGGAATGACGTACCAAAGAGATAGGCTATATCCGAATGATAAAGAAGATTTCAAAGAAGGAAACCGAAGTTTCTTTTTTATAACGTTATTTCCATTTATTTCTGGCGTGAAAGCAACCCATTTGTTTCGGTCGCCTGGCATTAAAATTTACATCATCTTGTAGCAGATAAAAATTTCTGCATTTTTCGTTGCTTTTTTCCTCAACGTCAACACTTAAAACTACATGTACATGTATGTCAATGACATCGCTTCGGTCACACCGCTCGCAGCGCCAACCTGTCAGGATAAACGGCAGGCGGGTTCCCCATTCAGAAAGTGCTCACTTCCTCCGACGTTAGTCTGGTGTAAAATGCACTGTGCTCTAATCTGAATTCATTACAGCTCTGCCTCCCGTTTTTTTTCAATATGTGCTGGAAACTAGGGCTTGGTTCTTTGAAGTACATGTACGTATCAGGCAAGCATTTTGGGGCGACCCTCACGAGGGCACGAGACCTCCACCTGCACTCTCCTGGCACTTTGAAAATACAGTGAAATTCAATACAGAGGGGCTTTAAGCATATTTACTGGCTTACTGTATTTAGCGTAATCATTAGGCTTTTTTCACTATAATGCTCTGCCTGTGCTTATGCCCTTTAGACCAGCCCCTTTACGGGAAGGCGTACGATTGGTTGCCTGGTATTAGTGGGCAGGCGACACCATTCAGTGCACAGAACGATTAGCGACCCGATTGACAGGCTTAACCTCATTCCAAGATATGCGGGCGGGACATAATTGCTTTGTGTTGAGCTCGGTCCAACAGCGACCACCTTATGATTGGAATAGGAGCTGGCAGCGAGTTGACCGATGGTCACTACATCTATAGTGACCCCGTGCAGCAATCACGTAGTAGATGTCTTGTACATTGGCCCGCTAGAACTTTGCTGCCATTTTTGTCGGCAATATGCGCGGCAATTGACATCATGTCAAGTTATATGAGCTGAGGCCGTGTCTCGTCCATCCTTGAGGAGGGGAGGGGGTTCAAGACACGAATTGATACATGCTTAAAGCATGGCGCACATGAACGACAAAACCAAGGCGACTGCCGGCGAGACCATCGCTGGCGACGTCGTAGGAGACTTTTTCAATAGGTGTCACTAGTGGTTAAAACTACTAGTATTGAAATGAAACTCATCTCCCGGTCCTACCACTTTCCCACACAGAAGGCGTCCATTGTATTAGGACCGGGTTTCGGTGTGCTGCCCTCTGTTGAGCTGGCGTCCCCATTCCCGCACAAGCAGACTGAGGCGCTCAGTCTCTGTAATACGTATGCGCGAACTGCGCAGCATTACAGCCCGCATTACAGAGACTGAGACCAACCTCAACCATTTTTGTTACGAGAATACCGTAAATCTGGTATCGATGCTGATTTGCCGAAGACCGATGCAGCCGGGCGGGAATGATCCCCGGCGAAATGATCTCGCCATTTACGAGGCAGTCGTGCGCAAAGAAGCATCACAAAAGTTTCAGACGTTGTGGCCCAACCCCCGGTTGGTAGACCGAGGGTCTGGCCGCGCGAGACTTCCGCACAAGAGATGATTATCCTTTTGTCACCGAAGCAAGTAAAGAGCATAAGAATTCAATGGTGGCGCATAAGCCTTTTGTCAAAACGAGCATAAGGGCATTGTGAGCAATAATTAAGGCACAAGAAGCGCACTCCCAAGCAAGTAAAGAGCATAAGAGTTGAATGGTGGCGCATAAGAATTCAATAGTGGAGCATAAGAATTGAATAGTGGAGCATAAGCCTTTTGTCAAATAGGGCATTGTGAGCATTAAGAGGCGCATAGCGCGAGCACTTCTGAATGCGCGATCAACTGAGTTTATTACCGTATACATCATCCATTCCCTCCAGCCGACGAAAGCTGTATTTCAGTTACTCCTGATCGTACATGCAAACACAACCACGACAATTGCGCCAGGCATGACAGAAGATCAGCGCGCCCCTGTAGAAACCCACGTGGCCTCTCGTGACGTGTTACCTGCCGCCACCTGTCAATCATAGTGCTTATTATAATATGAATGGGAAAAGGGCACTGAATGCTCACTCTATGCGCCAATGTGAAAAAAACCTATTACGCCTGGCGTAATGCTGCGGGGAAAACCGGGAAACATGGTACCTTTTTCGATGCCTATGCAGAAACATACACCCAATGCATGTGCGGCACCTCGGGGACGAGGTACAAACAAAATATTACACCGGAGAATTCATGGGTTCCCACCTCCTTTCTAAGCATACATTTCGCTATAAAATATCAATTACTAGTATACCTAGAGGTGAAATTCATCGCAAACGTCCTGAATTTCCAATTTAACATATACAGTGTGTTTATTACACTGCAGCAGTTGGAGTGTTTTGTAAACACTCAAAATACAATGATAAGAATGCAATAAAAGCGTTCCAGCTAGAGAAATGTAATTCCTGATAGACTCCACAAAGTGGTTGCATTGCTTGATGCTGTGGAATGTCTGACAGATGTATAGCTAGCTACAAAGTAAAATCAAACAGAAAAAACAGGGCCCGGTTGCACAAAACTCACGATAGTGCTAACTTGGTGTTAGCGCTAACTTTATGTTAAATGACGTAAAAATCCCTTGTCTTTTTACGTCATCTAACATAAAGTTAGCGCTAACACCAAGTTAGCGCTAACATGAGTTTTGTGCAACCCAGCCCAGAACGTTCAGGTTTTTATGTGCGAATTCGAACTTGCTGCATGATTTTGTCGTTGAAACAGCATAAAAACAGAGATGGTCACCAACAGGGACAAACCAAGCTGGAGTTCATTCTGATTCCCAAAGCCGCCGCTAGGGCTTTAAGGCTTCGGTACTCGCCGCCATTTTATTGCTGACGTCATTGTAGGATTCCATTTTCCCGTAAAATTTTATTCTCCCCGGTCTAAAACGGTGATGATCTTGGAGCTTTTGTGGCAGATTCTCATCAAGAACTTCCCCGGTGTTGCCATTCCGCGCGACACGGCATGTTTGATAACATTTAGTACTCACTTGGCTAGGGACATCGCAATGCCGCAACGATGGCAGCCAATACCGAAGCCTTTTAGCCCTAGCGGCGGCTTTGGGAACCAAAATGGCTGGAGTTTTCACTCGGGAGGAAAATTCTATTTTTGTACAAGACACTGTGCAAATAGATTGACGTACTCCTTGTTGTTTGGGAACAAAGCGTGAACACAAAGGACAATCTGCGTTTTGTCCAAATGAGTATATCGATTTCGAGATGAAGTAATGCTTTCATCCATAAGAGAGCTTTCGCGTATCAGAACAGAAGAGAGGATTTGGCCAGTAAATAGCAAGGACTCACCGCACCAAGATGTAAGACTAAAGGTTAATGACACCTACCTGAAATGAGAAGAAAGGGAAGGAAATTAGGTGAAGATTGGCTTGATTAGAGATTTTCCAACACTATCATGTGAAACCATTGGACCAGGCGTATCGATACGTACTTCAATCAATACCTTTTTGACACCAAAGAATATGAAATAGAAATCGGGTTTCTAAGGTGAAATACATTGCTTCCTACCAGATTCGAACCCACGACACCAAAAGTATTTTTGACACCAAAAATGTTATCAGCAAATACATGTACATGTATAGTTTCCACGAAAAAAAAAACGTTCTTTCAAAATTGACAAGTTCAACCTTTTGGTTCTAAAAGCCTCAATCCTTTCTGCCAATGGATGAAATTCGTCTGATATAATTTCAGAACTTTTTTTATTGTACTGCGATGTGGTGTATTTTCCTTTCAGGGTCGACGTATGGAAGAGGCATCACAAGCTACTCATGTTCCTCACTTCATGACGGCCTCTTTTACTTTCCCTCGCAAAGGAACAAGTTATAATACAAGGCACCACGGCTTACAGTCCCAGGGAAGAGCAACGGATGATTCAGCGTGGATTCGAACCCAAGACCCCCCCCAAAAAAAATATTTCAAAACTTCCCATTCACATCACAAAGCGGTGACAACTTAAAAACTGGACCCGAATGACAGGAAAATGTCGGACTCAAGGGCAATTGTTTCCATATTTAATTCTCAAAGCAATTTGAATATGCAGGACAACAACAAAAGCAATAACAATAAATTGTATAAAGAGTAGAATATACAGCTTTTTCTTGCACTGTCGAGTGCAACGTACCCAAAGCCGGTCGTACTCACCAGTACTAAGCACACTGCTGCAATGGCTCAATCGATAAGCACCATCATCCCGAAGATAAATTCATGCATCCAAACCTCCTATCCACTGGGAATTATAGCCAACTAGATTATTAGGCTAAAGTCATTATCAAAATGATATTAGTGACGATGAGACCTTGTCCAAACTACACTGATGTGTCTACCATTCTATTTCATGTGGCGCGTAATGTTTTTGTACATAAATACATGTAGTTTGCTTTCCAGTGGTAACTAACTGTTTTCCCACCAATTCAGGACAGTTTATTGCAGTAGTTTTTATTTGCATTAACACACATGCATAGACAGTTCCGTACAGTTTCCAGGAGTACATGGCAAAACAAACATCGCAAGGTCTTTATCCAATAGCTATCTAAATGAAAATAAACCATGATGTAATTGGTCTCAAGTAATTTGCATTTTTGAGGGTCTGTCTGCCAAATATATCATCATGAATCAGGTTCATTAATGAATACATTAAGCATCTACAGCAATGTACTGTGTTCACAATGAATGTTTTGGCATTTGGGTGGCCAAAAAAAGATAAGCATCAAAGGTGTGAAAACTATTCTTAAGTTGATATTTCATGCCAAAATAGTTCACCATATAAATGATCTTCTTGCATTCTAACAGTTATGGTACTTATTTTCTAGCGACAGATCCTCCTCTGCTTCCCTCCCTTCTTTTCTCATGTCCTGTCTGCACAGGGGCCTGATTCATAGAGTGACCTTAAAGCCCCACAGTATTGAATTTTACTGGATTTTCAAAGTGTTGGGAGAATGCTGGTCGAGGTCTCATAGCATCGTGAAGGTCCCCAACATGCCTGCCTGATGCGTATTTCCGAGAATCAAGGCCTAGTTTTCAGCACACAATGAAAAAATCTGCAGGGAGGGCTCTAATGTATTCAGATGGAGCGCAGTACATTTTACACGTCGCGACGTCGTGCACTGACGTCAAGAATCACGGCGATGATTTGCGTTTTTCAGATTCAATAGAGTGGGGCTTTAAGCTAATGGTACCACTATAACTAAGTTCAATGCATTTTCCATTTGGTTGAAGGTACCAAAAGCTTAAACTTTATGAAACAGGCCCCAGGTTTATTGCTTATTCATCCAATGTAGTGTAACAACTACATTGTCATTTGTACATGTATATGAACTCAACAAACTGAATTTGAATTTGAATTTGCCAAAATACCCAGTGAGAAAATATCCCATTTTGGCTCTGAAGCCAAAAAATATTGTTAAAGAAATAAAAAGACGCCAGGAATTGGCAATAAAACCGCCGTACCATTAATATTTGTTCATCTTTGTTTCTTGAAGGGGTTAATGTTCTTTTCATCTTGAATTTAATCAGAGCTCAGAATGTTTCCCAGGTGTATTCTTCAGAACAGAGCAATTCCTTTAATTTAATTTCTCTTTTTATTTTGATGAATGGGCCACCTAATGGCAAAAGTCGCAATCAATGATGTCGGTTTGCCAGGAACATACATGTGTGTAGACACCTGCCTTTCTCATTCCCAGGATGACTGTAGAAAAATTGTACGTTTTTCGATTTGAAAAGAACACGGTTGCTTCAAGTCAATTTTTCATCAAGTACATGTATGAGGTGATTGTTGTGTAACCCTTGATCGTTCATGATCCCAGCTTTTCCCCAGTGGCCCTAGCAAACTCTGTGCGTGGCTGACACTAGGGAGGTTAAGAAATCAAACGATAAAGTAAACTTTACGACAAAGTTATTTTTCATACAACACATTCACCAGATAATTGCATTTTCGGTACAAAAATAACGTTGTCGTTAACGTTTACGTTTATCGTTTGATTTCTTAACCTCACTAACTATTGTGTACCGGTACAGGCTTTACATTGTAAACTAAACTTTTACATGGACATTTACGCGTGTTCATTATGCAAGCTTTATACTAGTCTAGCACCACGGATTTTTAAGTCTAATTAAATCAGCTTGATATATCTCTTTGCCTCAACAATAGTCGCTATCAGGGTGCTAAAGAAGTTGAGATAGATCACCTATCTACATAATGAATCTCATAAATCCTTACTCCAGGAACCTTAAAGCAGTAGTCCTTCTACAGATTTTTTTCTTTCTGCTCATGACAGAATTTCAGTCCTCTTAGCATCCTGCTCAGAAAGCTGTTAATTACATCATCAACATAGATAAATGACGTTTATACGCGTTGCAAAAATGATCTTTAAATGTAGAAAGTGTTTTCTAACCACTAATCCTGGAGGCAAGTTTCTAGTCAAACACCAAAAAAAATTCTCAGGGAGGTATTAGGTTTTCACGCTAATCCTACTCAGGCAAGGTTTTGGGGGGGGGGGTCAATCGCCAAAATTATCTCGGAATATATTAGTTTTTAACGCTCATCCCACAGGCATCCAACATACAGCACAAAAAAAACGACCCACAGAAGTATAAGTAAAGTTGTCTTCGAATTTCGCAAATTTTCGACCCCAATCGGGGTCTTCCTTAGGCACTTTCTAGTAGATATCCCATGAGTGAATGAGCTCAATCACTTCTGGGATCTCTACTATAAAGTGCCTGAGGCCGGTTGGGGTCAAAAATTTGCGAAATTCGGAGAGGACTTTACTTATACTTGTAATCCCTCAGGCAAGGTTTTGTGGATCAATCGCCAAACTTATTTCGGAATATGTTAGTTTTCAACACTAATTCCACATCAGACAGTTTTTGGGGGGGGGGGGTCAACCTAAAAAAATACTCTTCGAAGATGCTAGTTTTTAAAGCTAATCCTCTCTTCTTAAATACACCCTTGCCACATGGGTGACCGAAACTGTATACACACGAATGCGTCACGAACCTTTATTGATCAGCAACGGTTGTAATACGGTCCCAAGATTGGTGAAGAAACGTGAGATACCAAACATGTCGAAGATGTGATCTCCTGGGTGTACTTCACCATGTTCACCTTGTACCGACCAGGCTCACCTATTGCATGACAGCAACGGTTGATGACAAACATGTGGTGTAAGAGCAATGGTTTTATCACGCTGTAAATGTGCAATTACCGAGAGTGTGAAAAGCCTGATCCGGTATCCTAATAAATTTGGTGCCTATGTCATGGGCAGGTTCCAGATTGCTCGTGGTGGTTTCTGACTACATGTACTTATTGAAACATGGTGTGATTGCTTCATTCATGAATTAAGGAATGTGCCATGATGCAAAGTCCACCATACTGCGGCTTGGCTCAACCGCGAGACAAAGAGGCGTATCCTTCTTGTTCTCCTGTCCTGTTGGGTCATCCTGAGAACATCAGAGGTTCTTTAACGCACGCTCCCTTCGTCACCGCACACAAACTTTTGTCTGCGGACGGCGTGACGAAGGGAGCAAGCGCTAAGAAGCCCTGATGTTCTCAGGATGTGTCGGATGGTGTCCATGTCATCGGCAAGTTCCAAGTCACATATTTTGCTCGTGTTTACAGGGCCGTAGCTAGCTTTTTTTCGCTAGGGGGGCATTTTAAGCAAACGAGCTGGCCGGACGTAGGCTTGGCCTTCCAGCGCCAAAGGGACCTGTTTTGCGGGGGGTCTGGGGCACGTCTCCCAGAAAAAATTTTGAAAATTAGAAGCTCTGAGATGCGATTTGAGGTCAATTTCCTGCACTCTGAGACGCGACAATTCTGATCTTTTATCCCATTTGATTTTGCTAAAAAAATTTTTTTGAACAATTGGCCTGCCCCCCTCCCGTCCCTATGCCAGCTACGGGCCTGGTTAGTTTCAGACTACTTTGAAACGTGGTTGTCTGATTCAGGGAGTCAGGAATGCGGAAGGACGCAAATCCGTACTGCTGCTCGACCCAGGGCAATGAAGGCGAATCTTGATTTCATATCCTGATAGATACATGTATGGTGCCATGTCATAGGCAAGTTCCAAGACAAATCTCGTTGCTCGTGTTGCTTTCAGAGACACTTTAAAACATGGTTGCCGAATTCAGGAATTCAAGAATTCTGCAGGATACAAATATCACCATATTTCAGCTCGGCCGAATACAGCAAGGCGACGAAAGCGTCTCTTTGTATGCAACGACCACCAAATCATCAAGCTTCAAGCAACAATTCAGAAAATGTTAAAATATTTATAGACGCAATCATGTCTTAGAGAGGGGTGATACAAAATCGTGCTGCGATGATACCAGCTGCATCAGGTCATTACCCAACGATACCGCTTCCTTTGTATCTTTTTCCAGATGACGCAGTGTACATTTCAATAACGTGTTGAGAAGAGTGTATCAGGTAAAGACTGTTGGCGTGTCTGTGAAGACGAACTGAACTGAATTGCCAGCAATGGTGTTTGACCACAAAAAGGAACACCCACCCGAAAGAAATGAAATAAAATTGTCTTGACCTGAATTGATGTACAGGAGACAGNATTCTGTAATGGAAGCAGAATAAGAGCGGACAAATACCGGCTTTTTTGTAGTGGAAGCGCAACTCGAACTAAATAGATCCGCACTTAATAGAACCGGACTTATTAAACACGGCTATTCTGTAATGGAAGCAGAATAAGAGCGGACAAATACCGGCTTTTTTTGTAGTGGAAGCGCAACTAGTGAATGTGCTCAGTGTGGTTCAAAGCATTTTCCACGTACATGTACATGTACATGCACATGTATGTACACTGGCTGACAGAAATTTTAGGACACTTTCAAAATTCTAAGTCATTTTCCTCTTTTTCCTTCCTTTTGTCTCTAACCACTAATTATTTTTCTTATTGGTGAGAACAGTTTTACCTTGGCAAGTGGGTTATATACTCCCATGAGAGTGTCTATGCCAAAGGTTATTTACAAGGGGTTGCTGATATATGAATAACAAAGATAATTATGATGGGTGACATTCAACGTCTCAAATTAATTTCAAAGGCAAAAGCATTAGGAGGTGATAAGAATGGACGAAGCACATCATGATTGTCTTTGTTATTCATATACCAGCAACACCTTGTCAATAGCCTTTGGCATGTGTATTCTCATGGGATTATATAACCCACTTGCCAAGGTAAAAATGTTCTTATCAATAAGAAAATAATTAGTGATTAGAGAAAAAGGAAGGAAAAAGAGGAAAATGACATAGAATTTTGAAAGTCCTAATATTTCTGTCAGCCAGTGTACATGTACATGTACCTCTCCTCTAACTTCACTCAATAATGCATCGATGAAACAGTCTGATAGCACTGATTGCAAACATAGCACTTCAATCGATATGGCTCGATTCAAATGTAATGTAGTAGGAAGCGGAGTTAACGTTCGCTGTCAATGAAGATCACTTTCCATTTGGCATGACGAGCAGTGTGGTACAGGTTCAAACTGAAATCATGCAACAGCACGCTCTAAACCACAATTTCTTGTCCTTACCTGCACTATTCCCTGCCACAGCTTTAATCTCATTAGCCCCCATGCGGGAAGGTGAATAACATTTATCAAAGCGAAAGCGAGAAGAAAAATTGTCCAGTTCTGAGAATCCAAATCACTGTATTCTGGATGAAGTAAAAGTTATCCTTATAAGCATAAAAGCCATTGAAATACTGAGGGAGACAGCCCACTGATAAAATCTCATCCGAAATATATTGTCTAGAATTTAAATTGAAACTGCCCTTTGGAATTCAAAATTGCGAGTCGACAATATATTTGACAATACGAGATACAATCGCATGAACAAGTCCAGGCCAACTGAACTGATGGCAAAAACCACAGAAATAGTTTTAACTTTTGCTCTAATCTCATCCCAAACGTCCCCACATCAGTCATCTGATAATTGAATTTCATCATAATTGGGCAGCTACACTCAATGCGAGGCAATTCATGGGCTTCCATCAAAGGTAATTACGGCCAATATTGGTTCTATTGTACGCTAATTAGAAGTGAAGAGAGCCAGCTTTAATTATTCAACACGACATTTCAAGTCGTTCCAGGGACATCTGGTATAAAAGGAGTTGAGTGATGCTTTGTGAAAGGTCCCTGTAATAAAAATTAATCATCATAAGTTTCTGATTTCAATATTGCACGTAGTACTCTATATTTTACCTGTTTATTTCGTTGTTAAAATGCAATGCTGTCACAGGTGAGTGGTAATTTTCATATGAGCAATAAATAACCTGATGGACATGGTGTCAAAATATAAAAGGACTTACACATTAAAGTCCCACAGTAACCATGAGGTGACTCTTTCTCCCTCCCCACCTCGATAAGACTGGTGTCCTGTCCAACCTATATATAGCTAGTGATAACATCGAGACTGGACTGATACTATATCAAAACAAAAATGGCCGCCATACTTTCATCACTTGAGAAGTTCAACGTGCTGTTATAGCGTGACTGACCCTTCATCAGGTAATACCCCCATCACACTGAGCTGGTTCTCAATACGTTCTTGAAAATTTGGCCGAACGGGCTCAAACTGTGTGCGAACGTAGTTAACGTAGTGGCAACTTTTTACAGTCTTTTTACGAACTTCATGGACGGGAAGGGTGCTCCAGTACATCAAAGCATTATTTGGCGAAGGGTTCCACGTTCCAGCCCGTTTTACGATTTTTTAGGACGGGGCAGGACGTTTTGAGAACTACTCCAGTGTGATGGGGGTATAAGGTAACATGCTTTAACTCATTCTTTTATGTGTAGCAACATTCTCCATGCCTATTGGTAACTTACATGTAGACCATTCAAATAGATAGATTTGAACTGTCTTTCACAACAGCATCACCAAAATTCTTTGAAACCCTTCGTTTAAATTTGTTTGTCAAAGGTGCGAATTCTTTTTTGTCGATTAATCCAGGTGAATGTATAATATCAGTCTACAAGAAGAGTGCCATACACCAATATTTGGCAAAAGGTTGGAGGAAAGGTACAGGTAGGTGTCCGATAAACATCAATCATGTCGATAGACAATGTTTCGTATACCATCATTATAAGGTTGGAGCTATTCACCTTTAATAGATAGTATCAAATATACATAGACTAATGCACCATACACCATCATTTAAAGGTTGATGGTAGGATTACCTTTAATAGAAGTGTCGAATACACATCGATAGACAAACGGTGAAAATAAGAAAATAACCTAAGTGTAGATTGCATGTCTACAATTACAAAATGCCTACGGCTTATGCATAAGGTCAAAATGACTTGTTATAGATTTCTTTCATGTGAAATGTTCACAACCCTATGATTAGCCGAGTCGTATTTTTGTAGGTTGGGCTGAGGAAGTGAAGTTAAATTCTATATTTAGTAAAGTTGGCTAATCAAGAGAATTTATAATTGATTCCTTCTCAAATTTGGGCGTAATGCACCTACACTATATAGCCTACGCGTTAGAGTCAAGTGAATAGAATGACACTGATTTATTCATTTTGTTCAAGTCTGTATGGCATACTTCAACACCAGAAATACGTGTACATCGGGTATTTTTTCAGTCGAGAGTATTATTCAGATGCACTCGCCAAGCCTTCAGAACTGTTGCGTGAGCTATCGGATACACCTCCCTTAAAGAGGTCAAATATATGTGTATGTATGTACACTGGCTGACAGAAATATTTGGACACTTTCAAAAGTCTAAGTCATTTCCTTTTTTTCCTTCCTTTTGTCTCTAACCATTAATTATTTTTTTTACTGATGACAATATTTTTACCTTGGCAAGTGGGTATCCCATGAGATTGACTATGCCAAAGGGGTTGCTGATATATGAATAACAAATATAATTATGATGGGTGCCATTCAAACCTCTCAAATTCAAAGGCTAAAGCTATTTGAGATGACAAGAACTTGATGGACGAAGCACATCATGACCGTCTTTGTTATTCTTATATCAGCAACCCCTTGTCAATAGCCTTCGGCATGGGTAATTTCATGGGATTATATAACCCACTTGCCAAGGTAAAAAATATTCTCATCAAGAAAAATAGTCAGTGGTCAGAGACAAAAGGAAGGAAAAAGTGGAAATGACTTCGAATTTTGAAAGTGTCCAAATATTTCTGTCAGCCAGTGTACATGTAGTCTACATATATGTACATGTACATGTACGTGTAACTTCGGGGGAGTACCTTCTCCATCGCGAGTAATTCAGATGACATCACCAGTCCTTCCGTTATATGATCTTTTATACACCACCAAAAATACACGTAGATATATTTTTGATACAACCATATTTTTGATCCCACCATGTGGTTCTATTTTTGATACAACCATATTGTTGATACACCATCCACAACTGGGTTTGATCCTTTTCATCTTTGCCCATCAATACTTCACTTAGAAGTACAGGATCACCTCTCACACACGGGGCCATGATAATAATTTGGTTGTGAGATGAGTTTGTTCTAATAAAAAACCAAGAAAAATGCAGATGAGTTGAAATGCATGCACATCAGAATTTTAAGGTTTTGAATTCAACTCCGTAAGGTAATTACCTTTAAATAGCATTCTACACCATTTGAAACACGATATCATGTATTATTGATGATGCATTGTTATAACTAATCATGAGTAGGAGTAAAGTGGAATAATTTGACGATTTATTTACACACTCCGGTATCCATTAAATACAACCTTGCTTTGCGAGCATGCAAAAGAATATTTAATATTCTGTACGGCGTATTTGTTTTCCGAAAATCCAGACAGTATGGAAGTTCTTCACGTGACGTCACATTTCCATGACGACACGATGCCGCCATATTGGCCGTCAAAATGTCAAGCGACTTCACGGCATGAACACAGCGTCAACACAAAGATCCTGACGTCAAAATGTCATGACGTGACAGTTTTGACGCAGTCGCCAGTCATTTGACGGCCAACATGGCCGATTCTTTGCAGTCACGTGACCGTTGTGACGTCAGTGAAGAACTATTGGATGGATGGATGGATGGATGAAATGAAATACAGATGCTATCAGAATCCTCGGAGAAAATGTTACATTTGTAAAAGAGTCCGCCTTTCTCCACGTGAAGAATAATTGGATTCGAACCCACACACTCATTGGTGGCAGGCAACAATGTTTCCACTTTGCCACTATCACCCCCATCATATCTGATACACCATCACCACTACAAGTACAAGTTTAATGTATACTTCACACAATATATAACTTTCTTATACGGGATAATAAACGATTTGTAATTTATAATTTAAATGTTTTAACAACACTAATTCGACCTCATTAATCTGTACATTTTATATCCCCTAAGCTACTTAGTGGCTTCCTTCATTAAATTCCCTACTTTGTACAAGATTTATAGGAATTTCAATGCAATGTTGTCGTTTGAGTTTTTTAAAAACTGATAATATAATTTACCGTGTACCAGGAGAATGCTTTGACGTGTTTTATACCTTAATAAATCTTTGTTAATACGAGGCGACAGGAAGGAATTTGAGCAATAATGGCTTGTTGGCAATGAATAAACTAGTTTAGTTGCATCAAGTTTTATTATCCACTCATTGCCTTTGTCACCAATTAACGGTCATTTCTCCTCTGGTTCGGTGACGTTTAGGCTGCTGTTACATAGAAATGATTTTTAACTTTTCATTATTCATTCCTCATTTTCCATTCAAATTCAAAATGTGTCTCTGGTAGTTCAGGGCACCCATTGGTAAATGTACCTCACTTACATGTATCTATCGTCTGTGCACACATTATGTACGTAGTCATTTTTCTAACCATTGTATTCTATCTCTCTCATATGTGCACATATTGGTAGTTGAATACCATCATAGTCCCTATTGGAGCCTAATCCCTTATCTATCTAATCATCTGGGTTCACATTGTAGGCAGTTATTTTTCTGGACATTGTACTACTCTCTCTTTATTCACTTGTGTGCACATACATGTACATTACATGTAAATAGGTAGTTGAATACCATTTAGTCACCTATTGGAGCTTAATATATTCCCTTTCATCAATGTGCACAACTAGGTTGTCATTTTGCGGCCGTTGTATTCTCTTGTTTGTATTCTCATTTTGCGGCCGTTGTATTCTCACCTTACTCATCTTTGTGCACATATTGGCAGCTGAATAACATTCAGTCACCCAGTGACCTATTGGTGGCATTTGTGGTATTCAGTTGTCTCTTCAGGTACTGGTAGGCCTAGTTATTTTCTGGCCACTGTATTCTCGCTTTCCACCCGTAGGCACATATTTAGTTGTCGAATACCACTCAGTCACCCGCACATTTTTGGTGGCCTAGTCTCCTATTTAGTGTTCTCTAACACATATTCATCCATGTGCAGATAATGGCGACCATAAGTTGGTTACTTGCCCATGTACAAGATGCATGACGACATCGGATACTCTACCACATAACTTCACCATAAAGCAAGTAAACGCAAAGAGCAATTGACTTTATGAAGTGGACGGCATATTGGTGACGGTGGAGAGGTTCACTAAGAACAAGGCTAACTGTTTATTGATTCCTTCGAACAATCAGAAGAAGATTAGTAATGATTTAGCAGTCGTCATACAGTTGCTGATGATGTCGGCATAACGTACGAGAAGGAGGGATACCACAGTCTTGTTGCGATTCACCGCCATTGGCGAAATGCAAAAACGCGGGAACCAATCAGAGCACTTGTCCCATAACGATTATTTTGATTGGCTGATGACATGGCCAGGATTAGGGGTAATTTATATACCTTTCCAACAAAGATGGCGATCTAACAGTTTTCACCATATGACGTCAGAAGCTTAATACCATTCAATGGTTGCTGACACGCTAAGCTGGTGAAGCAGGCCATGGGCACAAAGCTTTAAGCCTGCCGCACACTGGTGCTATCTGCTGAGCACTAAGTCAGTCGAGACCGTTTGCTCAGCAGATAAGCAGATAGCTCCAGTGTGCGGCAGGCTTTACGTAAAATAATTTTCTGACTGAGAGGATGCGTTTGGTGGTGTTATATCATGCTTGGACAAAGAATGGCCACGATGTCCTGTGGGAGATTCAGTTTGCCACCATATTTGTTAATGGTCTATATTGACCTTCCTATATGGGACCTGAAATTATCGAATGATTAAATACACTCTTTAAAGTTATTCTGCAGAGCTGTTCAACTACATGTAGTTCATTATCATAATGCTCTTGAGGGCATTGACATCACATTGATGTAACTTAATCCCAACATGACTAATGGCTCGTTACCTGCTAACGGCAGATGCCGGGAGTCCTTCAGCTTATCAGCAACAGATAGATTACGAGAGAAGAGACGCCATCATAGCAAAATTCAGTCAATTATAAACATCAGCTTAGATATTGACCAATGGCTACCATGCTTCGTATTGGAGCTGAATGCGGAATAACTGAAGGACGGGCACACCCCAAAATCGTCGAGTTGTAAGGCCACAGAGTTCTGGCCCTGCTGGAGTCTACCTTCTCCCTGTCGGTGATAGTCGTCGGCATTGCTGACCACACAGCAGACTGTTGTTCGAAAAAGTCCTGATATACTGACGCTTTTGATATGATAATGTTTGAGGGGGAGATCCCAGTGGTGAAGCCTGGTCTCTGCTGTGACCTTACAACCGCGATTTTAGTATAAGTATTTTAGTGAGTTTTCGCAAATCTGACGAAACACGAAGTGCGAAATACGAAATTGGACTTCATTTTCGTGACGTAATGTACACAAAATGTATTTCAGGAGATAGTTGGTACCATCGCCTGCTGCAAGAGCGTCTTTTAGCGTATGACGTCAGACCGATAGAGTTGCGGTGTATATTTGAAATTTATCTTTCGTTTCCACTTCGTAGATACGAAGTGGAAATTTAAAAATTCAAGATGCACCATAATTTTTTCGTTCTTACATGATATGCTAAAAGACGCAGTGGCAGCAGGGACATTTTGTGGTACCAACCATCTCCTGAAATACATTAGGTCCTGGAAATGAAGTTGTATTTCGTATTTCGTACTTCGTGTTTCTTCAGATTCGCGAAACCTCTCACCACTGTCATCATGAACGAATGAATGAATGAATATGCCGCAGATATCTAAGCACATTTCCAGCGAATGCTCGTGGTTTACAGGCGCTTTACAGATGATGAGATAAATCCTCCTAGGTTATCATCCATCAGAAATGACTAAAGGAGTTTTCAATGGACTGTCATCTTAGTTTTGTATTCATAACGTAGGATAGCTTGCAGATCAATTTACACAGCATTTCAAGACAAGGTGATCGTTGCTGATTCTATCACCAGTTGAATCCCTGCTTATTCTTGATACTAAGTAAACCACTCAACCTTGGCCCAACATTAAATTGCTTGGGGCGTTGTGGATATCCTAGATATACCCATGAGGTCCGCCACCGCAACACTGGTGGCAAAACTAATGGAATTCACAGCGAGTTCTCGTCATACTGTGGGAAGACACACGCCTACCACATGCTGGCGCGTATCAATAATTCAGTTTGCAAGGTCAAATGAAATGGTCGCTTATACATGGTTCCCTGAAGATGCTGGGAATGACGCAGACAGCAGGGAAGGGATGGGATGTAACAGTCTGGGCGCTTGACCCTCTTCTGGAAACACAATATACGATTACTACTAGAAGCTGTGCATAATTGTTCCATTTTCATTCCCTTTTGGCTATAAGCCATACTTCTGGGTTGTCAAAGATAGGGTTAAGATCTGGGTAGACTGGCAACATTTTTCGAACATTCAGAGTAGCAACACTTTTTCGGACAAAAATGTTCTCCAGTGCTCTCCACAACACTGCTTAACTTCGTAAAATTCGCCGCGTTTGGTCAACAGATGGCGTCAGGGCCTGGCGCGAGTTTTACAGCCTGCTTTCAGAACTCTTTGGCCCGTTGGCAACGGATGATCTTGTGCTACCATGGCTACGAACCGTTCGGCCAATGAAAAGTCTCTCAGGCCAGCTTGGTTACCGGTTGCTCGGTGCTCTCATTGGTCGACTCTCTCAGCGCCATCTGTTGACCAAACGCGGCGAATTTTACGAAGTTAAGCAGTTGTGGAGAGCGGGTAAACCGAAGTGGGCGCGGTACACAACTGCGTAGGGAGTTTAGTGTAAACGCAGCTTCAAGGTTCTTTTTAAGGGCAGTAGAAGCAACTGACTGCCGAGATTAATCCCACTCTCAAAACTACTCAGTCGGCCTCTTTCAGAGCATCACTGCCGTCCTTCAAGAAATATTTCTATTTCACGTCCTTCAAGAAGAGATAATGATGTAAAACTATAGGGTGGATGCTTATGATGGAATGAGACAACCGTCTCGCTCTGTCCATTCTTAACACGTTCGCTTTAGATGTTCAGGAGTGCGGCACAACTCAATCAGAATAGAGATACGCGGGTGGGTGGAAAAGTGAAGTGGCCACATACTTCAACAAGAGATTGCTGTACCAGACACATAACNTCATCTTCAACCTTGTTATTGGACCAATGCTTACTAAGTGTTACTAAGTGTAACATTTGATTTTTCAGCCCCAGTTTTGTTGTGTCCACATGCACGCATATTTTTTTAAAAAGTCTGTTTTTTCGTCGGAGTACAATTCATGAGAAAATGTTTCTCATCTTCAACCTTGTTATTGGGGCAATGCTTACTAAGTGTTTCCTCTACTTTTAAGTTCCTCTATCTGCTCCTCTCAATCTTAAGGTCGTCTGCACTGATCCGAAGACGAGTCGTTAGGCTCCTTTTTAAATATTTTTAACATGTTCAATTTGGCCTGTACAGTTCGTATCAGCAGAAGAAATTGCTCGAGTGACACAGAAGATGCATCAGATTAAGCCCAGCAGAGATTCATCTGGTGGAATCCGGTGCAAACCCATATATACTTCATGTATAGTCCACAGATGGCAAATCTTTGACATGGTGGTTTATGTAACCCATAAACGTTATACATGATGTAAATATCATGGTCAAGAGCTAACTAAGGCTGAGTTCATCATCGGCGCGAGCAAATATTGACAGAATTATCCGATGGATCTCAGGGCAGAAAAACTACAAAGGAAAGTACAATGTACATGTTATTCTAAATAATGAATTAGCCTATCAGGACTGGTGCGATGATCCCTTACTGATTTTATCGTGTACAGGTTCTTTCCAGGGCCCGGTATTTGTCACCAACATGACGTTAGTGCAATCTTGGCGTTATCTCCATTTGTTAAGCCCATTGCAGATAACGCCATCTTAGAGACAACGCAAAAATAGCACAAACGGTGTTTTGAACAACCCAGCCCAGGCCTACATCTTGTGAAGGGCCAGTAATGCTCTGCTTTGGCCCTCCTTTGAATTCGATTGTGGGGTTTCCCTTTTCAAATAAACAGTATATATATATATATCTTGTGAAGGAGTTTATGTACAGGAAATTTTGGTATTCCTCTAGAAATGATGGTTGCCTATGTAGTGTATATTGGTGTACAAGTACATGTACATCACAATCCAAACTGTGTTGCCAAGAACATTGCCCCAAAATGCCGCATTCGCCTCATCGATGTATCATCCCAGAAGGACAATGAAACAGCCACTAATGTTCTGTACTCTTGAGGACATCACTCTTATCTATGGCCCCCAAATGACGTGCATGCCTCGTAAAGATGTCAGTTATTCTGCAAGGGAAAACATGACTGGCTGCTTCACTTATCTTATTTCAATCTGCTGCGCCTTTTGGGATCGTTGAGGGTCCTACGTACGGCATATATTCTGACTAGACAATTTCACGCGAAGGTGACATGAACTGAATGCAACCAGTCTACCGACACAAATGTTCTTACAAGAGATCAAGAAATCGCTACGTTAACGATAACACTAACGCTAAATGGGGGTTTACACCATTCAACTTGTTGATGAAGCTGTTGAAAGTTGAAGGGTGTTGAACGTTGTTGAAAGCTGTTGAACCGGCGTCTGATCCCCCTTTCAACACCTTTCAACAGGTCTTTCAACAGCTTTCAACAAGTTGCGAAAATAGATTCATGTTCCTATTTCTGGCAACATGTTGAAGCTGTTGAAAGACCGTGTTGAAAGTTGTTGAAAGGGGGTTTAGACGATTCAACAGCTTTCAACAACGTTCAACACCTTTCAACATTCAACACCTTTCAACAAATGTTGAACCGTGTAAACCCCCTTAACGCTACCTCTGACGTACAATTTGCATTGTAAACAAGAAAATATGCATTACTAGAATGCGAAAAAAAAGTCCCACCACAAATCCCATGTGCGGGTGTACAGGTCTGTTACCTAAGGGTGTGCGGGTGTATGGCGTCTGTAACCCAGGAGGGGCGGGGGGGGGGGGGGGNTCTGAGTTAATTTGAAAATTTGTTCTCATCTTAATTTCGTAACTCGTTCCGAGTTTCTGTAATTTGTTCTGGCACCTAGGAGCCACCGTACATATGAGCATGGAAGTATTATAAATACTTCATGATATGAGCGGTTAAATCCGCAAATAAATACCGGTACGTTACAAAATAACGACGTTGGGCGGCGCTGTAGTCGTTAGTTCCATCTCGATTCGTACCTGAGAAAGACGTTGGGCGGCGCTGTAGTCGTCAGTACCATCTCGAGTCGTACCTAAGAAAGACGTTGGGCGGCGCTGTGGTCGTAGAGGTGATCTGGAGTCGGAGCAAAATTCTTTTGTAAAATTTTGTAACGTCAGAACATCAGCTGCGCCTGCGAGACATTGCTGACTCATAATTACAACCAAACAAATTTGTGCAAGTGTCACTTCTTGGCGAGACTGACGCCGACACCAACATCATGGGCCAGTGCACGGGACAGGGTATCGAATTGAATACTTTCTCTTTAAATCAGAAGTTCTAAATGAGGCATAGTCTACCCTGTTACACGTTTTCCTGACAGGTTTTCGTGCTTCAGTGGTCATTGCATACCAACTGAATGTACGCCCGAAAGACTGGCATCATTGATAAACAATAATACATAAGGATTGCAAACATTAGGGGAAAAGGTTTCGATTTTTTGTCATCGTTTGATCCGTATCCTAGGGCTGTTAGCCGGTTTTAACAGTGGCCATATTGCGATCAGCCTCATGGACACAACATTCTGACAGGAATCATCCAGAAGGATTGATTCGACGTCGCTTCGATCATGTTTAGGGGTGGGGAATCGGACATGCGAGATATCGATATTGATTCTGTAGCACAAGTCAGTACTCATTGCGGAAAGGTTCTTTAGGTGCTTTAGTGTTAATGGAAG
This sequence comes from Notospermus geniculatus, assembly GCA_002633025.1. Classification (NCBI taxonomy): domain Eukaryota; kingdom Metazoa; phylum Nemertea; class Pilidiophora; order Heteronemertea; family Lineidae; genus Notospermus; species Notospermus geniculatus. The sequence continues at coordinate 421,271 of NMRB01000088.1, forward strand.
AAAAATATTGTGTTACCTAATATAAGGTTTCTCTACAAGTTCTTTGGTGTTAATGGACGGAAAATCCTGTGTATGTTACGTAAGGTTTTTCTATGGATTCTTTGCTGTTAGTGGAAGGCAAATCCTGCGTTATGTAAGCTTTTCTACGGGTTTTTTGGTGTTAATGGAAGGAAAATCCTGTGAATGTTACGTAAGGTTTTTCTATGGATTCTTTGGTGTTAATGGAAGGCAAATCCTGTGTTACGTAAGGTTCTTCTACGGGTTCTTTGGTGTTAATGGGAGGAAAATCCTGTGTTATTTAAGGTTTTCTACGGGATCTTTGGTGTTCGCGGAAAGGTTTTTCTGAGGCTGCTTTAGGTGTGTTAATGGTAGAAGTCCTGTGATATCAAGTATATAGGTTTTTCGAAGGGTTCTTTGCTGTTAATGGTACGAAAATCATGTGTTTACTTAATACCGGTATACCTTTCTGAAGGTTCTTTACGTGTTAATGGTAAGAAGACAATGTGTTATGTGAAGGTTTTTCATATGGTTCTTTTGCTCTTGATGGTAAGAAGATCATGTGTTAAAGCATACTTTTTTCTAAGGGTGCTTCGATGTTAATGGTAAGAAGGTATGTTATGCATAGTTTTTTCTATTGATTCTGTGGTACTGATGGTAAGACCCAATGTTGTGTAAATTTCTCTCGAGGCTCTTAGGTGTCATTGGTAAAAAATCTTGTTTTCTACCGACACCACACTAATCATCATGTTTTTTCCTCATTAGATCTATGCCGATTGTCTCAAAGAAAGGGAGCTTTCACAGGTCATATGTCCCTTATTATTTCTACGATACAAACAACAAATCGGCTATTGCTGATGATAAAGGAATGACATATTGAAAAAAAATATGAAAAAAGGAAAATTTACTTTAGAAACAATGAGATCATCCTCATTATTCTGGCAAAGTTCACGAACAAATAGCTCGCTTTGTCCTGGAATGTTCCAGACGTGCAAAGATAACACCTCCAAATGACAGCAAATATCATTAAGTCAAATGTAGATATATTTTTGTCTTTATAAGGGCTTTGATGTCATTCGTTCTCTCATGAATGTCAGTAACAGACAGGGCCTGAGGGAAAGGCAATGAGATCCTACAAGTATCTTCAGCTTGTTCCGGTAATAAGTATCAAGTCTACAACGAAAAAAAACCCACAGTTCAGACCAAAGGGCGTGACATGGATTTCTAACAATGCTATAACAGCGACAAACAGAACCGGCGGATTATAATCAGGAAAATCGGTTCCCCCAGGGAAATTCTACCGGAGGTATGCCATGTGTTGCCGCCCGGTCAAACACCGACGTACCAGTTATGTCTACGACACTAAAGGTTAGATCGGCGCTTGGGTGAAATCAATCAAACAGGGTAGATGTGCTTGAGGTGAAACGGAAACAACTTATAATGGTTTTAGAGATTGTCGCTGTCAACATTTTCTCTCGTCGAGAAAAAGGAAGCGTACTAAAGGATGATGTATGACCTGGGTGATTGGCAAAGGAAGTAAATTCCGTTCAGCGGGTTTGAGTAGTCTACAGATCGACGACTGTCCGAGTATGTAAAGGACATTGATGTTCTCAAAGAGAATTTAGCAAGGGGCAACAGCTCACTCGATCTGCATCTCGACAACTTACCCACTCTCAGACTGGAGCCACTTCGCAGAGAACGAATGGAGNGGGTTTGAGTAGTCTACAGATCGACGACTGTCCGAGTATGTAAAGGACACTGACGTCCTCAAGGGGAATTTAACAAGGGGCAACAGCCCACTCGATCTGCATCTGGAAAACTTACCCACTCTCAGACTGGAGCCACTTCGCAGAAAACGAATGGAACGAAATTCTATGTGCCAGAGAGACCCCAGAAAATACCCCCCCCCCCCCTTTCGAGAGAAGCGTGATCATCGTGCCTTATTGGACTTGTCAGTAGCTTACTCTAATCTTGGTCCTTGGGACTTGATCATGCGCCGTGCCAGTTGGAATGATGGATCCTTCTGATCAAGCAAAGTTTCGGCATGTTCAATTAGCATACCATTCAACTTAGAAACGCTCGGAATAATTGCACTTTCAAGCGGTTTTTGCCTTCGATTAGTCACAACCACGCTCGTGTGCTTGGCGACTACAGGAGCAACTTCCCGTCATGAATCACCTTGAATACCTTTCTAAACGAAGTCGGTTTTTTAACGTCATCATCGATCTCTGTGATATTCTAACGTCATCATCAATCTATGTGATTTTTAACGTCATCACTGATCTCTGTGATATTTTAACGTCATCATCGATCTCTGTGATATTCTCCGTCATCACTGATCTCTGTGATCAAGAAGATACCTGTGGAACCTGACTCTTCAGGGCGATGGTATTCCTTTCACCATTCACCGACTGGCGCCCAATCAATCTTACCTTGGAAGCTTCCACCAGTCAATGGCTTTGAGCCCCTAGCGCTGAATTACGATTACAGTAGGATCATGCATGCTATGTCATGTTTCCGGGTGACAGTCAGCATAGGAAATTATGTGTTCATGGTATTATTGCTAATTTTGCCTGACGCAGCTTAATTGATGAATATGGGAAGAGTTACAAGCAGTCGGTAGAGTTATGCACAGATGGATATACCCAGTGGGACATGGTCCAATTGAACAAATTGCTTGTGTCTTTACGCTCAGGCTACCATAGTTCTAGGCCATATCACTGGGTTTTAGCTTATCTGGGGCCATATTCACGAAGCCTTCGCAACTTAGCCTGTACGCAAATCTATTGTAAGGCAGTCAGTGAACAATAGGCCATGTGCAGCCAAACAGTTGACTTGCCTGCACGCAAGGTTGCGAAGGCTTCGTGAATATGGCCCCAGGTTAAGTCATGCAGCTTGTCTCATTCTTTAATCCCACTCATTCTTAAAACCTCAATTAAGGAAATCATGCGGCGAAATACATTACATCTCAGCGGTCTTTCATTGAATTTCAAACAATCTAGGACACTGGTAGGAAAAAAATGCCTTCACAGCCTAAATACGTGAAAAATAACTCCCACCAATGCTCTCATGCAACCCAATATACAGCGACAAGTGTGCATGGCGCAATCGACCGAGACTCATTACCCTCTATCCAATCATACTACAACCCCGGGACTACAACCCACTTTTTGTCGCTTGTACACGTATCCGAGTCTTCTGGCTGAAGATTGATCAAACATTTCATTAAAACTCGTCTTAAAAAGCAAGGGATATGTTACAGCGTCGCTTGCTCTTAAATCAATTGAAACGATGAAAAATACCAGTGGAAAAATATTAAATTGGGTTAAAAACTTACTTCTGAACCCCCCCCCCCCCTCCAAGACACACTCATGTCGCTCACCGGGTACCCGTGCGGCTTGGAGCTGCTATCGTTTATTTTCTTTTACTAAAATCATTTCAAGGCGTAACGCTCCCTGTCTTTTCAGATTTTCCTTTACCGTTATTGAGAAGGAAACCTTTTGTAGTGCCTTACGAAGTTTTTGATGGGAAAACTAGCTCGGGTTTTTCGAAACTCAGAAGACTTTCTCCTCTGAACGGCATATTTTACGTTCGGCGTAGGAAGAATCCTCTCATTGGTGATATGCCAAAGAAACTGACATCAAAGAATGCAACGGGAAGATGGTGCAGAAACTACGTCACGACAAATGTTAAGAAATGTCATTAAAAGGAAGAGAAGAGCATTCACAATGCTCTCTTTTGATGCCACATTGATGTAATATTATCTCTCGAATCATACTTTTATAAGTTCATGCACGTTACAAAGAAAACGTTCGAATTTTAACATCAAAGCTTGATAGGAATAGAGTACCCGCTCCAACGACATGTCTCTTTCGCGACTTAGCTTTTTACGTGCCCGATTCTGTACGGCGTACTCTGGATCGATCTAACCTATCACCACAATCTGCTGAAAGACTTTGACGATGCCCCTGATGATTAGTATGTTAAAAGTACATGTAACAGCTACCAGCAGGTCCCACTTTATTGGTCATGGCTCCAGACAAACACATACGTGTACACCAAATCTTTCAAGCTGAAGTGTGAAATGTGAAATGTGACGCTGAAGAGAAGGACAACGGCACAGAACACCAAAAATTTGTGCAGCGATTTGGTATCATTTTTCCATCTCTCAAAGAATGCCCACTTTGTAATGATGTCTAGGGACAATGATCTGATGTCAAAGTTACACCAACCCACTCTAATATCATATATTAGTCGAGATGGCCACTTTAGATAGAGTGGTCGTTGCATGATCCATCTTACTTATCCGTTAAAAATACATAAATGTGTTGCTGTGGGCGGTGTTGGGGTTTGTTCTGAATGTCAAGGGTTAGAACGGCACGGCAAATTTTGTTCATGTTATGTTCACATTCCATCCTCCCTGTTTTTCAAGCCAGATCTGACATTTCTTGTAGGCTGTCCACGGCATTCCAGGCATATCATGCTCGTTCTCTTTTCGTGATATAGACCAGACAGTGACAGCCAGAGGGATACAAAACTGGTCAATAGGAAGCCAAAGGCACTTAAAGTGTCAGCCCTTAATCCACTTGTTTTTATATATTGGTCACCCACATATTCCTCGGAGCGTATTTCATTATGTACAATGGGCAAGCGGGGAACGGGGAGAGTGATTTAGGTTGCCGAATTGTTTAACGGTTAAAAGTTTGGTCACCAGTGGTCCAATTTATCAGCTTCTTTCCTTCAGAACGTGACTACTTGCAGAATCAAGGTGAGATGGGTTGAAGCAGTAGGAAACAACTGGCACTGACTTCAGAGGAGTTCTTTCGCCCTTCCATGGCAAAAGGCAAAACCGTCATCTCGATCAGGTCCTCTGAAAGGGACCTGAATGCGCATGTCGCACTGACCATCCCTCGATATGCCCCCAAAGTAGTCCTGAAAGCAGATCACCGATTGGCTAGCTCGTTCGACGCCAATGGGGAACCCGCAGAACTAACACGCACTAGTGACGCCTATTGGTCATCCTTTGAGAATCGCGTGAACGATGCAGTTTCAGAGCGCGGGATCGATTCGAAACTGCGGTGAGAGAGGCTATCAGCCTCAGAACCGAGAATTGGAATGGTCCTTGATGTGCAAGATTCGGAATGGTCCAGATGAAAGCAGAGAACATTCCGTGCACATCAAGCGATCTGCTAAAGACAACCAAAGGTTTGGCCAACTTGACATGTGTCCTTCATCAGTATCCAAACTTCTACCACCTAGACTAAATTTCCGGTGACTTTATCTCCGTCTATTTCTCCCTTCACAATCTTGCGTGGAAGCTATAAAACCGTGACGGCCATCCAAATTGCTTGTTCATCAGCGTTCGCATTAATCAGAAGCTTTTAGCAAATTGAACACATTAAGATTATTAAATTGTGATAAGACTAGTGTTGGAAGAAATCCTTTTTCTTCGGCGGCTTTATAAAGTCTTTCTAATTGGTCGGCGTGATGTTACCTCTTAACGTAAAATGATGAAAAATGACAGCTGCAGCAAGTTATTTTCTGTGTAGCGTAAAAGTAAAAAGCTACCGTGGCTATTCTGGCCCCGAATCAGGAAATAGTAGTTTTTACAATGAGAGGCGTAAAGATTTTCGGAAAAAGTCTTTGGCATTACCGCGGTTATATTTGACCAAGACACCTGACTTCCAACACGGACCATCAGTTCACTTCCTCGATAAGTGCATTTAGTGTGCACGGCCATGTGTGCAAAATCCTATCAACTTCTTATAGCGGTATCCCATTTCTAAGACTACTATATTTCGGTGAAGTTCACCTAGTCACTCTTTCGTTAGAGGCGAGAATCTTATCAAATTCTCAAATCAATACTGGTTTTCCGTTGCAGGACGGAATGATTTCATTACCATCTCATCCACGGTGTGTTTTCCACCTGACAACACGGTCAACGGCCGGCTTACTCTATTATCAAATTTTCTGCCACTTCGCGAATATAACCAAGCTTGAAATAGAGGTTGGCAGCTTGTCACTTTCAGTTACCAATCATGAGGAACAAAGGAGAGAATGGTCTGCAATCAAATGGTAACATTTTCAGCCGAGATCAAGAGTGAATTTTGGCCACGCTGGGAGAGCTTCTGCGGTGAATGTTTGCCATGTTCTATCAGCGGAGGATTTTTTGTACCAATATTAAAATGGTTCTCCTTTCTCTTTGCAGTGCTATCAGCCCCAACAGTGAAACAAAATGTCGGCGAAAGGAAGGCCACAAATAAAGAGGTAGGTCGGCGTAATTTCCTCAAAGGAAAAGTGTACAACTTTCTGTTTGTTAGGCGCTGGTATCTTACTCACAAACCGGGCTCACAAAGTCTCTATAAGAACATAAGAAACGGTAAATTGATTAGTGTAGTTTCGCCTTCCAAGGGAGGAGCCGACTATACCGCAGTATTCTCAGTTGTACTTTTTCTTCACCCATTTTCATTCTGCTTGCTGAACCATTCCCAGTTCTCCCCATCCATTGCCAACTAATTGCGTACATCACACGCACCACAGCATCCAGGAATAGTGACGACTGTCCCGTGAAATTGATGGCGACCGTGGGATTATTGTACGGTACTCTCCGATTGCAAATATTTCTACCAAATTCTCATTCTGTTGTCATCAGCTCTGGTTAGACAGAGCGTGGTTTTAAAGAAGAGATAAGATTCTATCTCTCTTTTACTAGAAAGGTACAGACACAAGCACTGAACGTCCTTCGAAAATATTTGCGAACCCTACTCAAGGAACCCATGGCTACCGTTTTCGGTCATCAGTGCAATGTTCCCATAAGCCGCTTAGAATAGGAAATTGGCCGAGGAAATGAAAAATATCGGCAAAACACGCTGAAGAACGGCAACCATTTAAAACATCGTCTGTCTAGTTCTAATTGCCTGGTGATAACCCGAGGCTAGCCAATCCCGTACATTTCATATCACTCGAGGCAGCCCGTGTTGCTCGGGAAATAAAACGCTTGAACAATGTTCAACGAGAGCAGAATATTCAGTCGTAGAACGGCGAACGAAATCTTTTAGTTTCATGAGTGCATGATGGTGAAGGTGATTGCTAACTGCTCAGGGATGCCTTCAGGGACCATTCTCCCACAGCAGGGCTTTGGTTTCGCTCCTCTTCGTCGCTGTGCTTGGATGACGAGGAGCGAGGTAAAATGCTGTTGGAGGATGTTAGGGACCATTGCATGATGGATTGACTATATGAACCGATGGTTCAATGGCTTTTACAGTACGAATATTTATCTCATAGGATATGTGAGGTAAAACTATTACCCCAGACTCGCTTGCAACATCGCTAACTGAACAGGCGAATGTCTTTAGGGACCGCTGCATGATTGATTGACTATGGAACGACGGTTCGCTGCTTTTAAACCACAAATTCATCTCATATTCATGTATGCGAGCAACCTGAACAACAGGGCACAAGCCTCCAAAAAACCTGGTGACGTTGCGTCGGTTTGTGACCCTGACGAACAACAGTCAAATCCGCCAGATAGAGCCACACTCACGTCCATTGCTTTCTGTCACGTTTTGAACCCGTTGCATTTATTAAAGAACAACATGCAGTTCTGTTTAGGTGGTAATATGTTTACCATCAATGCTGGTGCATGATATGTTAGAGACAGTGTGATTCCTTTATCACGAAAGGTCGACATCGATCGGGTCGAATTTCACGATACTCAGCTCCTGTAAACGATCCATGAGCATCAAATTCACTTGTGCTGGTTGGCATCGTGATTGCTGAGTAAGACCATGTAATAAAACGGACATGACGGAAGCAGCAAACTGCGCAGTACTCTCCATTTTGTGCATCGTTTTAGGTAAATATCTAAATTCTTGACATGAGAGACGCCATATTGAGCTTCCACCTCTCTGCTAGCTCCACCTATTGCTCGAAATCATGATACCTGCGGTTCAGGATGCCCACTGGCATGACTGGCCATACACATTACCGTACGTGTGTGCAGAATTCACACCGAAATTGCTTGCCATCTTTCAGTGCTGGCAAACCGTGCGTTCTGCAAGTAATAATAGGGAGGTTTAGAAATCAAACGATAAACGTACTCTAGACAACGTTATTTTTCACACTACACATTGTCCAGATTTTATATAGCATTTTCGGTACAAAAATTACGTTGTCGTTACCGTTTACGTTTATCGTTTGATTTCTAAACCTCTCTACTGGGGCCTACACTTGAACACGGCCAATATCAGAGTGCCCGCGGACAGACGATCGAGCGAAGGAAGCAGAGATAATCGATTTGGGTGCAGAAGACTCTTCATAACATATCTGATGCCATTACACCAAATATGCGTGCCTACTCATGTGATGAAACCAACCCCTGAGAGCGATCGAATCTAAAGAAAACACCATCACAACATCATCCGGTGTTGATCGAAGTCGCAAGGAGATCGACTCGACAATGAAGGATGGTACACTGGCGGCGTTTCGTCTCCTGGTCGTTCAGCGCTTTCGGTGTTTGCCAATGCTTTCACGTCTCCCTGCTGTTTACTCGATGCTGCCTTCTGTATGCCGATGATCAAGAATTAAGACGGCAGCCAAATTTTTGCAGCACTGTAAGCTGTGAGTTGCTGTGGTCCTCAGGTCGGAGAATAATGTTTCCTTTGCGCTACATTAACGGCAGTGCACTTGAAAAACCGATGGTATGATTTAAGATCAAAAACATCCACGGGGAACGAACTCAGCAGAGCGGGCTGAATTAGTGAATAACAAAAGTTTTACGGATGGGTTACTGCCAGTTGGTGAAGTAACTAGCGTTTAGTGACCGCCACTGCGGAAGTTCTCCGTATTGGACAGAACAAGAATCCCGGTCAGCAGCGATATTACTTGATTCACAGTTTAGAGGTATGATCGATTTTGGTGGCGCACCAACTTCCAATATGGCCGCCAAGTGGCCATCTTGGATTTGGCATTCTGCTATAACTTGGGAACCGCTTGATCAATCAACTTCATATTTTAGAGGAATGTGGTGGGACAACAATCCAATAGGTTTCTGTTAAATATACGAGGCATTCGGGTGATAAATTGAGAGCATGCAAAAGATTTCAAAGTACCGAAAGAGCATCGTTTAAATTCGATAATGAGGAAAATTGGTGATACACTTCACCATAAAACATGACAGTGTTAGTAATTTGACGAAATTACTGTTGCCTCATTCCTTTAATTGCTATTCGTCGACTTAGCGGTTGTAAAAACTGCTGGATAACTCACGGGAGATTTGAAGCATTTTCTAAGCAATTTCTCCAATTAATTCTAATGTTTTTCATCCGGAGCGGAAACTATTTGAATCCATATTCAGCGACGAGGAAATTCACTTGGGTATGAATCGAGCGATTAACTATACTTTGAAGAAGATTACCTGACAGGAAATTGGGCAATAGGGAAATAAAATTTTCCACGGAGATCTATAGTTTTCTCAAGAATATAGCAAGTTATTTTCTTGCAAGATACGAAATGAACATCCCGCCCGAATTCTGCTTCAGCTGAATTCTGCTTCAACAGACGTCGGGAGCAATTTGCTTCGCAAGATCTTTCAGTTCGTCGAGTAAAAGACACAGGGCATCTCCGCCAAAATTGTGATAACCATCGCATGTGTGAGTAGAGTGAAATTCACTCATTTGGAGTGAGCCAGGGACCACTCCATGAAGTCACTCCATTCGAGTGAAAGGCTGCACTCATGTATTGGCATTAGAAGCAACAAAAATACAACCAGACCTATTGTCTCTGTCAAAATTCAAAAATAATGAGAAAGACAATAGGTCTGGTAGTATTTTTGTTGCTTCTAATGCCAACAGTGGAGCCTTTCACTAGTCTAATGGAGTGACTTCATGGAGTGGTCCCTGGCTCACTCCAAATGAGTGAATTTCACTCTTCAACATTAAGAGAGAGTAGATGAAGAGAAGCGAGGTAAAAAACCTGCTTAGGGAGGATGCCTGTAGCCGTTGCTTGCCAACGACAAAAACACTAACTGAATACGCACTCCCCACCAACCGGGAACCACTCCTGGGGATGATAAGGCGATCGTATTCCTTGACGTGTCCTCTAATTCAACCTCTCCAGACAGAATGATCTTATTGTTGTCATCATTAGCGTTATTCAGTACCACATGTTGTGTAGTAACAGACAACAAATGGATCTAACAGCGTTAAGTCATCGTACTCTCTGTATCGTTGGGGTTACATCCGGATGGCCCCAGCGGGCACCCGCTGGCAGGAACTTTTCTTGACTTCAGAAACAAAAGCATTTGTTATGATGACAATTAAGCTTCAACGGGGTGCAAACGAAGAATATCGTGTTTGTTACATCTTAAAGTGCCACAGTAGGCATGAGGTGACTCTATCCCTCCCCACCTTGATAAGACTGGTGTCCTGTCCAACCTATATATGAATAGCAAGTGGTAACACCGAGGCTGGACTGATACCATGTCGAAACATCTAAGTTGACAAAAATTGCCGCCATCCGTTTCACCACTTGGGAAGATCAACGCGCTGTTATAGCTTGGCTAACCCTTCATCTGATAAGGTAACATGCTTCAACTCATTCTTTTATGTGTAACAACAGTCTCAATGCCATTGGTAACTTAGATCATTCAGATAGGTAGATTTGAACAGTCTTGAGTATGCATCACAAGGTCATGATCAACCTCGCCACCATGAAGTGCTGTGGTATACGGTGTAGCCTACATTGACCGCGTCTGTAGACCTAACCGAGAATGCCTAGAGGTCAAAGGTTACGTCAGCCGTCGCGAGATACAAAACCTAACGCATAAAGTCGTGCTTTAATGACGTTAACACTGCCCCATCAGAAGACACGGCATGAAAAACCAACGTGAGTTACAAGTAGATTCCTACAAGTCGTTCATGATTGGTCCGAGATGATTAGAATTCTGTAATTCTGTAGTTCATTCGAAAATGTTACATCGATTCCTACTTTCATATCAAGAAAATAAGAGCTCAGCGGCGAGAACATCGTCGACTGTCACTGAGCAGAGAGGTAATTCCATTACCTATTGTTCATCCTTCAGGAAGCGCTTTTTCCCTGCTTATAACAAAACATAACTTTCCATTTACTCAGACTCCACCTGACGCCACGCTGCCTATTCAGGCAAAGAAGATTAGTCTCCAACAAAAATGAATCCATCCACACGAAATTATTAATATTCTTTAAAGTTTGTTGCTGAACTCACCAGTGGTTTTTACTACTTGAGTTTAAAAAGACCGCCGCCATAGTTGGCAGACGTAAAAAGCTGTTTGCGCTTATTTAGAGGTGAAGGAACATCCCCGAGGTATGGTGGGAAAATAATTTCTTAGCTTGCAGGTCACGAAAGGTTGGCCTTGGCCACCTCGAGAGGGGCACTCTGTTGATTTTTCATATGATAAATTCAAGCCTCCATGAATTTTTGATGACAATCCCTCCATTGATGGTGAACCTGTCGCGTTGCTGAAGCACAATAACAAAATAATGGAATTTGTATTACACTGTCAGGGTGAGCCAAAGGTGATCGATCATCCTACATTGACGTTACTAGCAATTCTGTATCGGTGTTCGGGTAGCGAACTGATACGGCTAACAATAACAACTAAAATGTGCTATGGGCGTGTAACAAGCTATCTCATTAGTAGATTACAAGGTTAGCAAAGATAAAAATCAGATACACGGGCATCATACTCCTAATTGGCGGGTCGTGTTGTGGCTTATCCTCACTCCGCGTCAAATGGTGCCCAGTTTCGACGTTGCCGATGATGAGAAACCGCCATCTTGAACAGATACTTTCACGAATCTTGGGTGACCCAGTGTTGCTTTTTGAGACACATCTTGCGATATACGGCAAGGGGTTGACATCCATTCTCATGAAATACAACCTTTCAAACGCGAAGAAATGTACCGTACTTGGTTTGTGACAGCCCACGATGTCGGTCTACGTCAGTATAAGACTAAATGTTTCCAAATTCTTTGATATATTGTAGGCTGCCAACCTAGAAGAAGAGTTACACAAACAGGCCGGTGAGGGCAAGAAAGATACACCTGAGACCAGCGAGCCTTCTCCCGGCCATAAACCCCGCGGCGCACTCGGCCAACTAATGGAAGCTGCAGCCGAGGAGGAGGAAAGCGCTGAAGAGAAAGGTGCGACAACAACAACGGAGGATGATGCAAAGCTGCAGAATGTGATATACAGTATTTATAACAATCCCGAGGTCTTAAAGGCATTACTTAGAGGTGAGTAATTCGGTTTTATTTCCATCACACTTAATATTCCTTCCCAACGTTCTTCCTTGTTCGATGCCTATTTTTCTTCCTTTTGTTTGCTTTTCGTTCCTTCTTTCTCACACTCAGAACTTAATTCAAAAACGAATGAAAACTAAATTTGAAAAACTCCTGACAAATGCTTTGTTATTTGCTTAGCGTTAAAGTGCTTTGTCACTCGCTTGGGGTTGATCACACGATCTGAGTTTTAAAGTTCAAAGGTACGCCAAGTCAATTAATATCCAGTCAAGAACACGACGCAAAGAAATCATTCTAAATTTCCTAAAAATTAATAAAAACATCACATTCGACGTTTCTTTGCTTTGATTTCGAGCTTTTGCAGAACTTAATAATCATCTCATCATATCCCAAAACATCGCCGCGTCCTTTCAAGTCACTAGCAGATCAGTCAGCTGTCAATGTAACGTGAACGTAACATTCTAATATCCCTTCATTCACCTGGCAAAGCAATGTCACGATATTGTTGCGTTTTGTACGTCACCTACAATGTACATGTAAGTCTATAACCACTTTAATTCGACAACTCCGGGTTTCGTTCTGGCCGTTCAGCTTTGAATCAGCAGTTGGCATTATAGGAGGATTAGGAAGATGAGTTCGGCTTTAACGCTGTTGGCATGAGATGAAGATCTAGTCAGTCTCCCATGTCATTATCTACTCTCACAAAATCATTTTCTTTCTTGTTTCAGCCGGTGAAACAAAAGATACGAATAAGGTAAGGCCTGGCAACTAGGTAATGAAGAATGTAGGCGTGTGAGAAGAATAGGCCGACATATACCGTGTTTTCCAATCTGAGGTGTCACAAGGCCAAACCCACTTGTAACTTTGACCCACTCTGACTTTCATTGCCTTTCTGATTACAGGAAGTGTTGCCTCCAAAGACACGTAAGTATTCTATAAGTATCCACACCCTCTCAACCATTTTTACCAATGAAAGGGGCTTGTCACGTGGCCCTCCTCTGACCTCCGATTTGAGGGGCTTCAGCGCAGAATGGTGGTCAGCAAGCTTTAATGTTGGCCGACGGCGGAAAGAAACGGAAATAGAAATAGAAGTGACCGCTCCCATGTTATCATCATTTTCACCGTTCGCTGTCTCTTTCCTTAAATATCATTCACCACCACAACAGTCATCGACTCATTTGCCAGCGGAATTCGTGGGCCATATTCATTGTTCGTAACCCGGGGCAATATCCATTAAATCTATGTTAACGGTCACCCATTTTGCTGAAAGCACCTGTTTTTACACTTCATGATGAACAGTCACATTTGTAATCTAGCAATGGCCACTCTGTCTCCCGTTGATGCCTTCGCTTTTATTTGCCCTCGTGGACTGAATTTTCGCACAAAATGACCATTGAGTTTCATCGATTGCGTTCGAACTGCGAAAAAAATCGAATTACTCATTCGCCCGTGGGCGTCACGGACGAGGTCTCCACTTCCGTTGAAACTCAAACGACAGTGAAATTGCAGCTCTGCTGTTGTTCTGTGACACATCCAAACGATTTTTTTTCAGCAAATGGCCTAAAACGAAATAGCGACGACGATGACGAACCATTGCGGAGTAATATCATTAAAAAAGACGGTGACGACCTCTACGAACCGATGATCGCATCGAAGAAAATAATGTCCGACATGCCAATAATGCTCCAGAACAAATATGGCGACGTATATGGTGAAAACGTAAGAGATTTCCTGCACTGCACTTGCCCTTAAAGTTGTACTTTTGTGCGAAATGAATAGTAGGCCTACGTAGAATGTAGGCCTACATACGTGTACACATTATGGCATCATATCCTTCTTTTCGACACTTTTGCCCGGTGAAACATTGCTAGCATGTGCATGCACGATGCACACCATATTCTAGTTATACTTACAGTGCATTCCACGAAGATTCAGGGTAACTCTATAGTGCGTCTAATGACGTGACAGCACCCAGTTATGTTAATAATAAATAAATAAATATTCAGTAACAACTTTCCGGTGATTTTCACAATGTACACGTTCTGTCAAACATTGATATGAATATGGAAGAGAAAAAAGGTTCACCCTCCGTCACAAATCTTCTTTTTTCAGGAAATATTTGACGAAGATGGCGATGTGGATGACGACAAAGGTAGGTTCAGCTTCGAGGTTTCTTTGGTCCAATTTTTATATCAGCGTGCACAGAAAATGGCGTGACTTCCCTCTGCACACCATACGGTTTTTTCGCCGGAATGATCTGACAGTGAAGGGCGTAATTGGAGTGCCTGGTGTTCTCTCACAGTGAAAGTAATTTGGTTCCTGTAGGCTACAAAGCCTCCGAATGCTGATCCGCGAGTTGACTGTTTGCAAGTTATTAAGACGGCGGACGAAAAGGGAAAAATAATCATGAGTGGGTACGTAACGTCTGCACAGGTTCCGTAAATACGAGCGCATGCCGCACTTTTCCTAAAGTTGCAAAATGAAAGTGGTAAATTTCCGTTTCAGAAACGGGCGACTACCCCGGGGAGCCCCTTACAGCTGATGAAGAAGCAGCATTGGAAGCGATGGAGGATGCGAACGGCATTAAAACAGATGACGAACAGGTAAAAGTGGATCGGTCGTCCTTTTGTCCCCGTGTGTGTCGTCGCCAGTTTGAGATGGCAGCACTGTTAGTACATGTAGGCCCTAATGGATTTCGTCAACCACCCGAGGCGTTATCGAGAAGGGAGATTATGGTAATTGTTTCTATTTTTAGAGTAACGAATCACCAGACGACGAGGAACAAGAGGAAGATGTCGACGAAGATGAGGAGCCGGATGATGAAAGCACAACAACGAAACGGAGCGCGCAATAAACTTAATTCCAAAAACTGTAGATAGGCGTTATGCAAATTCTTCTTTTTGATCGCTTTTGTTGAAGTCAAATTAATGTTGCTTTGAAAATATTGCCAGATACTGTAGTTACTCGCAGTGGCCGTGTATGTGAATCACCATATCACTGGACTTCTTTATCATTATTTTTGTATTTCGGTATTAAAGAGGAATGTACCACTCGTGACTAAACTGTGGAACTGTCTTCGTCATCTAAGAGCGGTCAGTTGCTCCTGCAGGTGAGAGCTTTTCTCGGCTGTCTGTGGGCAACTCAACCATACTATGAGGAAGGTAGGCAGTGGTTTGTATCATTGCTCTCGGGGTATATTCCTCTGGAAACCAACAATGATGAATCACATATTGATGACAGCCGAGAAAACTCTCACGTGGAGGAGCGCCATAAATTTAAAGATAATGTATCACGACTTCATTGTTTACATTCATTGTTTGTAAACATGGATGTTTACATTATGTTATTTTCGACTTTTGGAACATGCCAACCCATGAAATTCAATACTTTCGGGATGAAAAGAATTTCTAGAGGGGCATGCCACCAACGAATCACTCATAAGACAAAGAAAGACTGGACATAAACAAACAAAATGTAAACAAACAATGATTTTCGTGGCCCGCGAAAATATCCGTGATACATTATCTTTAAGGTCACGTGGTTTCGATTCAGTACAACTCACTTCTAAGAAACGTTAAAAAATGTGATTGGAGGTGGATGATTTTCAGTATTCGCACTTCCTTCCTACTCGAAAATGGCTGGTGAAGCAGGGAACAGGCCATGTTTTTTATCGGTGTAGTCCGTCACAATACAGTATCTCTGTTTGCTTCGTTGTCGTTCTCGGATCCCATCGACATAATCAACGAAATCGCTTCATGCCCCCGCTGACTTTCTTTGAAAGCGCCATGTTGTGACGTCATGACTACATGTATATTACAGGCCATATCGAAGCATTAAAAGGAAAATCACTGTTTAAAAAACACTATTTATCACTTGAACATTCCAAGGTGTTGAAAAAGGACCGATGTCGCAAAATGTTGGTAGGTGCCAACCCCTTTCGCATGCCCAGCTTGACTACTTCCAGTCGTCAATATTCTAACGGCTCTGCTGTGAGGTGCGTGTCAGGCGGTAGAGAGGAAATGACGTCAGATCCTGTCATACGCAGTATGCGTGGAGACCTAAAAGTATACCGTCTAGCGAACATCTACTGGATACTAAGATATCATTTCGGTACTTATCATCTACTCCCTATAAAGAACAGAAAGTTATTCGAAAAATGCAAAATGCACAAAGTTATTTAATCAATTGATCAAAGAGACTTTTATGAACAGCATTGAATTAATCATATCTGATGTTGCCTTTTGTACATACATTTCCAGTTCCTATTTGGTTCTAAAATTCTCCCGGGCAGATTTACAATGAACTACACTGTACATGTAATTTCCTTTCTATCTGTTAATATATCATTCTTTCATAATTAATTGTCTCCATTTCATTATCTTTGGTACAGATCCTTACTTCATCATCAACAATAAATCATTACAGCTTAAACTTTCCATACTATAGGCGTCAAAAGAGAATCACATCTCACTGATTTCCGATTCATCGGAGGACGCTCTGGGCTACCGATGGATGTAGGGTAACTGTCCTTGGTACCATCACCAATATCCGAGGAGAGGACAGCCGATCCCACTTTTTCGTATAGACCCATATTTTCGATGGTTTCACCCTGGCAGATATCATCCGTCTTACGGAAGCAAAGTTCGTTGCTGGGGTCAATGTCCTTCTTAGTCAAAGGCCCTCTAGTCCAAAATGTAAACATTACGGTTTGTTTATTTACATGGTTGATCATAATAGTTATTCTCCTTCGGACAGGTGGCAGCACCGTGTATACCAAAACGAAACAAAATAACAAAAAACATATGTTATCTATTTTCAATATCTATCATGATAAATATTCTTGTAGCTGAAATAGATTTATGATTTAACGCTCAAAAACAAACAAAAAGTTGTGAAACGCGATTTTAAATCTGATTTGTTAGTACCAAAAGTTGACAATAGGTGGCAACACCGGTTTGGTCAGCCCCGCCCACTTTCGAACTAGAGGGCCTTTAAGGCAAACACACGTGATGGACGAGCCTTTTTGACATTCGGTAACTTTCTGAATCGCTTTTCCTGCGACTTCGGAAAACTACTCGAACGTGGACGGAACCCGCCTCGAGTTATATTGACCGCGGGTTTGCCTCTTTGCTCTGCCTTTCTCGGAGATTTTTTCTTCGACGATGGTTGGCTCTCAGACCGAGTGCGATCCATTTGTTGAGAAAAGCTGACCTTCCGCAACACCTTCGCCTCCGATTCCAGTTGGGGCAGGTTTAGCCTGTGACCATCTGCTGTGGAAACTTCATCGGAAACTGTTGTGGCAAAGTCAGTCATCCATTCCGGAAGACATCTTGTGACACTCGAGTTGCCATTGTCAACTTCGGTCAGTTTGGCCGCCACCGGGTTGAAATCTTCCGGTGTGGCATGTATGGTTTGCTCCACATTCTCGAACATAATTAATACTGTCTGTTGACACACGCCGACCTTCGGTGTTACTTCTGTTGGGCCTGCATCTTGGGGCAGCCCAGCGTTTGAAACTTCACTGTCCACACACGACATCTTATTAGGGACTTCTTTGCTAGACAACTCGACTCTGCCTGGGCGTATACTCTTCGATGATGTCGAGCTGAGGGAGCGAGATCCAGACTCGGTTTGTTGGATTTCTCTGGCGTCAGCGAACATCTCCGGCGCCACCGATAGTTCAGGTTTAGAAGCAACCTGGGATGAATTCCTCCGACTCTCCTTTTGGTCACACCTGTCAGATCTTCCCATCCTGGATGCTGTGTCAGAACGAAGAAGGCACTCGCTCTGTTGGCTGCCGCTAACGCCAGATGCCTTCACTGTAGTGGTAAGTCGAGGTAGGTTGACATGGACATCGCTGCCATCTGCCCAAGAATGTTCCTTTCGAAGTAGCCCAGACATGCCAGAGCGTTCAGCGTCAGATCTAAACCCAGCTGTCACGGTGGGCGCTTCGACGTTTTCAGCAGAGAAACCTCCTAAGTTGTCTGTTGTTTCTCTTTGAGGTGACCTTCGTCCGTTGAACTTTACCAGTGTTGGGAGACTGCTGAAGGTCGTACATCTCTGCCTCGACTTCGTCGTTTCATTTGTCATTGACGACGAACTTTGCTTCCTTTCGAACACTGGCGAGCAGCAGCGGGTTGGTCGTCGCAGTGCCGATTTCTGAGTCGGCGTTTTCTCCGAGATTACCGGATCGTGATGTGCAAGATCAGAGACGTTTATCTGGTCCGTGTGGTTGACTCTTTGGACGTCGCCGGTGGAAAGAGCTTTCATTTTAAAAGTTACATGTTGAAGAGCTACCGATGTCGACGAGGCCGGCTCCCCAGTCATCGCCGGCTTTTGATCCAGAACACTTGTTTTTGTTTCCTCCACAAGACCAGTTTTGATCGGCTGGACGTCCTTCAACCTATTGTATCGACGAATCGCTTGCGTTTTCTTTTCGATGAGAACGAATAATTTGGCATCGTCGAATTGGTTTGTGCCCGGTATGAGAAGAGCAGGATGTGGCACCCGAGCTACGTGGTAGTGATCGGTGATATTCACCTTCCCAGGTAGATGCAATACATCTTGTAAGGAGCGATATACCATACTTCTCGTGCGAATACGTTGGGAATGGAAGGCGGGTAACAATGGCGATATGTCGTCTGCCAGTTTGGAAGAAGTTCCATCATCGACCTCAGTAAGAACGATGTTTGGCAAACCTATTTTATAATCCGGATCATCCCAAACAGACACTTCTTTAGCGAGCCTTTCCTTGCGACTTGCTGCACGAGACAAACGGGTAGAGAGATGATCTCTTCGACTATTCGATCTTAAACTAGTATCACTCCGACTCACCAATGACTCCACATCAATCGCAAGTTTCTTCATACGCCGGCATAGCTGCTGACGCTCACGTTTCATGCGTAGTTCCATCATCTTCCTTTCGGCATCAATTGATCTTTTCGTCAGTGAAAGTTTTCTCTCCAAAGGAGCATTTTGTCTCGCCGCTGTTGCCATGACCAGCGTCTCCGTAACAAAGTGGGATGTTTCATCGCGTAGCTGAATGCGACCCATCGTCAATTCTTCGTGTTCCCAAAATATGATGACGTATTTCACGCTGTTTATGACGTATTCCTCATCAAGCCTTCGAAAGCATCGAATTTTAATGGCAGAGTAGGCCAATTTCAGGAACTGTATTTCTCACAATGTCCACAGATAATCCCGACCGTGTCGACGAAGGAAACGAATTGCCGAGCATTCCACACGGACAAAGAATGCTTGGAACCACAGAATACGAATTGCACAGCGTTGCTCACCGTGATAACGAAACACTCTTGTGAAATAACGTTCACCTCGACTGACTCGTCAACATTCTCCTGACTGTTCAAAGCATTCCTGGTTCCTGGTTTTCTGTCAGACGAGACCTCAACCTTTCTGATCCCAATCTCAGTCCCAACTGAATGTGCTTTACAAGAAGAGGGCCGAAGAACTAGTGTTTGGGGGTTGCGTCTTTAATTCGCGTTTCTGTTTCTCAGAAGTGTGCTTGTTTCATGCCAGCTTTGCTTAGAACAACAAACCTCCTTATATTACGGAGCAATATATAACATTTCAAACTGGTTTAATAATGCTAATTGGCGGTAGACTTAATCGGTAGGTCTATTATAATACCACAGCCTTGCTGTGCTTTATTCACTGTAGTTGACTAATGATGAATTAACCCATGCAAGAACTAGCGGGGAGTCGCCCCGAATTCAACTTGTTCGCGGGGATAGCAAACATGTCCGAAATTAAGAAGCACACATGCCAAGGGGAATAATAAACAGTGACACGACTAATTAACTTGTAACTACATGTAATTGTTTACATGCTACATTGCAAATAATTCACTCCGGGAGTTATCTGAACACCATGCCATGGTAACCAATATTGTCCTCGTTGTTTTGCTAGGACTTTATTTTGGTTGACTAGGATATTTCTTTTGAGACAGTTTTTCTCAACTGATTTCTGTCATTTGATAAAGGAAGTCCATTGCCCAATCGAGCGAAATCGTCCAATCCAACGTACATGCATGTATTTAACATTGAACCAAAGGTCAAAATATACCACGCAAGTCCTGCTTTTTACGAACTTTTCGCATGCAATGTGATTATGATGTGTGCATGGTTATAACCATTACATATTCGAGTTTTCATCCTTCAGAAATAGAGGGCGCAGGGAGGCGGCGATTGATTTCCCCTTCTCTTTGAAAACAGCCACGTAACCAATATGGCCGACAATGAACGCAGCGATCATGGCTGCGCTGCCGCCAAATATGACGTAGATAAAGCAGTACGGATCGTCATCAATGAGATGACCAATCAGATTAGCGAAAGCCATGTCACCTGCTGCCCAACACAAATAGGACGTGTATATGATGTAGGAATCGTCTCCCAGGACGTGCTTCACCCAGGAAACAAGGCATGCCGACTTGGCGGACAGGCCAAGACCAATCAAACCACAACCGACACAGAACAGCACGAAATTTTTCTCACAGGCCATCAACACGGCGCCACCTGCAATATTGCAGAAGACTAGGATAAGAAACGGAACGGATGGCCCGCATTTCTTCTGAATAGATCTGCCGAAAATCGCCCATATTGCATGAGAAGCTGTGAACGTTGTCACGGCGATCACCCCGTTTACTTTCGTGAGCTCCATGTGGACAGCCAAGAATGTCTTCAGGTAACTCTCCGCCAGGCTGAATTTCTGACCGTCGCCGACCAGTTGTACGCATGCGCCGATCACAACGAAGAAACAGACGACCGCTTTCGACGACCGTTTCGCATCTTCCTCCCCACTGCTGCATGTGTCATCATCGTCACTCACCGGCTGGGGCATCTGTAAGGTGTCTTGCCCAAGGCAACAAACAGTTATTGAAATTATAGTCCCACTTAATGCTACAATGCCGCTGACAATGGCCAACAATGTGAATAAGTTCCACTGCACCTCTGCCGCGATGTCTTTGGCAGTCGTAATATTCACCATCCCCGAAGTCTCGAACCCTGGTGAGTTGAAGTTGACGGAGCCGTTGGTGTCGCCCTCTAGTGTTCGGTTCAAGTAGTAGTCGGTTGTGAATGGGTAGGAAACTCCTGAGCTGACGACGTAACCAATGTACCCGCACGCAGTAATCAGGTAGAGAGCAGAGGATTTCTTTTGTTTCCACAGAGCTGTCATGCACATCGTCCCGACTGAAAAATGGAATGAACATATTTGGCGCAATTTTAGGACGGATGGTCTTCGCTGTTTTTCTTTCGTTTAATATAGGCACAAGGAAGGTTCACGTTGTCCACCAGACGCATGAGCGAATCGGGAAAACTATCCAGGGAAACAAAAATGGCGCCCGATGGGCTTCTGGAAATATAGCTATATGTATAGTTTATGCAACTCTGTGGCCAGCACTCCAGCAAATGTAGGCCTACATCATTATTGAGCAATACATGTACATGTTTTAAAAACATCACATGGGCGGTGGTCTTTTCCTACCTGAATAGATCGAGACATACGAAATCCCGATCACAAAAAAGGCGGCAACCAAACAGATGATGTTCCGGCAGAAAGGCAGGGCAATGAAAGAGCCGGCGAACAACCACGACATGATCAGGACATGGATATGCAAGCACGACTGACTGCAGCCAGTAATGGCGATACCGATCAGCAAACCCATAGCCTTGGCGGTGAAGATCCAGGCGGTATGCGATGAGGTGGTGCCGGACAGCAACTGCAAGTCCAGCAGGATCATACCGATTACCACAGTAGAAGCTCCCTGAAGAGACAAAAAGGAGACGTTTAAAGGACAAGGTTATGTTTGATATAATTATCTAAGTACAGTACATGCCTTTTTGTAGCGTCTTCAGAACACGTTCTCTGCGTGACAGACACAACCCGCTCACACGGGAAGGCACCAGCGTAGTCCGTTGGCCTAGCGATTAACCCTTGATGATTCAAGATGGGGTAGCCAAGCGAGTTTGCATGTTTTCTCTAATTACCGTTCCCAAATTCGCCAGACCAAACATAGCCGTGAGGAACCATTTCCTCGCTTTCGTCTTGTCTTCCTTCGTCAAGTCCCCCGAGGACGAGGAAGCGGATTCAATCAAATTCACGTCCATCTCCCTTGCCGAGGGTACGGTACCGTATTTATGGGATCTGGACCTCTTATGATGCTTCTTGCCTGAAAAATGAATTACTGGTTCTACATGAAGAATAGGTCTACACGATACTACATGTCGTCCGAAAAAGGATGCAGATGGAGCGAAATATACGGTGCCGGTAAGTTCACTTTACCTCTTTACCTCTTTAACCTTTTGGGTTAATATAAAGTCAGTATATCGAATTTGGGGTAAACGTAGGTAGGCAGAACATACAGCGAGAAACGACAAAAAATGTACAGAGCACGCGCCAATGTGTTCAACATACCCTTCTTGTTGGCCATGGTCCTTGTCAGCTCTACGTTTACCAATGATATAAAAGGTTTATGGTGGATGGTCACATTCAGTGCGACGACCGCACCAAGTAGGGCCTATTACCCATTGTTCGATGTTCATTGAAGACGGTTCATTGGATAGACAAGGGGCGTGAATGGCTGATTTATTTTACTTAGTACGAAGAAAACCTTGGCTGGGGCCTATAATTGGTCCGAAATCGATCCTATGTGGATTTTACCCAAAAACTGACTGAAGGCCGGTGTAGTAGAATATAATGTCCCCCGATATGTGATGTCCCGCAACAATAGATTACGGACTAACCGGCACCATTGAATTGGACTCTAGAGAGACCAAGACCCTGTGACAAACAATGCAGGGGGACATCAGGAAGGCGGGGAAATTTGATTTCATCACACCTGTGATTAGGCGTCGGTGGTCGTTCCTCTGTGATCTGGACGATATTACACGGTAGATAAGGGAGGACAGGAGAAAGAGACAGGCTATGCAATAAATACCTCTTTAAGGGGGGTCAGGACAGGTGCGAAAGGAATGGTAGTCGTAGGAACGAAAGTCCGGGTTACACCGCGCTGTGTCGCTGATTAACTAGAGGACTATCAAAACGTAAAGACAGTCCTTACCTTTCACCTTACATGCCTTGTGATCGAATTCCATCCGAAGAACTTCCTTATTCTTCATTGCAAATTCGCTCACTCCGCGCACATGGTAAACTCCCTCCGCAGTTTCAAACCGCTGGCGATTCAAACTGATACTTGTGGACCGAAGAATTATCTCGACGCCTATAGAAGTGCGTCAGGATGGCAGCACAAGGCAGTTCTTTTTTGGTGTATTGATATGACATGATTACTTCCAGATGCATTCGGCGCTTCATTAGCTTCTCTATACATGCAGGCCTACTGCCAATTCTTATAAACTCGGGTATGAACCGCCGCGACCAACAAGATGGCAGCACGTAACGTGCGAATCGCGTCCTCGATGCAAGTTTAAGTTGTCTTCGATGGAAACATTTTTCACCTCTGGCCACTCGATCTTTCAATTCATAGAATATGTCTTTATGACCAAAGCAATTTATTTGCTGAATGAAATCAATTATGAATAATGTTTGATATCATTTCGTTTCTGAGAATCGGTCACGGTAGATTACAATCAACACACGCGAGTCGTCGTGATGACGGTTTCCTGTCACCAGCGAGGATATAGCGCTCTGCCCCTTCTTCACTCTCTCGGTTAGCTTGGCAGTTGTGAATACTCGACCAAGTCCATGGTAAAGAACCATCCGCTCTTCGCCTTATGATGCAATGTCTTCCATGGCTCTCTTCTGTCGCCATCAGGCTCGTCAAGGCCACTCCGGCCTTCTTTCTGGAAGGAAAACGCTCATGCTCCTCTTCACATTCGGGCAGTTGATAATCCTGCTTTGTATATACAGGGAGTTAAATGGTAACGTTAGCCGCGTGGCGAAACTATCAGTCGGAGAACAGCAACAGGAAGACGGACGTATCCCTAGGATTGTGCACCAAACGTGGAAAACGAGACGTATACCAAGTAAAACTGTGCAATGGGTGCGAAAATGGCGCGAGACGAACCCGAATTGGTCATACCTCTTCTGGACAGACAAGATGGCGCGGGATTTCATCGCACGGAAATTTCCAAAGTATCTGAAACTGTACGATGAATATTCCACGAATATCCACCGGGTGGACATATTTCGTTATTTCCTGCTTTACCACTATGGTGGCCTGTACGCCGACTTGGACATCGAGCCTTTGAAATCTTTGGAACCGATTCTAAATTGGTCATCGCCGTGCGTCCTTCCTCTGGAACCGGACGAGCACTATCGTCTGCTCTTTCCTCATTACGGCACAAAGGCTAACAACTTCTCGTTGACATCAAATGCGATCATGTTCTGCCGCCCGAGACATCCTTTCTTCCTCTACGTCATCGAACACCTCCAGCTCATCAAAGACAGAAAAGACTGTGACAATCCCTTGTTAACCCTCGAATGCACAGGCCCTATGATGCTCTCCGTCCTTCGAATCAGTTACCTCAGCCAACTCAAGGAAAAGGAAAGGGGAATCACCATGAGGACAAATGTTGCAACGGCTCCAGCGCGGTTCTTCGTGCCTACATTCAACCCGGCGCAGGCAGACAACATACGAGCCATATGCGAGAAGGCAGAAGTCAAACCAGGAATTCGGCTTCTCCCGAAAAAAGGTATGGAGCTTTGTGACTGGCTGAAAGAGAGTGGTTTCCAAAATGTGCCTCATGCTGATTCCTTTACTGTGCATCACTGGATGCACTCGTGGAATACGAGGAGGAAAGGACCCTGGACTCCCTCCAACAGGAAGGAAGAAGACATTAGGACAGTCGTTCAAGACGTCATATTTGGAGATGCCCTCCTCAATAAAGCTGAGGTTTACCGGTACACAAACTAGACCAGGTAGAAATTTCGAGACCAGTACTTTCATCACATCATTTTGCTATTTTATTTTAACAAAATCACTGTTTGACAACATCAAATGTGGTATCAGCAAATATAAGATAAGAATAAAAATAAATTATAATCTTAGGGTACAGATGTGACACTTAACCAAAAGACCACCAGGACTTTGCATCCTGGAATAACAATTTAAATGTACAACAGATGGTAATACAGTCTGGAGTTACCAAAGCAATTTGGTGAACATTTCATTGAGAACACAAGAGGTAGAAATGTTCCCAGCAGTACCATTCCATAGTTGTATGCACCAATTAGTAAAAAAAACTACCATAGCGCCATCAAAATGCGATAACCTTCAACCACAAAGCCACCATGTACAGCAAAAGCTGCATAACTACCAATATTTATGAGGCAGTCTCGGAAAACCCGTCGATGTCGTGTTTGAGGAAAGTGTTTATGGTGAACCCACACATTTCAATAGCTGAAATAGGTAAACAGTAGCAGATCAATGCACAGACAATCTGACAGCCCTTGTTGATCACTCAGCAACATCGATCCGACAGGTTTTCCTAGACTGCCACACATTTGTCATGGTAAAATAGCACTTTATAGCTTGGTTAAATTTTCTGTGTTTCTACGGAAAAATGCTTGCTTCCAAGTAGAACTCATGTACCTAATCCAATAATTACTATAATTACTTGTCTCACGTAAGTGACACATGAGCATGATACACCTATAAGTTAATTTCAGCGTATTAGAAAATAGATAAGAGACTACCTCTCTGATCTAGTTTTGGTGTAAGTAAAGATTTTGGAACCATTTAGGCAGAATTTGAGCCTTGACTGCTGATGTCATTTCTACTAACAATCATACGTGTACCGGTACTCAACAACAACAACACCACATATCCACTAACAGAAATAATGTGAACACTGATTGCATAAAGTGTTTGTGTCATCCCTGAACCTATATTGCAGCAGCAAGCATGTGTTTTGAAAGTCCACTGGTGTCTATGCCAGAAGGCTCATGAGCATATTCTACAAAACAGTGCATTCTAATTCTCTCTGACACTCAGGAGGCATGTTGCCTCACAAACAGATATGAAACCAAAAATAGATAAGCGAGCGCTTATCTATTTTTGATGAAACTGACTTGGTAATTTTCTTAGCCTGCAAAGAAGTAAGGCCGGCAGGCATTTCTTTGTCAAACATCATACCATCTTCTGAAGGAGACCTGTGTGCTCAGGACTGACGAGATTTCAGCAGTGTGTGTTAAGCAATAACTAATTAAGGATCATTCAAAAGATGTTGACTGTTGTTAACCCTTTTGCACCCATTCCAAATAATTTTAATCCATGGCTCAGAAAGGGTTGATAGCAACAAAAACACTTGTTCACAATTTCCAGCTGAGGTTGTACCTAAATGTGTCGAAGTTTCTCATATTTCCTCACGTCTATCACACCCAATTGTGGCAGATAGTAGGACCCAAAATATAATGTTCCATTATTCTCTGCTACTTCGCTAACCGATGGCACAAAAAGTCCAGAGGGGTCGTGATAACTTTGGACGATTTTTCCGTTCCATCATGTACCTAATCCAATAATTACTATAATTACTTGTCTCACGTAAGTGACACATGAGCATGATACACCTATAAGTTAATTTCAGCGTATTAGAAAATAGATAAGAGACTACCTCTCTGATCTAGTTTTGGTGTAAGTAAAGATTTTGGAACCATTTAGGCAGAATTTGAGCCTTGACTGCTGATGTCATTTCTACTAACAATCATACGTGTACCGGTACTCAACAACAACAACACCACATATCCACTAACAGAAATAATGCGAACACTGATTGCATAAAGTGTTTGTGTCATCCCTGAACCTATATTACAGCAGCAAGCATGTGTTTTGAAAGTCCACTGGTGTCTATGCCAGAAGGCTCATGAGCATATTCTACAAAACAGTGCATTCTAATTCTCTCCGACACTCAGGAGGCATGTTGCCTCACAAACAGATATGAAACCAAAATAGATAAGCGAGCGCTTATCTATTTTTAATGAAACTGACTTGGTGATTTTCTTAGCCTGCAAAGAAGTAAGGCCGGCAGGCATTTCTTTGTCAAACATCATACCATCTTCTGAAGGAGACCTGTGTGCTCAGGACTGACGAGATTTCAGCAGTGTGTGTTAAGCAATGTATATAAACTAATTAAGGATCATTCAAAAGATGTTGACTGTTGTTAACCCTTTTGCACCCATTCCAAATAATTTTAATCCATGGCTCAGAAAGGGTTGATAGCAACAAAAACACTTGCTCAAAATTTCCATTTGAGGTTGCACCTAAAGGTGTCGAAGTTTCTCATACTTCCTCACGTCTATCACACCCAATTGTGGCAGATAGTAGGATCCAAGATATAATGTTCCATTATTCTCTGCTACTTCGCTAACCGATGGCACAAAAAGTCCAGAGGGGTCGTGATAACTTTGGACGATTTTTCCGTTCCACTATCCAACTCAACCACCAAACCGTAAGAAAGTTTTGACACAGTTTTGAGGAATACTTCATACGACATCAACTGCAAGGAAATGACAGTGAATGTTAGTAAACTCACTAAACTATTAAACCGTAACAACATTATGGAAGGTAGCCAATCAGCATTCAGTCAGCTGTAATATCGAGAGTACACACAAGATGCAGCAGGGATTAACATTGTAAAAAGGGATACCTTGCATTCAGTCATTACATACCTTGGATACAATATTTCTCATCCATGGATAGGGAGCAGTGAGATCAAAAACGGACAACTTCTCCGACATCCTTGTCAAAGCCAATGCCACCCAATAACCACCGCTTTCACTCGGTCGAATGTTGTCTGGTAATCCAGGTAGATTGGCACTGAACACATGCAGCTGTCCCTTTAACGGACCACTTAAATGATATCTGAAATTGAAGAAAGATGTAGACACTGTACATAAACTGAAGACAAAAAATTATGTAACATAGAAAGTGAAACATATCATTCACAAGATCTTGAATGAAGGCTTATCTCAGAAGAATATTGGACCTCAATGGACCAATGTAAACTAGAATCTGGAAATCGAACACTTACTGTCTTATTCTAGCTCTGGTAGTTTCAGCAATATACAGGAAGTTTCCACTTGGGGAGAGCTGTATACCATTTGGAAAGCAAAGACCATCTACTAAAACTCCTGATGTGTTAGTGCTTGGTTCATACCATAATACCCTAAGTAGGAGAAAATGAATCAATTAGAACAGCTGCAGATGTTATCACGGTTCATCTGTCAGAGGGGTGAAATTGTGTTCAACAACACATTTCAGAAGGCCAAGGATATATCGGGAGGTAATGAAAGGGAGGTACTGGTGCTGTATCGAAACTGTATACCTGTGCAAAGATTGTTGTACGGCCTGATCAAGACGGGAAACCAAGATTCGTCAACAGCTTACCTTCCATCTGTACCTCCTTCCAATATCATCAAATGAACATCCTTTCGCTGCCACTTGGAACTTGAGTCAGAAACGTAGATTGTGCCATCTTTTGCAATGTCAAGGTCATTTAGAAATGTTGGCTTAACACCATCAATCTTGGTGGATGAAGACAGAAGCATCTTGTGCTCTCCTAAATAAGATTGAAAATAACTGTCATTAAAAAAACAATTTTAACAATTTTATTTGTAATGGACACAACCATGATTAGAATTTTGAAAGCCAATGGATATACAGACCTGTTTTAGGGTTGACTTTGAATAAACCAAGATAAGCATCTGCTACAACTAAATCACCATCCTTATCAATGCGGATGCCTAGTGGCCGACCACAGTGTTCTTCATAGGATGGTTTTCCTGAAATTAACAATTATATTGGGTGATGCCAAAATAATCAAACCCTAATTACTTCATGGTCATACTGAAAATGACATGACAGAATGTGATCTGATCATTTATATTTTCACAGAACTTGGTTTTCTCTGAAGTAACATCCTCTAGGCTACATACCACATGGTGCTTTCCCAAGTTCTGTTATGGTTCTCATACTCCCTTGGTTGATTTCGACAATTTTGCCATCATAGGTACCAGTATAAATCGCCCCCGTTTCTGTAATATAAATGGTAGGTATTGATGCACATAACACATCATGACAGGCATTACCAAGACATCCAGTGAAAAATCATAGTGTGGAAAGAAATTTTGCACTGCCTAAACTAAACCTTCATCAGATCGTTTGTTCCTTCTCTTACCTTTGTTTACTGCTAAAGATTCAGGTCCAATAACCTCATTTTCTAAAATATGTTGGGTATATTGGAGGATGTTATTGCGTGTCAGTCCATCTTTGAATTGCGGCGGTAACGGAAGCCTAGAAGTAGAATAGAAGAACATTACAGGTATTCTTTTTGAGAGTCGATTATAAATTTGCTGTGAAATAGAGTGAAACAGGTACATTACTAAAACTGCACAGTGTTCTCTTCACCAGCTCAGGGACTCGAGTCCTGTACCACAGGAAAAGTTGTGGCTCTGAAGGGACTGTCTGTGTTGTTAATTCCATCTTCATCATGGTGAGAGGATAAAGAACCAGTCAAAATACAAATCTGCAACAGCCAACCTCTGTAAGGTCCCTACTTCTTACCTGAATGAAACTGGATCAATTGGTATGTTTATCACCGCCATACAAATAACTGTACCAGTAATGATAACACCAATGAATGCAACACAGCTACAGAAGGCACCAGAACTTGATTTGGACGATTTGCTAAAAGAGGGGGAAATGTGGATCAATGACCAAGTGATTTTGAAAGAAATTGTTGTAATGAAGAATTAGGAATCACTGTCCCACAAGGGGTGGAACCATACACCTAATTTCTTTCACAAAATCTTTCAAGTCTTGGTTTATCTAGGCCTATTATCTAGTACGCTGGCATTGGTAATTCCAGCTTTCAATCTTCTTCAATGGTACTGGTACAAATGTGACAAAAAGCAAAATATTCTTCACCACTCAAGTATTAAAATTGTTTTACAAATCATATCTTACATCTTCTCCCTCGCCTTTGCTCTCGCTCTATCAGACAACTTCTTGGCCTGACTTTTCTGCAACGATTCCTTCAAATCAGCCTTCTTTTGTTCAAGACTACGCAAATCAGCCTTTTCAAGGGTATCCTTCATTTTGTCAGAAGTTTTGTTCCAGTCATCATTGTCGCCAACTTTCGTGGAGTCAGAAGGATCAACCTTCCTCCGTCTATGATGCTGCGGTCGACTACCATTTTCTCACGGATCTAGCCCTACCAGCAAGAACCACCCTGAAATAAATAGGCCCTGAATAAAATCAGAAGTTAACAGAACACTAGATAGAGGACGCCGATATTAATTTTCATCAAAACTGACTCAAGATAGCCTAGGCCTATCTGTGAAAGTTTCAGAAAATTGCCAACTAAGGAGTATGCCTGTGTTCCACATCCTCTCGAAACAGGGTCATTCAGACGCATCTCCTACGTCGCACCTCTTCTGAAGGGAGGCGATGGCCGAGTGAAATGACCTGAGTCTCAGGATGGTGTTCCATGGCATAGGCCTAGTGGACATTTTTACAGGGGACATTCTCAACTGTTACATCA
The DNA here is from genome assembly GCA_002633025.1 of Notospermus geniculatus. Taxonomy (NCBI): domain Eukaryota; kingdom Metazoa; phylum Nemertea; class Pilidiophora; order Heteronemertea; family Lineidae; genus Notospermus; species Notospermus geniculatus. Next base: position 452,062 of record NMRB01000088.1, read on the forward strand.
ATCAATGACTGTCACGACCAATAATGCAGCTGAAAAGCTACTAGGCTAGGCTAGATATGTTATTGAATGAACAGCAAACCCCAGACCAGTGTAAAGACCGAGGAGGAGTGGAAAGAAGGGGCAAAATGTTAACAGAGAGAGAGGAACACAATATGTAGCCGGCTTGTGATGAACAGACACAGATGATGAATGGCATTGGGGAGGATGGCAGAGGTAATAGTAGCTAGACTGGTCCCCTGTCCTGCAGCCGTTCCGGAAATAAGCGAAGTAGCCCGAATGCCTTTCGGGAGACCCGAAGTTTACTTCGGATGATTTCGGGAGGCCTTTTGAAGTCTCTCTCCCCTGTGCTCTCTGACTGATTCGGCTAAAAATTTGGGGTGAAGTGCACATTCTTGGCGAATTCCAGTATCGACTGGGTACACAGTCCTAACATTTATGTTGTAACTGTTTTAAGTCCGCCCTAGGGCCTTTTATCCACACCCCTTTTTGACGACCATGTGCCGTTTTCTATGTAAAATACATTACTTTTGAGATGAACCAATCACGTGCAGAAATAGCATATCCAACGCCTGTCCTCGTATTAGCTCAAGGATATGGGATCAGTCTACCAGCCATCCTCATGCCCTCTATCGGGTGCTATCAAAACTAAGTTTCCGATTCTAGCCTGGTTCCATTGGCCACCATCAGATGGCGTGTCAATCGAAAATAGATCGTTTGTGAGATAAGGCCAAAGGGTAAATTGGGCAGTTCGGAGCCGAGGACAGAGGAGGTGGAGTGACTACGGGTGTGAGACCTAGGGGTGAATTTTTGGGCAGTTTGGAGCCGAGGAGGTGGGGGAAATGGAGGTGGAGTGACTATGGGTGAGGGACCTAGGGGTGAGCTGGGCAGAGGTCAAGGTCAAACGAGGCCGATACCGAACTCTTCTGCGCCTAGCGGTGAGTTCGGGAACCAAACTAGGTCCGGCAGAGGCTAGAGGTAGGGCAAGCGGCGGAGTCGGATATGGATCCATGCTCCTGCCTGAACAACTAAAACTAAAACTAAAACTAAACTAAAACTATGTTACCGGTATTACATGTAGCCTATTATGCTTATCATTTCCCGACTAAAATAACAGTGAATGTAAGATTATAGGTCCCAGGCCATAGGCTAGACTAGATGACATAATGTCGAAGCACAACAGCGAACAATCGAGGAATACATGGATAAAAGAGGGTAAGCCTAGGTCATCATGGTCATGCAGTGCAGCACACGGTCTATCTGCAGACGCACACACGGACGTACATGCGTACACTGCACAGCACAGGCACGCTCTGCAATGCATGTAGCATGGCAATGCATGGTAGGCCCAAGGAGGTTGAGGCCTAGGCCTACACTGTCAAGACTCCTACATGCTTCTCATCTCTACTGTTGACTACATAGGCCTAGGCCTATATCTTTAATGTAGGCCTAGGCCTATATAGGCTATACAAAATCTGCATGGTTCCACTCGTCTATGCCTGGCCTATCAAAATAAGTAGCCTAGGCCTACCCGGTAGGCCTAAGCCAAGGCAAGGGGCCTATCAGTTTGGGAAAGTTCCGGTAACGATTCCAATATTGGCAACGTTTCTTTTTTTGGAAGTGGTTTTCAATTCCGATATCGGAAGCGATTCTGGCACAACCTACCCTTTTGATTGATGATGATAATTGATGATTATCGATGATTGCAGCCATGCGCCAGCAATGAGGAGGTAGCCTAATTTTTTCTACCATTATTTGATGGCGCTGCGACCGTATCCACTTTTCCACTGTGACGTTGTTCGGAACGTCAACGTCACACTGCCGTGATGTTGTGGCTTCATGCTCGCACCGTACATTGCCACGGAGATGACGTCCTGAAGACAATGAAGAGGCCTGATTTGGTCGCAGCGACATCTTTCCGTGGAGAAGTGGCGACCTCCTCATTCAGATTGTACGCCGTAAGTTCACAGGTGCTGCCATCTAATGAAAAAATACATTTCCCAATTCTCTTGTCCCGATGTACCACGCAAGGCTAGACTTTCACTGATTCCGATACCAGAATCGAAAACCGCTTCCAAAAAAAGAAACGTTGCCAATATTGGAATCGCTGGGCTTCCAAAGTCAGAAACATTTCCAATATCGGAACTTTCCCGAACTGATATAGCCCTAGGCCTAGCCTAAAATACAGTTTTGATCAGATGACTCAGATGTTATGACGTTTTATGCTAAAGCCAAAGGCAAAAGGGATGATCTCGCTGACCATGCTGACACTGGTCTCTTTGTGAATGCACAGAAAAAAGGGGGTGTTCAGGCATGTTATGTCAGCGGTTCCGCTAGCATTATTAGCCACACAGAAAATTCGGGAAAATCATTGAAAATGACCACAAAATCAGCCAAAAAATGACCTCTGTGTGCTGTGGCTAAAGGAAAAAGCTGAACATGGTCAGCCTCTTTCATATTTCCCATTACCGTGGCTAATGAAAATTTGAGCCCAGCAGAAGCCTTGACTGTAACATGGTGTTGCGGTGCAACCGTAAACGAAATGCATAACATCACATAATGTCATGACATTGGATGTTGTTGGAAGTTTTTCCTCTTTTGTTCATGATCTCATTTTTCCAGATGATCCCATTAAAGCGGCTAGCATGTCACGCCACAAAGATGATTTCGAGGATATCCTCCGTGAACGGCGTGTACTCAGTGATTTCAAATATTGCACCAGGAAACGCCAGCAGGTTCCTGTGTACAAGTATAACCACCCGCGTACGCCTAAACAAATCAAAGCAGATGTTTTGAAGAGTGACCGAGTCAAGCATGCCATTGAACAGGTAAACGCTTCACTTAAATTTCCTTTTCTCCTGGATAATTCAAAATGTCTTTCATAAGGAAGTGTTTTCCTCCAGACTTCCACTCACAAACAGCCAAGTCCAGACGACATACTCACCCCTGAGACTTTTAAACTCCTGAGCCCATCAGATTTCTAACTTAATCCCTGTCCCCAGACTAGGAAAATGTTATTGGAATAATCCTACAAATTGAGCTTTATATTTCCATTACAGGGCTTCAGTTTGTTATTTATTGTCTTCATCTCTTCCCCAGGTGATGATGGACTCTGGCTCATCTGTGGCCGAAGTGAAGGCGGAGGCTGAGACTATCGTCAATGAGATGGGACACACGCTTAGTTTGGGTTGGCTTCGTGGTTTTGCATATTTTGTAGTTAAGGTCATGAAGAAGTTGTTCCAGAACATCTATGTTAATGAGGAGGGCATTGAGCAAGTAAGTCAAATAAATTGATGTACCAATTTGCTGTTCGGAGTCATATCACCTCTTCCCATATTGAAAGTAACAAAATGAAATTATGTACATGTAATTCTCTGAAGCCAGCCTTTTGATATGAAAATATGACTCGTAATCTCACAAATTGCTCATTTTTACAAATAATTTCTGCTCCTCCTATATTTATAGGTCCGTTCCCTTTGCAAAGAATACCCAGTTGTGTTGATGCCTACCCACAGAAGCTATCTTGATTTCCTTCTGTTGTCCTATGTCTTCTATCACTATGACTTGCCACTGCCTGTCATTGCAGCTGCCATGGGTACGTTGATCACCCAAATGATCTCCCCATTGGAAATGTTTGCCACACTTTGCAGAAAACATCTTCATTGCATCAGTTGTGAGACATTTCTGTGGCTGGACTTACTTCATTGAGAGTGTGTTGGTCTTGAAAGTGTATAGTCATGCCATTTCCTCTTCCAGATTTCATGTCTATGAAGTTTGTTGGAAACCTGCTTCGCCACTGCGGTGCTTTCTTCATCCGCCGTTCGTTTGGCACGGACAAACTCTACTGGGCTGTGTTCACAGAGTATGTTCACAGACTCATCTGTGCAATGGTGATTCCCCATGCGAGTTCTACGTTGAAGGAACTAGAAGTAGAACTGGAAAGACATATGTCCCAAAGAGAGGTAAAGTACTTTTGAATCACCTGTTGACAGTTCAAATCTGCACACTTTTTCTTTGAGGTGTTGCCAAGATTTATGACAGTAGTAGTTAAGTTTATTTTCTGATTTCAGGTATGCTTTCTGTTGTGTTAGAACCATACTTCAAAGCGAATGTTCCTGATGTGATGATACTGCCTGTTAGCATGAGCCATGACCGAATATTAGAAGAGAGTCTTTATGCATATGAACTGCTGGGAATACCAAAGCCTAAGGAATCCACTTCAGTAAGTGCAGTGTGACATCAGTAACGGTACAGCACAAAACATATCATGTCATGGCCACATGCAACAGAGAGACTTCACACTTTGTACTGTTTACTTTTTATTTTGTTTCCTACTCCTATAGGAGACAAAATTCCTGTACGAGACATTTAAGCCTAGGATTTAGTAATATGACTATTTTCAGGGTCTCCTGAAAGCTCGTGGTGTACTCTCGGAGGATTATGGCAATGTTCACCTTTTTATCGGTGAGGCAATATCCATACGACACTTCTCAGTGGGTAAGATTGACCGCGTGGTGCATGGCCTACAGCCAAGGTTTGTATCTCCTGTTGTACTTGACATTTTGGTATATTGTTTACATGTAAAATCAATATTAAAGTCTGAATGATGTCTGGTCATAGACCAGATGTCTGGTGAGAAACTAGTTTAAACACTGACTAATCTTATGCAGTTACTATTGTGCTTTCAGTCATCCCATGGGCCCACCATGACCTGTGTTCAAATACCTCGCCAGTGTTGTGATTGACAGCTTAGAGGATGGGGTGTCTGTCACTGTGTTTCCCACTATTGTTTCTGTTCTGGTTGTGAATCCACTCCTGACCATTGGGAAACCCTATCTTGCATCATACCCACATGGCAGTCCTAAGTGATTTGCTCTGGTTTCAGATACATCTCAGGCTTGACATCAGAAGAACAGGACTTATGCCAAGACCTTGCATTCGATATAGTACTACGCCATCAACAGAACATGGTGATTTCTCCATGGGCGCTGATCGCCACTGTCATGATCCAGAACAGGGAGGGCATATATCTTACTGATCTTATGAAAGATGTTGAATGGCTGAAACGAAACATATCAAATCTTGGGGGCTATGTTGATTGGCCTGGTAAGATGATACTTTCATGTGAATCAGTCAACTTCAAACCCTACGGGAGGACATCAATGAATGCAAGCTTGACTGTTGTACATGTATCATACTGTGGTGCTTTATCAGTTTGATAGGTGTGACTAACCTCAGTAGGTTTTATGGACATCTGAAGGAAGTTGCCATCGAAAGTTACAGGTTCCAAGACTGAATGACCAAGAGGGGCCCTCCTTACAATTGCATATATCAGTGATGGACAGAAAAGCACTGTCTGATTATTTGTATCTTCTCAATTTTTTTTCCATCCAGGCAACATGGCGGCAGAAGAAGTGGTCAGAACACACATCGGTCTTCATCAAAATCTTGTACAAATGTCACCAGAAGACTTCGTCGAATTGAAACGAATAATTGCGCCACACACGAAGAAGCCAGTAAAGGATGACATCATGATCACCGGGGCGACCCATCTGATGTTAGCCTCCTACAGGAACCATCTAATCCACTGCTTTGCCAGGGTGGGACTTGTAGCGATATCTGTGAATGCCTGCTGTGAGGAGACTTTTCAGATGAGTAAGTGCACTCTGGTTAATTTCACTTGTAAAGTTATTTTCCCTGACATGGTCTTCTCATTTCATGCCCTTGGGTATTTCTGTGTGTCAAATTTGACATTCACAAGGTTAAAATAGGAGAGAGGAAAATGGTCCATCACCTGAGTAAGTTTCACAGGATCACATTCTTTAATGTCCTCAATTAAACTAAGGCGAGCATTTTTTTATTAGTTGGCTCTCGAGCCCGCCGACCCCTAAAACTGCCGAAAATGAATAAAAAAAATTTTTTTTTTTTTGGCCATTCTCGAGCCCGCCGACGCAAATATTCACCATTTTTTGGAAAAAATTTTTTTTTTTATTTTATTTTTATTCCGCCTGCCGATCTCAGCTGCAGCGCCGTGGATGT